>WBNH01005561.1:87956-172406 GCA_013401255.1 Urocolius indicus | reverse complement strand
CTATAGCTGTGTCCTTTTTTTCTTCAATTTAAGTATCTTTATGAATACTTGCATGGATTTTTCATCTCCAATGTGTCAGCTCTACTTAACAAAAAGCAGAAGTTCTGTTGTGTATATAGCTCCTATTTAAAGTACTTATTTTTATAATATTTGCACAACAGCTTAGCTTTTACAACAGAAAGGGCTCTTTTGACTTGATAAGAAATCTATTAAATGAAGATCATAAATGTGAGTGCGATTCAGGTAATTAATATAATTCAGCACTTTACTATTGATCAGCGGAAGATTATATTACGGCACATTAGCCCTGCAGATGTCTTAAAGTGAAATTCACTTCTCTTGGATAGCATACAGTTTACTTGCAAGTTTAATGGTCTAGCATATTGGATATTTTTGACTTGATGTTTCGTTTCGGCAGTGGGCAGTAAGATCTTGCCCATGAGAGTCTTGCTGCAAAAATTCAACAAGTTGGTTTAGGCCTTTGTCAGTGATAGAGATATTTAGAAGCCAAATTAATTAGATAAAGGCCAAGTTGGTTTAGGAGGATCTTTTATAACATTTTTTAAGTTGATGTTGGAACATTTTTGTTCCTTGTGAATTGAGTTGAGGAAGAATGTGTCTTGGGAGCATATAAGAATAGTTCTTCCTTGCTTTTGTGCTGTTTTGGCGTTCTTGTTAATGTACAGCATGGTGCCTACTAGCTTAGCCATTCTTGGTAAAAAATATGGGGATGTTTTTAAACAAAGCTATGTTGAAAGCAGTGCTGTTTATGTATTGCCACTTTTGGACTGTATTTTGAAGCAACTTTCACCTGTTTGTCTCATGCTATGTCTACATCGTATGGAGTTATTGAAAATGAGGAAACCTTGTTAGTTTCTTCTGCAGATACACAGGAGTAAAATTCTATTCAATTGGCTGAACTTCTGTGATTTGTAATGATTAAAACACATGCCACTCAAGTTGTCATTTGTGAGAACATGTAGTTTGATTTTTTTTTTTAAAAAAAAAAAACCTTTTAAAATTATTTTCTACTACTCTGTACACACTGTGGTAGAAATCTTCCACTTTGTACTTCAAATCTTGAACAGAGCACTTCTCCTATAGGTCACAGAGAAAGGGATTTTTAGTTTTATACTCTGGACTCTGTACTGATTTTTAGTGGTTTTGGTTTAAATTTCTCTATATATAACTGTCAAATATCCCAGCTAAAATTATTTCAACTTTATTATTCCAGAAATATAATGTAAAAATTGTTAATTGTTAGCAAGTTATTGAATGAAAACCATTCCCAAAAGCAAAAGCATATCACTATTAAGTATATGTAAATCTAGTGAAAATTCCTACAAGGCAGGCTTCTTCTGTTTGCTGCTTTTTAAAGACAAACCAGATTAATAGAACTTACTGGTTTACTGTATATAGTTCTATCTAAATATCTACCAATGTGCATCAATCCTAAAGACTGTTGCCTCCACGCCAAATTTAGTTTTTCATGGTGGTGAGTCTGCTTCCTGAACTCTCACCTTGACAGATACTTGCACTTGAATGTCCAGCGAGATGAGTTCAATTTCCTTTTAGCCCTGAATGTTCACATTACTCTGTTTAATTTTTCTTAATTTTGAAACAAATCGGTACAGAGCCCGTGCTGGGTAAGGTCTTGGGGATTAGTTCAGGATTTGCAAATCGGGAGGGAGGTTTGGGACAGCAGACTCTTGTCTGAGATGCACCTACCACTAAGGCCAGTGCTAATGGTTAGCAGCAGTTGTGCCCCCTCAGCCCCTGATTCAAGCCAGGTTTTTTTTTTCGACTTCAGTATAGATACCAACTTTCTGAACCAGAATTTTGAGGATTTTTTTTTAGTTGTTATACATTTGTTGCTATTTGTTAACTTTAGTGAAACATGTATGCCAATGCTAAATGCAGTGGTGTTGCTAGCCAGACTCAAACTGTCATAAGGACAAGGAGCTAAAGACCATTCAGAACACAAAGAATTGTTGTATTTTTGTCCTATTTTTAACTGATTCTTTTCCTGTTCTTCTCTTCCTATTTGGGCTTTTTTTTTTTTTTTCTGATGAAATATACTGCCTCTGAGCTACTGACACAGAAAAACATTGAGAACAGTGCAAAAAAGATTTTATGCCCTGCAAGGGTGCAACAGGGTTTAAAACCTATTAAACAGTTTACAGATATGGCTTCTTAGAGACAAAACCACTGATACCTCCTTGCTTGCTGAGGCCTCTGAAGTTGTATTTTTGGAGGCAGGGGATAAATGCTTAAAGCAACTTTTCTTCTAATAATCCTGTCTTTCAACTGAACTACTTCAGCTAGGAAGACAGAGAGTATTCTCCTAAAAAAAATGAAATGCTTTTCTTACCAAATTCTAAAACTGTATTCCTGTTTTTTTATCGCTTATGCTGGTAACAAGATTCCAGCTGTCTGTGGTGTCTCTGTTCTGTTTGTTAAGTGCAGTGTAAAGACATTTTCTGAAATGCAAGGCAACATTGTGGTTAGTTTTCCATATATACTTTACAGCAGTCTCTGGATAGGAAGTAATTTTGTGTGTTTCCCAAGTCCCCAAACCCTCTCATTTAACAACTGTTTTATAACTGCTTAAAATTAACTTATTTCCATTTTTACAAAACACTATTTAAAAAAAGGCATGAGTGCTATAGCAAAATCCTTACAGGGGGATTTATAAAAAAAATTTAAATCTTATGAGGAAAACATGCCTTTCCTCAGTTTTTGATCAACTGCAAAGGTGGCTGGTCTTGAAGTAGCTTGGAAATGCTGAGTACAATTCCTGTTAAACTAAAATGTTGACAAATGTGAATAAATAGACTGAATGCTAATTTCTATCTTCTGTGACTACAGTCAAGCCAGCTGGTATTTAACACTTCAAAGTCAATTTTGGGGATACTGATGGGAGACATACTAGACTACCCATACCTCTTGGCTTTGAGTGGGAGAGTAACTCTTGAGCCCTCAATGAGGGGAGGATGAGAAGCTCTTGTTGGTCTGATTTGAACTAATGTTGTATTTGCATTCCCTTCTATCACAAGTACTTCCTATGCAGGGCTAGCTCTGCCTATAGAAATATTACAGTTTCTTTTTTACCTGAAATTCAGATTTAACAGCAATGTAAAGAAAGAATAACAGGCATATTTCTCTGCTCTTACTCTCTTTAGGCTCCAAATGCAGATGACATTAAAAATATGTTTTGGAGAACACCTGTCTGAGTCTATATGTTTCCTTTAGGGCTACTGCAGTGCTGGTTGGTAAGCCCTCTTTTTTCTGTGGAGTGTAAGTAGTTAAATGTGAATGTTACAGCTCTAGACTTCACTTTTCATGTCATTAAGAATTACACTTTGAACAAAATGTCATATATCATTCTCTTTCTTCCTGTGAAATGAGGGTCCAGACAAGCCTTTAAATTCTGGTAGTGGGTAACAGTGAAGAAAAGGCTTAAACCAGATGATTTAGCAGACATTATTTTCCCAGTTTCTAGAAAATGCCATTGGTCATGCTGTTAACTCTGTGGAAACACAGTACTTGGTTTGTAGCGTAAAAGCAGTCAGTGAGACCTTGAAAGAAGTAAGCGACAGACACTTTTCCAAGAAAGTTGCATAAACTCATTTTTTCATTAAAGCTTTTGAAGTATCTTCCTTATTTTATGGACAATTAAGGAAGGCTATTGTAATTTCAAAAGATCTTTGTAGTTGGGCACAGAAGCCACAATCCTATACTTAAAGGCAGCATACATTTCAGAGAGCTGAAATTTTAGATTTAGACCTGATCAGCAACAAACAGCATCAGAAAAGATGAGGTTCTTGATGAGGAAAAGTGATACAGAGCTTTCACAGTAACATAATTGTCACACAGATGGCTGTAATGAATTGAATACAGATGATCTTCATCAGGAAAGAGAAGAAGCAGAAAGGATCATTTGCACCGTTATTCATCCCTCTGCAGTTGCAGATGAAATATATTTTCATCTAGAAGTGTCTGCTGGTTACCTAAGCTGTATGCCCATGCAAAAATGTTTCTCGGCAGTAGCAAGTGCTGTCAGGTGAAGACCAAAACTCATGTAAGTGGTGCAGGAAGAGGGCAAAAGAGACCAAGTGTATGGTATGTTATGTTACTCTGGCAAAGGCAGTACATTTGTTTCCCACACAATATTCAGAGGCCCATATACTATCCAGGCTGAAAAGCAGAGAGCCCATCCCCCTCCTGCCGGATCAAAGCCTCACCTTGCAGTTGATCTCTGACATTTATAAAAATTGAGGAGAGAGTCTCTGTGCTCAGAAGTAATGGACAGTAATATTGAATCATACACAAAGGAGGAAAAAGAATTGCTTTCAAATCACTTCAAGTGACTGTCAGAAGCCATTTGAGTGTGAGGCTGTGATGTAAATGGCAACCATCTCTTGCATCAGACTAAGACATGTAGGTTCCTATCTGACATTCAAAGGTTTGCTTGTGTCATAGCTGCTGAATATCCTTGCCAAATGTCTCTTTAGGCAGCTGTCTTGGAACTGCAGTCCTTAGCAATTTAATTCCCATTGGGTTTGTATTTTTTCACAGTTTTTCATATTTGAACTTTTCGTAGTTTCAGCACTTTTCTGTCCTTTGGAGTTACCCTCTCTCAGCCTTCATGTGGTTAGCTTAAACCAACCAAACAAAAAACCCCAAGCTATAAGGATGAAAAAAGGACAGACAATGGTCCAGAGTCGAGTAAGATCACCTAATGTTTTTTTTTCCCTTTTCCGCTCCCTCACTTGTACATAACCAAAGTAAAGATTCACTAAACATTTTTTGCTGCTGAACCTGCAATTTAACTTGCCAATTCTTTCCTTCTTACAATGGGAATGACTTTTTACAGTATACAGTGTCAGTTTTTTGCAGATATTTTAGCTTGTATTGTCATAATCTTACTTTGTTAGATGCCTCCAAGTATTCACGCACAGCATTATCCTAACTGGAAAGTGAGATAAAATGGTCAATGAATGAGCCAAACTCGGATTGTTTTATTATTTCCATCCCATAGTTTCAGAATAGTAAGCTTGCTTTTTCCCCTTTTCTTTTTTTGCATGTGTGGCTACCAGCTCACACTGTACCATTATTTGCTGTCCTCTTAAAACGAAGTCCTCTTAAGCTGTCTGTGTGCTTTCTCTGTTTTTCTGACTTTGCTGGTTGAGGGGAAATACATAATATTTTTTATTATGCTTTCCCCCCCTCTCTCATGCTTAAAGTGCAAATTCCAGGGAGTTGCAAAAAAAACCAAACAAACAAAAAAACACAAAAGAAACAAAAAGAAACAAAAAACCAGGGCCTACTGTAAAATAACAACATATGCTCTGTGAAGAAGATGCCGAGTTGTGAAATGGGGGACACGTGTGAAAAGAAGCACACATGGCTTACTTTCAATCAGTCCCACCTCATGCTAGCCTTAGAGCCAAACCACAGATGCTCCTGTCTCTAGTCTGGCCCATGCAAGGTACACCCACTCCACTGAAGGGAGGCTCCCGGGTGTCCTCACTTTACATATTTGGGTTCATATCACTGAGCTGTCTCAGTCCCTGGCCTGGATTCCTTTCGAATGAAACCGAGCTCAAAGATGTGCTCCAAATGCTCACATAACAGGCTCTGACCACTAATGGGCATTCAGTTCATGGGAGCAGGCTTTTAAGGTGTTCTGAAATAACCCCCTTTTACCCTTCTGTTCCTTCCACCCTGCAAAGTGTCACAGGCTCTTGATCCTTCATACCAGCTGCTCCATGTAGCAAATCTTCTTGCTAATACAGATGTAGCCGTAGTTTTCTGTTGTTCTTCCTATGTTAAATATAAGTTGACAAGTATTTAAATTCTGTTCACTTGCTTGTGAGTGGCTACTGCCTATCCAGTGTAGCATCCCATCCCATCATGCATGTTACGTTTTCAGCTGGGAAATTAAAATGAGATGGTGCAGTTGATTGCTAAGGTGGATCTGCCACATCATTAACTACTGGAAAATTAATCTGCCATGCGGTACATGTTGCTGGTATGTCCTTCTGGCAGCATGACTGACCTTAAGACTAAGGTGATGGAAAGAAATACACAAATGAAGGCAGACTCAGTGACCCCTTAAAATGACCATAGAAAACTTGTGATGTAGCAAGGAAGAGGGTTCAGATCCTCTAGTTCCAGGGACTTTAGTTTTCAGATTCTTTGCGCCGGGTATGGTTTGACATTAGTAATTTCATGCATGAAGAGACTGCTCTAGAGAAAAACCCAATCATCAAACCAATTCCCAATTCTTGGGAATTTCATAGGGAAATTAGGCTGATGTCATTTCACAGTCTTACTGTCTCTGCTCTCCCTCAATAATTTTCAAACATATTGGGCCAGTTTAATAAATTCAATAGAAAGAGAGCAGCCTATGTGTGTCTGTAGCTTCCTTGAGAACAGCAGACTGGGCAGAGTTCCTCGTAACAGTTTCCACCAAGAAGATCCAGCATGAGCTTGAGTCTTACTATGTGAGAGAATCCACACAGGAATTAAAATACTTGGGACCATGGAAAAGGCTTTGATCACAGCCCAGGCTTTACTAGAGGGTAGCAGATCGAGTCACCAGTCAGGACATGTCATACATTCTTACATGGTATGCCAAACGGTTTCTGCACCTGCTCATCCAGGTGGTAGCATCTGGCCAACAGATTATCCTTGTTTGTGCAGTCTAACCTCCCTCATTAGGTACACAGTGTCCTGAGTTGTTTTAGTTAGCTCTAATGGTATAGAACGTAAAGAAAATTGGATAAAAAGCACAGAACAAGAAGTTCTTAGGACCTCTATGGCTGTATGCCATAGAGGCATTGGCATTGCTCTAAATTAAATCCTCTAGCATACATGCCAAAATTGTTTACAGCTCATTTTGTTGAGAGGTTATGATTGCCTGTTAGGACGATTGGGAGAAACAGTGACTCCTTTTTCAGCTAGAAGGGTTCTGGCTTTGCATCCTCTGTCAACCTCAGTGTGAGTTACAGGCAAGACCAGGCTCCAGAGTCAACCTCTTCCAAAATCCTGCATTTCAATTCTCCAACATAGTAACTGTTGTATTAACTGTTGAATTAAAAAGCTTAAAGTAATGTGGAATGAATTCTGGGAAAGGAAACGTGTGTCTGGTGGAAAGTAGTTCTGTGGGAAAAGGGATCTGGCAGTTCTGAAAATCTGCCCAGGGAGGCTTGCCCTCTTCCCAGTGTCCATCAGGAATTCTGAGATCTTCACCTCTGTGCCTGGGGTTAACTCTGCAGTTGTCTCAGTTTCTCGTTGCACTGCAGCATTTTTCCAGCTGTCACACCCTGAACGCAACTGTGTGCTGCCTGGCCCCAGCAGTGCTTGCCCGGTGCTGCTGCTGGGAGCCAGCTGCCAGACCAGTAAGTCTCTCTCTGACAGGTATGTCGGGGGAAGTCTGATGCAGAGGATGAGCAGTGGTTGGTATTCAAAAAGAATAATAAAAACCCTCGCACTAAAAGCTCAGATTTCCTTCCATCTTTCATGACTTTTCTAGCCACCATTGCTTCTCATTGTGTGCTCCTTCCCCTGCCTCTACTATTCCAATTTACTCCAGGCATTTTCCTATTTCCCACTCTTCCTCTGCTGCCGTTTTGGCTGACTCAGGCCTGCATTGAAGTAGGAAGTGCTTGGGGAGATTTGGCCTTTGCTGTGCCTTAATTAGCTTGTGGTGTTTCTGAGCCATGTCAGTTGGCAAGTGGGAGGACAGGAAGAAATGCAGGATTCTGCTTGCTTGTCCCTTCAGCATATGCCTGATTCTTAAGGTAAGGATGCTTGTCTCCTCATGAATGCACAATGTGGGCTCCATTAATTGCTCTGCACAATGTATTTTGTCTCACATGAAGTTCTGTATGCACACCATGCAGGTATTACTAGTGACAGCTGTTAGGATTCCATATGCAAATATCACCCTGGAATCAATAATGCTGCATTTCCTTCCATGCAGAAGGCACTTAAAAAGCTTTGCCCCTATTCAAACACCTGGTCCTACATTTTCAGACTTGCTGATTTTGCAGTTTGTGTCATCTGAAGAGGTGCCTTTCAAATGTGTCCCACTAGTTTGTCTATCAGGTTGCTGTTTCGTGATCCCATTTTACCCTTCTGTGCTGCGGAAATGTGTGCTAGTACTAGGAATGTTACACTTCTTGTGTTTCTTCTCTTGATGTTTGTTGATATTGTTAAGGTGGGAAATGCATTAAAATTGCCTCCTACTGTGTGTTCTGCCTGACTCTGTCTTGCTATTAATGTACCTCAGAGGATAAATTCTAATTGGCTAAAACCTCCTATTTTAAAATAGATGACAATGAAAATTTGTAAATGACTACTGTATAAATACAGTTTAATAACTTGAATATGGAACTATTTTCTTAAAGCCAAAAAGTAAAAAAATAAAAGGAAGCTGGATATACTTCTAGAAAACAGAATACTGAGCATGCTGTGGTTGCACTCTGGGACAAGGTATAGGCACCTGCTGGTGGGACTGGAGAAGCAGGTAAATTTGCTTATGGCCCTGCTCACACTCGGACTACTGCAAACTTCACCATGGCAGGATAATTAGACCTCTGTGGACAACTTGGAGCAAACAATGCTAACTACACAGAGCTGGACTTCTCAGCAAAACAGACAAAAGAAAATCTAATCTTGGTTTTGCAACAAAAGAGGGAAGAATTCAGAAAGGGTCTTATAGAAGGGGGAAGATGTGATGCCCAGTACTTTAGGCTATAGGTGACTTAGTGTTGCCATGGATTTCTGTCATCAATGCCTGCATTCACCAGCTTCTCCTCATAGCGATCTCTTCTAACCATCTTGCATCTTCCATACTGCTGAGCAAAGATCTGAGCTTGTTCCTGCCGTGGCAAGAGCAAGGGATGAGGCTGAAGAGTGCTCCTTCTATTACTGCTGTTGTGGCCATCAGAGACAGTGACAGCAACGGCTGCTGCTAGAAGTCCCCCTCTTCTTTCCCTGGTAGGCGGCTGCCATCATCCTTCTGTTCTCCACAACAGGGACTGCATAACCAGCGTGTTGATCCAGGCAGCCCTCTACTTTGACTTGCACCATGCCCTGGAATGAGGATGAAATAGCAGTCAAGGTATTTAAACATACTGTTCTGACTGCGGTATGGAATCGAGCTGGGGAGCAGCCACTCTTCCCTATTAACTGTTGAACCCTGCTTTGTTTAGCCTTCAATGGTGTGACATATTGATCTTTCAATGGCATCAGACAGCCAAGAAGATTGAAAGAAGGGCATGCAGCTACTGCCAAGCCAAGCTGAATTAACAGGCAACAGTAAATTTTATTTGGGGCATGAGAAGATGCTGGAGGAACACTCAGAGGGAAATGAAGTATTGTCATTGTACTAATGGCAAAAAGAGCAGTGCAAGGAAGCCACTTCAGACATACAACAACATACTTCAGACATACATCAGAGTCTGTGCTCACATATTGGGAACTGCCAGGCTGGAAATCTGAAATACCACCTCAGTAATTTTAGCAAGCTTTGATTCCAGAAAAGGAAACGTAATGTAGCTTTGTGTCTTTTCTAAGCAGCTAAGATTTTATGTGTAGTCACCAAGCAATTCTCTGACATGATGCTAAAAAATTCCTGAAATCTCTACCATGATTGACGCAAAGCCACTGCAGTGTCTTCTGTAAAGGGCTACCTTCTAGGCAGGGTTTGTCTGTGTAGTTAACTTTTCAGCCAGTACAACAGCATGACAAAACAAAAGCAGTTCAGTCTTGAGCAAGTTCTTGTTCAAAAGAGACAGTTCAGAAGGTGGGGAGGAATTCAGGAAATGTGCCTATTGACAGAGACAGGACAACCCATTTGCTTTATCTATAAAAATTGGCTAAAAGCCTCTAGAAGAAAAAGGTTGAGTGATGTTGTTCAGATTTTTTTTGTATGTACTCTGGAAGATGGCTGATGATGCTTCTTCCAAGAAAGCACTTCTCAGCTCATGGTGGAAGGCAATTCAGTAATAGTTCAGTCAGACTGCTGAGTTCTGGGGATGTTGCTGTTATTTAGAGCTGATGCCAGCCAGCTCCATGATGGACCTACTGCTGGCCCAGGCTGAGCCCATCAGTGATGGTGGCGGCACCTCTGGGACAATGGATTTAAGAAGGGGGTGAGGTGGGGAAGAAGCCTGTGGTGGACACCAGCAGCATCCAGGAGAGAGGAATGAGCATATGTGAGAGCAACAACTCTGCAGACACCAAGGGCAGTGAAGGAGGAGGCAAGAAGGTGCTCCAAGCCCAGAGCAGAGGTTCCCCTGTAGCCTGTGGTGAGCCCATAGTGAGGCAGGCCCTGCCCCTGCAGCCACGGAGGCCACAGAGAAGCAGCCCAGGTGGGACCTCATGCCAGAACGGGTGAATGCCCAAAGGAGGCTGTGACCTTGTTAGAAGCCTGTGCTGGAGCAGACACCTGGTGGGATCCATGAACTCATAGGGGACCCACACTGGAGCAGTGTGTTCCTGAAGAACTGCATTCTGTGGAAAGGACCCACAGTGGAGCAGTTCGTGAAGAACTGCAGCCCATGGGAAAGACCTATGTTGAAGTTCACAGAGGACTGTCTGCCATGGGAGAGACCCCCCACGCTGGAGCAGGGGAAGAGTGTGAGGAGTCCTTCTGAGAGGATGAAGCATCAGAGACTATCTGTGAGGGACTGACTGCACCTCCCANATTCTGTGGAAAGGACCCACAGTGGAGCAGTTCGTGAAGAACTGCAGCCCATGGGAAAGACCTATGTTGAAGTTCACAGAGGACTGTCTGCCATGGGAGAGACCCCCCACGCTGGAGCAGGGGAAGAGTGTGAGGAGTCCTTCTGAGAGGATGAAGCATCAGAGACTATCTGTGAGGGACTGACTGCACCTCCCATTTCCCTGTCCCCCTGTGCCACTTGGAAAGAGGAGGAGGTGGAGAATTTAGGAGTAAAGTTACGCTGAGAAAGGAGAGAGGAGTGGGGGGAGGGAAGGTATTTTAAAGATTTGGGATTATTTCTCATTATCCTACCCTGTTTTGATTGGTAATAAATTAAATTATTTTCCTCAAGTGGAGTCTGGTTTGTGTATGGTGGCAATTGCTGAGTGATCTCCCTGTCCCTATCTCAGCCTGTGAGCCTTTTGTTGTATTTTCTCTCCTGTCCAGCTGAAGGGGGGGAATGATAGAGCAGCTTTGATGGGCACCTGGCATCCAGCTGGGGTCAGCTCGCAACAATAGCAAAGCAAGTTCTTTTTGCTGCAAGAGCTGTGAACCTTCCTTCACAATTAACTATGCTTTTAACATGTCTCTTTTTGTTTGACTGAAGTAGCAACAGCAAAGTGGAAATGGAATCCAAAACTGACTTTGTTTCTGCTGTGAGCATTTTACAATGCAAGCCACCACATGTACTTTTGCCCCTGCAGACGTCTCTTGGATTAAATCTGGCAAGTATTCACAGAACATTTCTATTGAGGCTGTTCATTGAATGGAAAGAGGACAAAGAATGTTTTCCAATATTGATAGGTATTTGACTTTTTTGAGAGGAACGTCTACAGAGTAAAGTTCTAAAGGATGTATTTTTTCTTACAGGCTTTTATGGGTTGACTTTTTTTTCCTTCAAATGGAGTAACTCTATGTAAAAGTGAACTGCAACAAAATGACTGTGTTTTACCTGAAAATGATCATACTATCTGCAAAGTGGAAGTGTGGTTTGCTTAAATAGCTCACTTGTAAGACTAGTCAACCGAGAGCTTTCTCTAATTGTTAATGGAAATGAAGACTAGAAATCACTTTTTCTTATCTCTTGTGTCACAGAGTTCAAAGCTCAGTAATTCTCCATCATGCCTAGTGCAATGTGGCAGTAGGGAAAGAGTGGTTTAGTTGGTGTACACCTCAGTATGTAATCACTATTACTGAAATATGTGCCTAGCTGTAGTTTGTGGCACAGACTGTGTACTGGTAAGGGACATCTGTGAAATAGGGCAAATTGCAAGTATGAGTATCAACAACAGGAAAGAACAGAGGCAGCAGGCTGCAGAACTTATATCTATCCCCTTTTCCTGCTCCCTAGTTTCAAACTTGTGCGGTTTAAAATTAAACAAAGACTGTAGTAGTGCTTGTGGCTGTGATATTAGCATTCAGGAGTGAACCAGTGTTATGTTTGCAGACAGCCTGAAGCTTTGGCATTCAGAAACAAGTGGTTTTCCAGCTGTCTCCCCAGGATGCTGATAGTGGTAGAAGCTCACAATGTTACAGCATCGTTATTAACTTTGATACATCAGCTAAAGCTTCTAGGAAAGGTAAAAACTTGTCAGGATTATTGGCTCAGCTGCACTCCATCTACAGTACTGGGGACTTCCATCAACCCCCACCTCTGAAGATGAGTCTTGAAGGTAACATCTGCCTTGGAAAGGTATCTGTGCTGCTTTCATCCTCCTTGGTACAGAAGTCACCAATTCACTGCTGGTGTTGTGTTCTACAATCCAAAATAGCCATTTTGCTGCCCTCAGGGCTCGAGACTTTTCTCTGGGAGGAAGTCAGTGTTGTTACATGCTTGGAGACACGGAGAAGTTTGTGCTGTCGAAATACGGAAGCACAAGCACTGTAATGATGGGCTGCTGGGGCTCTCTCCATGCTCCAGGAATTCAAGATATATCTTAATGCTTCAGAGAACTCTGGAGTAAAATCTACTAGATTTGCCAACAAGAGCATGGACAGCATGCAAGGCTATAATAGCACAGACAAAATGGTGAAGGGCAGAGGGAGGAAAGAGATGCAGTAGCTCAACGGCAGTGAATCTTTGCCTTCTGTCAGTGCAATGAAGGCTTCATAAATAAGGCAGGGATTCTGGTGGTAGTCTGGCACAGGTTCCCTGGAAAGTTAAGCCATTTCTGAAGTCAAAAGAGATGGGAAATGGGGGAGGTGTTTCAGAGAAGGGCTGCACCCCGTGCAGCTCACATGGCCCTCAGCCCCAAAGGCTGCTCTCGCAAAGTGTGCAGGGGTGAGGCTGCATGGCACCCTTGCTCATGGCCTGCTCCGGATGGGGTTTTGCAGCTACAAGGTCCTGAGTCATTCATGTGCCAGTTTCTCACCAAGCCACCACAAGTTAAAATAGGATTTAATTGTTTGCACAGAGATAAGAATACACCATGTGCTCTGCTGTGCCAAGTGGAATTTGGCAGGCTTGTTAAGCCATTTTAATAATACAAAATGTAGGTTGTCAGCAGAGTACAGGGAGCTTCTGAATAAGCTAACTGCAGATGTGTTTTCAAATACATGCAAATCTTTCAAAAATTACTTGCAACACACCTTGGAAAATTCCTGGTTTCAGTGATCTCTTACTTTTCAGCCAGCTTTCATTCTTGTTACACTGTTAGAAACTTACATTCAGAGTGGTTTTGGAACAGTGTGTTTTATAGTACCACAGACCATCAAACAAGCTTGTAACCAAGAATGTGTTTCTGCTCATCTTTTTCCTGTAAGTAGCTCTACTACTGTCAAGGGGACTGGAAATGTACTTTCTTTGTGACTCTCAGACAAATATTAGGTATGCATGAGGCTCTGCATGTTTTCTAACTGTTGGTGCCATTAGTCAGTCTTTCATGGGATATTCTAGATTGGATGGGAGCTCAGCATGTCTCTAATCCAACCTCCAGCTGAAAGCATGGCCAGCTTGAAGCCAGTGCAAGTTGCCTCAGGGCTTTATCTAGTTGGATTTTGAAAATATTGATGGTATTCGTTTCTTCTAGAATCATCTAACCTCTCTGATGAATATTTGGAGAGAAAGATTTCTCATTTTGCTCTTCAGCGTACACCTATATATGTGTTTTACTGTACTCAGACTATGGTATGGGATATTTCTGCTCCTTGTGCTAGTTGGCTCCATGGAGCAACCTCTGGAGAGCAAGCTCCACTAATACATCATCTGTAAGTTGCATGCATTGTTTGAGATGTATTTGTCTATTTGGATTTTCTTTATTTATTTCTTTATTTATTTTTGGATTTATTTGTGCTTTTCTTCCCTAAGATTAATTTAATAGATCAGCAAACTTCAGGTTTCCTTCCTGAGCATTTTCTGATTGTCTATAGTTGTCTCAATTCTCCTTTGTGCTTCCTCATCTCTGATTATTCTTCAGCCACCAGATGCGCTCCAAGATCCTATTGCTCTCATCTCTCTGATCCCACACTTCTTCCAGCATCATCTAGTTTCTTCGAACAGCTTCTTCATGTGGATAGACATGTGCGTATATAATTATGCAGAAGAGCAAAGTTAAAGGGAAAATACGATGACAAAGTCAAACAATTAGAAACTCAGTAAGGAGTGCCAGCAGTCTCATTTTGCATTCTCACACGCATGTGGCTGATCAAGCTGCTGGTAATTACATGATTGAGTTATTTTATTCACAAAACCCTTCCTTGTTCCTTGGACAGGATATGATTCTGTGGGTGTGAGTCAGGGCTGTGTATTGAAGGAAGCTGTTAGCTGTTGCAGCAGCTGAAAGTTTTTAGCAAAAGGGCTAATTGCAGGAAAATTGACAATTGCAGGGCTAATTGACAATTGCAGGAAAAGCAAAAGGGTAGCATTCTGATGAAGAGGACAGGCCACTGCCCCGGCCAGCTGGATGTCACCAGGATTTTGGTGCTGCAAAGCAAGTGGCTTCCAACCTAAATTCTCACCAGTGGTTACACTGGGCATTTTTCATTTCCCACCTGCTTCACACTTCATGTCCAAAACTGTATCTTCACAGACATAACTAAAGGCAATAGGAAATGTCTGCTTTAAATGCCTAGAGAAACACAAAAAACTTGACTTGTTTCTGTATTCTTAAAAAATCGGCTCCTTCATATTTCAAGTAGGACATCACAAACTGAAAAGGAAAGGAGGCACAGCTTGTTTAAGACAGCATTAAGAATGTTTCTCAAGTTGTAAAATTAGTAGAAGGCCACAATCAGATACGATATGAGGACTCAGTTCATTTGCACATGTGAGGCATTCCCGGTGAGATCTCCATGAGCTGATGCCAGACCTAGGAGTGTCTGTTAAAGACCAAGCTGTGAACAAATGGAATAAAAGGCAATTCTGATTAATAAGAGCTTTGTTCAAAGCAGGTAGCATTAATCAGGGAGGCTGGGAATAGCATTTTCTAGTTACAGAGAGATGGAGTGTGCATGCAGGGCAGGGGATACTGCTGGATCGCTGGCCTCTGCCAGCCTTGGCTGGCACCAAGACTCTAGAGAAAGAAAATGTTGTGTGTTGTTCATGAGGCTGGTACTTGATGTCCTGTGTGCCCCTAGCTGTACTACCTCACACATTGCTCTGAAAGGAGCCAGACAAAAGACCTGGCTTTACTTGGAGGAGGGGCAGTGACTGGTGGCAGTTGGTAGTGCTGTGGCATTCCCAGGCACTTCTCTCCCAGGATTGTACCTCCTTTCTGCCCTTCTTGCTTTCAACTACTGGACTAGGTATTAATTGCTTTTCTAGCTTCAGTCCTGCAGCAAAGGCAATCATCAGTTGTGTCAGAGTTAAGTGTGCAAACAGGAGGGATTGAGTAAAGTTCACAGTGAAACCTTTAAGTTTTGAATTTTCTGTATAAAGCATTTGCCTTCACAAGTATAATGTATTTTGTTAGGCTTGGAACTTTTTTGGTTTTGTGGGTGACAGGCTGAAGTCAGAAGAACGAGATGTTAGGATGCAGATCAGTGGCTCTTGGTATCCTTTGGGTGTCATTCACTTTGTTGTTACAGATACTTAAAGTCTTATTATGTAAATTGTACATTATGTACAAATTATATACAAATGTACAAATTATGTTTAACTCACAATTTACTGACACTTCAGCTAATTTTGGAGTTGAGCATAAAGAGAAACAAGCTGGCATACTTGGACCCCTCCTCTGCTGGATCTTGCACTGTCTGCCACACCCCTTCACCCTCCCAACCCAACCCTCGAGTCCATCGCTTAACCTCCAGCCATAAAGAGCAAGGTGTGACTCTTACCAGGGCACAGGCCTTGCAGTGCTTGAGGGGGATTGCAGTACTCAGCCCTGTCATGGGGGTGTGAGGGAATCTTACACTATTGCAGGACAACTTTTGTCCCAGCTGGTGGGAAATTATCTCCCTGCACTGTGTTCTTGTTCCCATGCAACCGAATGGTGTATTTTAATATGAATACGTTCACCTTCAGTTTCTACCAAGGATGGAGAAACAAGATACAAATGTATAAACTGACATGTGTCTGGGGAAGAGTAATGCTTTGCTGACTTTTTCTCCTGTGGTCGGTCTGACAACATGCACGTTGAAGTGCAATTTAGACAGCACTGGTGTGAGATGAGTCAGAGAGGACTGCCCACATGTTGCACACTTCCCTTATAAAAAAGTGTTAGCCAGCTAGAGTACAACATTGAGCCTGTCCTTTTAGGACAGAAATTTCAAGCATGCAAGTAACAGGTGTCTCTGCAAAACGCTAGACCCTTTGGGAAAGACTGCTCTTTAAATACTCAAGTGACCAAATTTGTTTTGGTGGCAGGTCACTAAGCAACCTGTACTGCAGGGAGAAAATATATACCAGCTACTAGAAAGAAAGTTAACTCCATTCCAGCCAAAACCCACACATGTAGCCTCAGCAGTGCTTCTAAGTACAGCCAGCACCTTTGATGTTGAATCACTGCACTGTGAACTGGCACTGACAAGAGCTATGGGGCTTTATCCACAGCATAGTGCTGGGGGCAGAAACCCAGCTATGCTAGTTGATTCATGTATTAATTAAAAAGCCACTATGCAGGTTTAGAGGAAAGCTGTTGATTTTTGAATCATTATACAGTATTTCTATCTTTGCTAATTAGCATGAAAACAGTTACCAAAGTCCATAATCAAATGTGGTACTTTGAGCATAAAAATAACTGTTATCTAAACACTGCTACAAATTAATTTTTGTTGCAAAAATTGGAGACAACTGAACTGGCTGAGAAAGTGCTGGAGACTTAAAAAGGGACAATACCATCTAGAGTCTGTGAAATGCAATAGTATACATCTCTGTGACTGAAACGCAAGCAAATTAGCTGGCCTCACCCAGTTGTTCCTCCATGAGCTCAACCTCAGCATCCGTCATACCAAGTCATTGCAATCAGTCACATGAAATTCAGTTCAGTGAAGCAAACAAGAGGGTAATTTGTCATTAAGAATATACAGGTTTCTCCCCTCCTCCCACCCCACACTCCCAGCTTCTTGTTGTGCATTATGGGACATCTCCCCTAAAATAAATACCTCCACAAGCTCTGCCCAAGATGTTAGAGAGGTCTGTCTGTAGATGTAGGCACGATGTAGAAGATGTGATTAGGGATTTGCCTGTATCCTACAAATCCCTTTATGACCAGGGAAGGCTGTGGCTAACGAGCACGTGGCTTGCTGCAGCTTGGTGCCAGCCAGGGGGAGGAGGCATGGGAGCGTCCTTCTGCCCTTTGCTGTCCTCAGAAGAGCTGCCTGCTTGGGAAACCAGTGGCTGCAGGGTGCTCTAGCATGCCCTACCCCAGACTAGGGCATGCCTTTGCTTTTGTCTGTACAAGACTTCTTGACACTTGGTGCAAGCAAACTAGCTGAGAAGCATGAGGTCTACACAAGTTGCTAGCTCTCCTCTGCTGATAGGAGCAAGCCACCTCAGAGAATGATCTGGCCCCAGGCTGTGTGAATAACAGGAGGGAGTAAACCATAACATCAAACATTATACAAGGAAACAAGGTGAAAAGGCATTCCAGAGCCACTAAATAGCACTTACGTAGTACAATGAGTTGGCTGGGTATTGGGGCTGAATGTATGACCAGTCATGGCCCCATGGTTCTCTTTTGTAACAGGAGGAGCAGCCAGTGTGTAGTCCTTCACGCTGATTTTTCTGCTTCACTTCCTCTGTGTCACAACCTGAGTGTTGTCATTGCATTTTAGCATGTCTGTATTTGCTAAAATATAAGTTACTTGAGCATGGAGATATTTGAGTGGAAAGGATTTACTTGATGCTCCTTGCTCCCCCTGAACAATGGCAGGACACGTGCCCTCAGCAAAGTCTGCGACTAATGTCAAAGAAGTGTGATGCTAATCTTGGCCAAAAGCTTGAGAGGAAGCAATGCCTGTTTCACCTCTAAGGAACACTGGTTCCAAAGGAAATTAAAATCTGATATTAATGGGAACTGGCACAGCAGTTTTATAAGAACACTCCAGAAGGATGAATTTGTTACACATCTGTTTATCTTGCATTCACTGCATTTCCATATTGTTTAAAGACCAATTCTAAAATGCATTTCCTGCAGCTCACTCCGTCTCCCAGCTACACAGTCCCTCCTTGGTGAGCGCGATGAATGTTTGTGGGACAGTAGAAAGCATCAAAGACTAATCTACCACCATGACGTTTATACCAGCTCTCTAACGATCTATATGTTTGTTAATACCAAGTATTTTCAGACTGCGAGCAGGCTGCTCAGCTCTGATCTCTACAGGTCATGTTGCAGTTCATATGTCTGGTGGTCCAGACTACTCAGCTAGGGCTTTTTTGGGATAGTTTGTTTGTTTTGAGGAGATGTGGATGGAAGCTAATGCTGGCGTGCTCCTCTGACAGCTGACGTGATGGGAGGTGCTGAATGGCAGCAGGAACACCACCCACAAGTCCCCAGCAGCACCTGGTGAAGCTGTTCGTGCAGTGTTGGGGCTCCTCTTCTGCCAGGCAATGGGGAGGAAGAGAATGCAAACAGAAACAGCACCTTCATAATGGTGGCAGCTCAGATGAAAGGACATGGCTGAGCAATGTCCATGTGGACACTGCAGCATCTGTGTAGCTCATGGTCTCTCCCCTCTAGAAGCAAAGGTGGAAACTTGTGGTCCCAGCCACTCCCCGAGCCATTTCTCACAGGGCTAGGATCTAGATGCTGCTGGTCTAGTGCAACACCAAGTGCTGAGGCTATGGGAGGGAACCACCCACCTTCTGAAAATATATTTATATTTACATTTACAATTATCTTTATTGAAATACTTGAGAGGCAGAGCAGGTTATCTCACTAGCATCAGGATCTGCCAACTTAACTTACTCGAGCCCATTAATTTCAAATGCATCTACTTATTTTGTATGTCTCATTTTATACATCCCCAGTTTGGAAAAGTGAAGCACTCAGGAGGTGGTACTTGGGAACTCAGCTGTGCAAATGCAACCTTGGGCATTGCAAGTTTGCCAGACTAAAGGAGATTGCTGAAAATTATGAACTAGGTTGATGCCTTGTAAAAACTTGATGATGTTAGTGGTTAAAAAAATCAAAGGTTTGCTTTGATTGCTCTTGGTGTTATTCTTTATTTGATTAATAGTCCTGAGGGCTTAATAATCCTTGGGCTCACCATTCTTTGTAAACAAAAATAAGACAGCAGACTTTTAAAATAAATATGGTTTGATGTTTGTTGCAGAAGGAATCAAGATAGTGCTGGACTTGCATCTTGTAAGTGCGGGACGCAATCTCATGTTGATGATTCCCTGCAAAACTGTTTGCAGTTCTCTAGTAGAAGTGTTTCTTAGATGGTCTTGCAGGGAACAAATGCTGAGAACCAGATGAGAAAACATGTTATTTCTTCAGCTCTTAAAAGCTTTCCTTTAAAGGAAAAATCCTGACATTATCACACATACATGATGTTGTGCCAAGTGTAGCAATGGAGCAAAGACTGGTGTGTCAAATGTTGCAGAGGCTCAGGAGCACATTGGTATCTGTGTGGCTTTAATAGCCTATGTAGGTGTGCCATCCCCTATTTATAGCAGGTACAGGTCTGTTATGGGATAAGCCACACACAGGCAAAGGACAACAAAACACTAAAGTGCTGTGGATCCTAACTGTATTGCCCGGGTCTGTCACTTCTGCTTTCTGCCTCAACTGCTTTCACCTGTCCCTCGTTTCCCCACTACGTGCTCAGCGAGGGAGCAGCCGCTGGAGCTCAGGCAGGTGCAAGGCCCAGGTTTGGTTTTGGGTGGCCTGGCTGCAGATATTGGAAGTTCGGACTGGAGTGACCCAGCTGCAGCCTCTGGGATAGTTGAGAAGCCAGGCAATTAATTGCTTTGCTTGTTGCTGCTGGTATGTTTAGTGTCTCGAATTAGCTCTGGACTCCCTCAACTGCAGCAGTGTCTGCTCTGTACAACTCATCTGTGCCAGGGATGGGGATAAGGCTGGGGTTGGCAGTGCCTGGGGGCTCCACTGACACCACCAGCAAGTGCTCCCTTGCAAGGCAGGGCAAAGGCATCTCTGCTTGGCTGTGGAGGGCCAGGTAATGGGCCTCCCACAGCAGGCTGAGGTCCCTGCTCACAAGCAGGCCCAGGTGTGGTCACCCATTGACAGAGGAGACAGCAAGATGGTTCTGACTATGGGGTACTATGTTCTGACTGTGTGGTTTTAAGTGAGTTGTCTGGCCAGGAAAGAGAGCTGGTTACTGCCTTTCTGTAATATGTGCGCAAGGGTGTTACAGAAAGGGAAGCTGAAAGTAGAAAAGAAAGACACTAACACATATCTGGAGTCAGTCCTTCTGTTTTCTCTGTAACACTGCATTGTAGAGCATTTTTCACTTGCAGTTTCACTTCTGAGGACTCTAGTTTATTTTCCTAGAGTTTTCTTTGATTAATTTCTTGCTTAATAGGATAAAATATTGCATTGTAAAACCTTTCCTGAAGCATTTCTCAGTCTTTAAGCAAGGTGAGATCTCATAGAAACTAAAGGTTTTCCTTCTCAGGTTGAAATTTTCCAAGCTGTCTTCAAGTGTAAATGAATAGTGTGGACCTGTTTTAAAGCAGAGGAAGATGGTCTTGGTAGCAGCAATCCTGGGTTTAGACCCAGCACAGCAACTGATCTCTGAAAAATGCTGAAATATCACCATTTAGTGCTTTTACACTTCAAAGCTTCTGAATACTGTTGTAGCAGTGTGAAACAAGAATAATAGCCCAGCATACACTATTCGTGAAAGGAGATGCTTTGCCACTTTTCAGAAATAATGTAACATCATGATTAAAAGAAAACAAACAAGCCAAGAACCTGCAAAAGTACCCTTAAGTGGATTTTTTTTTTCTGTTTTAACACCAATTGTCTGCAAACCAAAAGTATTACTTCAAAGAGATTTACGCGTGTAGGGGTTTTAGAATAAATAAACTACATTGACTGTAAGGGCAACAATATTGAAAGAAATATTGTTTGTATAAATATACTGTTTCAGTATCAAAAGCTATTATCTATTTCAGAAGAGCTGGGAGTTAGAAACTCTCCAGGAAAATTTATGCTGCTGTATGATATGCTGAAGTGCCGAATTTCCTTGATGACAGTTCAAGGTGACTGGAGTCTCTGCACAGGCAAGGGAAGGGGATGCTAAAGCTGTTGCTGAAGCTGCACCATCAATTAGGAACCCACCAGTTAGACACCACTGTAAGCAGCACCTTTGTGCTGGCAGTCTGTGCTACTTGGCCTGCAGTTTGCACTGTTAATTGCAACTGCCACAGAGACTGAGGTGGCTAAAAGTACCCGTTGGTCTAGAAAGAGGTTAGGCATGTTAAATTGGCACTACAAGGACACACTGCATTGTTTGCAGGCACCTAAGCATCCAAACTGTTGATATCCAGAGTTCATGCTAGGGAAAAGATGGGTTTGTAGCACTTATTGCTGGTAGGTGTCTGACTAAAATATGGGACTAGACTGGACTCATGCTAGTGACCTCTTCCTCTGTTTTGCTTCATCTTGTCCTGCTGAGTGCATGCTGTCAACCTTGAAGCTCTGCTTTCTGTATTAAGGCTACAGAACCCAACACCTGTGGATCCTTCTACCAGACAGCAGGGATCTGTCAGGCTCTGACCCATTTCACTACACACGACGCTTGCTCAGATGCCTGAGAACAGGCTTTCCCCCCCATTTTCCTATTTGTAAAAACAGAAAATCCGTCTGATCATCTTCCCTGAGGCAGCACAATTTCTTCCTGCTGCAACTCTTGGAAAATAGTTTGCAGTTGTCTGGGTTGGTAGTGAAAGGTGCTGGTAACATCTGTGGATAACGAGCCCAAAAAGAGCAGTTAATGAAGTTCTTGTTTCAGTGGCCGTCCTCTTCTCATCCTAAGAATAGCCAGAGAGGTGTAGTACTTGAGCATGATGTTCATTACACAATGCTATTTTAGTCTCTTTCTCCTTCTTACCAGCTTTCAACAGCTCACAGTGTAGATCTTCTCCCTGTGTTGGTCTGATAGGGGGGAACGTGTGCCTCTGGGGGCTGTGCAAAACAACCCATTACAGGGCAGGAAGAAGATATCTTTTGTTCTGTTACTAAACAAGATAAAATGATATTTATAGTGTTTCTTTCATCTTTACATCATTTTTTAAAATTTCTATTTCTGCCTATGTTTTATAATGTACCTAATCTGTTAGTACAGTTAAATATTCATAAACAAACATACATATATTGGTTCTGCACGCTCAAAAATTTTTTACAGGTAGGGATGCACAATCAAAAAAAATGTAGAGGCTACTGGCTTAAGAGACAATTTGCAAAGCTGCATTTGCAGACTCTTTTGTTCTTTGAAGAGTTGGTCTGGTTTTACACTCCGACCAAGTTTGCCTAACGGGAGCTGTGGTCTCCCCTATTGTTGTCAGGTACTTGGAGACTGCCTGCTATGTGATTTTCAGTCCCACCTGAGGTCTGTGTGAGGGTGTAAGCATTGTTTAGGCTGGAGTGAGTTAATTGTGTGCCGCTGGTGGAGCAGGAAGTCAAACCAACTCGTCTGTCAAATTTCTGAGAGGGCCTGCAAAAACCTAAATGTAAACATACGTAATTGTTCTGCACAGAAAGAGAAGAGTTTCAGTGTCAACCTGCCATCTGGGGATTTGGTTGGAAAAATGACAGTCTGTGTTAGAAAATGGTACTGACAGCTAAGTGGTACACTAAGAGATTGCCAGACAAGGCCTGGTATAGTGTCTGTCTGCCACTAGGCTTAGGATGCAAGTAGTTCTTCCATCTCATGTTTATGCAATTAAGTCTGTCTTTCATTTACTTGCTGTTCATGTCAATTTTAAAGCCTTTGTGACACTGGCTGTAGCTTGCTGTGAGGTCAATGAGATTGACCTCACCCTCCTGTAGTGGCTTTATGTGGCCAGGTTTTAGTAGTGGGGCCTACAGGGGTGGCTTCTTGAAACAAAATGCTGGCGGAAGCTTCCCCTGTAGCTGAAAGGGCCAGTGCCAGTCAGCTTTAAGATGGACTCACCACTGAACAAGGCTGAGCCAATTAGTGATGGAGGTAATGTCTCTGTGAATAACGTATTGGAGAAGGGAAAGGAACTGCTGCACAGATGCAAAATTGCAGTAGCAGGAAAAGCGAGTGAGAATGTGAGAATGTCTCCACAGACACCAAGGTGAGTGAAGAAGGAGGGGTAAGAGGTGCCCAGGTGCCAGACCAGAGATTTCTCTGGTGAAGACCATGCTGAAGCAGGCCCTGCCCCTGCAGCCATGGAGGCCATGGGGGAGCAGAGCTCCACCTGTAGCTTGTGTAAGACCCCATGCTGGAGCGGATGGATGCCCAAAGGAGGCTGTGACCATGCTGGAGCAGGGTCCTGGCAGGAACTGGGAATCCGTGGAAAGAGGAGCCCAGGGCAGACCATGATTGCTGGCAGACTCACAGATGAGGACCAGGTTGGCAAAGTTCATTCCTGCAGGACTGTTTTCCCTGTGCATGAGACCCACATTGGGGCAGTTTGTGAAAAACTGGACTCCATGGGAAGGACCCAGGCTGGCGAAATTGGTGAAGGACTGTCTCCTGTGGGGAGGGACCCCACAGTGTAGCCGTGGGAAGTGTGAGGAGGCCTCCCCCTGAGAAGAAGCAGCGGCAAAGTCCATCTGTAATGAACTGACTGCAACCCCCATCCCCTGCACTGCTGGGGGGAAAGAGATATAAGTACAGGAAGAAGGAGGAGTGGGGGGATATACTTTAGGATTGTTTTTTTATTATTTCCCTACCCTGTTTTGATTGTTCATTAATAAATCAAACCAATTCTCCCCAAGTTGAGTCTGCTTTGCCCATGACACTAATTGCTGAGTGATATCCCTGTCCTTATCTTAACTTCGTTATATTTCTCTTTCCCCTGTCCAGTTGAGAAGTGAAGTGAAAGAACGACTTGGTGGGCAGCTTGCACCCCGGCAGGGCTAAACTACCACATCTTATATTGACGGTGATCTTGTGTGGAAGGTTTACACAGTAAGGTGGTCCCTCCTCTGGTGAGTGCAGCTCAGCATAGTGCAGACACATAACAAGCTTGGGTTTATACAAAAGGAGGGCGGTAACTAAATTGAGAATGACCTACTTAGACCATGTGTGTTGAGTTAGTAGGTACTAATGAAATTCAGCATGAAGAAGCAGTAAGCAAACTGCAGTGACCTGTGGAGGGTCACCTTCAGCTGTCCCTTTCTAGAGCAAATGTTAATGGACAAAAGTTCGGAAATTGACATGACAGAAACAGTAAATGGACCTTCTGTGATAAGGTTCAAATCAATACACAAGAGGATTATGCCTGCCTTTCAAAATCTGAGAGTAAAAGTGCTGAATAAAGGGCAGAGGAAAATCATCCTTTGCTGGTTCAATAAGAAAGCTCTCTCCTGCCCTCCATTTCAAGATGTCAATCTCTGCCAACTGGAGGACACTGGGAAAGGTGAAGGAGTTGTCCATGAGGAAAAGAAGGAGTCTTTAATGTGTTTTTCCCTTAGAAACATCTATGTGGATCTTTCTAAATATCATTTGGCCTTACTGAAGGGGCATATGATGCATTTTGACATGACAGCAGTCACACTGGGACAGAATCAGGTCTTCCTTGGAAGAAAATCTAGTTTGGGTTCAATCGTCAAGAAAGTTTCTTCTCTGGCCCTTCAGAACAGAAACTTGGGTGTTTAGTACTGAACTGTGCCTGGCAAGGTCTGCTGTGAAGAGACAAGCTGAGCCTCAAGTAGTAAACTGTGTCTTAAGCCCCTGAGAGTTTTGCAGATGAGAACCTTGATTGATTTTTGTATAAATGACTATGTAGATGATGGAATCCTGCAGACAAGAGGTGCAGGGAGGGTGTCACAGTGTGAAATCTAGAATATGCAGTGTCCTTGTGCTGGCAAAAGGTTGGTTATTACAAGATGAAAGCACAAAAAGCAGGCAGTAACAGGGTGACATGGATGATCATGCAGGGTTTTTAGGTAGCAGTTATGATCATCTCATTGTTGATCTAGGTTAATTAATTTAAAGAGGAAAAATCTCTACTATTACTATCTTTGTTTCCGGGCTTGAAGTCTACAGCTTCTGGGGTGGATAGAGTAAAGGAGGCTCCTCTCAGTAAATGAGGCTGTGGATAGAGCCTGCCTTTCAATAAAGGAGGCTCTCAGCCTTGCACACATCCTTGCACCCTTGGACCAACCGCACAGGGCACTGCAGAGTCTTTGTACTGTTGTAAGTATTTAGGACTTCCCAAAGAAAGCCAAGAGCCTCATCAAAATAAATGAAACAATCATTAATAGGCAGTGAATGATTTACAGTCAAAGGTTTGGATGTACCCTAGCAGTCTATGCCCAGCCCTTTGGCTGTTATTTAAATAACATCTAAGCTAACTAGAACGACCTCTCAAAGTGAAACATGGCTGTCTCCCGGGTACATGCCTTTGCTTCTCTTCAAAGACATTCTTTTTTCCTGACAAAAAAAAACAACCATTCCTTTTACATAAGCCAGCACTTGGTAGGGCTGTCTTTGAGGCCAAGTCACTATGGAGACTTGTGGTCATTCCTCCCCCATCTCAGACACGATGCAGGCTGCATAACCTGTTTACTGGCACTGGGTTGCAACATCTGATCTTGACCCTATTTTGTTTAGTTTTCAGTTGTGCAATGACTGCAAATTACACCTGGCAGTTTCCTCTTTCCCTAAATAAATGGAGTGCTTTAATTAAATTGCAATCTTGGCTGTATTTATTACTGCACTTTCATGAAGCCTTTCATCTTAGGGCCTTAAAGCAAATGACTGAAGTCATAAAACATCTCTGAGAGATGCACTGTCATTTTACCATTAGGCAAAGAAACAGAGAACACAGAAATATTACACTGGCAGGCTGACACAGGAAACTTTTAGCAGAGGGAAGAAGGAAACCTGGGGTCTCTTGGGGTCTCAGGCAGTGTGCTGTCAGATGCAGCACTTTTACAGGAAAAAGATGATTTCTAAGGTTGGAAATAATGGCTAAAATACACATGCACCTTTACAAGTGCAAAAATACTTTCCTAAATTTCTACAAATGCAGCACTCATGCGAGGCAAGGTCACCACACAGTTCGTTCTGCTCTATTTAAAAATATCTCACAGTTATAACCAAAGAAAATACACTACCAGCTCCCAGGATGGGCCTCTTTAGTGCAAAACTTGACATTGCAAATAAATTTGCCTGGAAAGACAGACAGACAGACAGAAAGACAGGCAGAAAGGAAGAAAGGAAGAAAGGAAGAAAGGAAGAAAGGAAGGAAGAAAGAAAGGAAGGAAGAAAGAAAGGAAGGAAGAAAGAAAGGAAGGAAGGAAGGAAGGAAGGAAGGAAGGAAGGAAGGAAGGAAGGAAGAAAGAAAGAAAGAAAGAAAGAAAGAAAGAAAGAAAGAAAGAAAGAAAGAAAGAAAGAAAGAAAGAAAGAAAGAAAGAGCATCATCTTGGCCCTTCTGAATGCCAAAGCCCTGCACTTCCTACCTCTGTCTCATGGAAATAGTTATAATTTTACTTCAGCAGTTTTCAGAGAGCTGTGGTCTCTGTAGGACCTCCTCTAACATGGCCCCTAATGCATCTACTTGCATGACAAACTGTAAAAATCATCCTAGCCTTCTTCTGCTCTTTCCTGCAATTCTGTCTGCACTACTCTTCTCAGCTCTACTGAACATTCTAATTGCTTCCTTTTATGACTAGGATTTTCCTCATGCAGATACGCTGCTGCACTTTAAACGATATGACTGTACTGTTACTTCCCAAACAGCATGTCTATGTTTGATTAAGAGTTTGGGGTGGAATTTAACGGAGGTGGTGCTTAAAGCAGGCTAGTTCTTACCCAAAGTGAAACTTTCTTAAAATGGAGGGTCAATTTCATCATCAGATCTATCTTGTAAATGCTTTTCGTAATGATGATAAGGGAAAAAAATATGCCCCGTTTCTACCTAGAACTCTACCATAGTTTAGTTTAAAAAAAAAAAAAGCCATTTCTCACCTGCATGCACAATGAGGCATGCTAAGAGTAATGTGATCCATCTGGCATGCAAAATATTTCTGAGCATAGATTTGCATCTGCTCTTGAGCCTCACATATTATTTCATTATTAGCGTGAGTATGCTTGCAGAGAGGTGGTCAAGTACAGTTAATATACTCAAATGGAAGTGCTATTCCAGCAGGTACTGAAGGGACTTGCAATACACTTTTAACTAACTTAGCTCTCTCAGGAGCTTGTTGAAACTCCTAAAGCAATAGCTTTAAACTAACCAGAGATTAAAAAAAAAAAAAAATCAAAAAGCTGGAGGAGTGTCATGCCTTTCTCCTTGAAGGTGACATACTTTTGTGTATTTGTTGTGGTACCTCAGCTACTAGCGAGAGCCCTCCCAAGGGATATTACCCCTGGACTACGGATGGAGAGACGGTGTGGCTGGTGCCACAACACCATCACCTGCAGAGCACTGCTGATGGCAGCAGGGATATTCCCCAGCAGAGGAGGGTCTAGGTCTTCTGTGACACTCAAAACTTTCTCCAGAAGCCGCTGATGATACTGCTGTGGCATCCTGTAACTAAGAAAGCCCTTCAAAAATAGTCTTCTTGTCCTTTTTAAACTCTTACTTTAGAAACAAGGGATGCAAGTCTGAAAGTTTGTCTTCATTTCTTCCTGCCTTCTCCTCAAGGACTCAGACTCATGTCTATACTTGTTTTTACATTATCATTGACTTTTCCCTGTGGTTTCTCATAATGTAAAGCAAGTTTAGGTTGCATGTGTTTCAGTAGTTTTTTCCTGGAAGATAGATTAATGTCAACATGGAGTCAACATGGATTCACCAAGAGGAAATCCTGTTTGACCAACCTGATAGCCTTCTATGAGTGCATAATGGGCTGGCTAGATGAAGGGAGAGCAGTGGATGTCATCTACCTTGACTTCAGAAAGGCTTTTGACACTGTCTCCCATAACATCCTCAGAGAAAAGCACAGGAAGTGTGAACTGGATGAATGGATGGTGAGGTGGATCAAGACGTGACTGAGTGACAGAACCTAGAGGGTGATGATCAATGGCATAGAATAGAGTTGGAGGCCTGTGGCCAGTTGAGTTCCTCAGGGGTTGGTTCTTGTTCAACATCTTCACCAATGACCTGGATGAGGGGACAGAGTGTACCCTCAGCAAGTTCCCTGACGACATCAAACTGGGAGGACAGGCTGATTCCCCAGAAGGCTCTTGACCAGCGGGATCTTGACCAGCTTGAGAGTTGGGCAGAGAGGAATCTCCTGAGGTTCAACAAGGACAAGGGCAGAGTCCTGCACCTAGGAAGGAACAAACTCATGCACCAGTACAGGCTGGGGGTGACCTCCTGGAAAGCAGCTCTGCAGAGAGACCTGGGAGTCCTGGTTGATAATAAACCGAACATGAGCCAGTAATATGCCCTTGTAGCCAAGAAGGCCAATGGCATCCTGGGATGCATCAAGAAGAGTGTGGCCAGCAGGTCAAGGGAGGTTCTGCTCACCCTCTACTCTGCCCTGATGAGGCCTCATCTGGAGTCCTGTGTCCAGTTCTGGGATCCTCAGCTCAAGAGGGACAGAGAACTTCTGGAGAGAGTCCAGCGCAGGGCTACCAAGATGATCAGGGGACTGGAGCACTTTACTTATGAGGAAAGACTGCGGGAACTGGGGCTGTTTAGTCTGAGGAGATTGCAGGGGAGATGTCAGGAGGTTGGGGCATCCCTTTTTTTCTATTGTATCTAGCAAGAGGAGAAGAGGTAATGGGATGAAGCTGGAACACAAAAAGTTCCATTTAAACATAAGAAAAAATTATTTTACTGTGAGGGTGAGGGAGCCCTGGCACAGGCTGCCCAGGGAGGATGTGGAGTTTCGTTTCCTAGAGGTCTTCAAGACCAACCTGGACGTTGCTATGCAACCTGATCTAGGAGGACCTGCTTCTGCAGCGGAGTTGGACTAGATGATCTCTAAAGGTCCCTTCCAACCCCTGCCATTCTATGATTCTATGAATCTATGACTCTGTGTCCAGGAGATATGCCCAGCTGGTGTGTTCAAGCAGTAAAAAGGCTTTGTGTGTGTTACTAACAGGATACAGAGCGATGGATGCATGCAGACTTCTTTTCTGTTCATGGTCTGAACAAAGCAATCCTCTGAAATGTATGGCATGAGAAATCTGAGCTGTGGTACACTTGTATGAACTGCATGTAATAAAGAATGTGTCTAGACAGATAGATACACTTGCACACATATGTACATGCAGCACTTTATGTGAAAGAAAAACCTTTAGCGTTATTGAAGACACTGAATGTACAAAAGGTAAAATTACTTTTGGGTTACACTAGGAAGTGCAGCTCAGAGAGGTTGTTTACACTGCTGTGAAACTGTCACATACAGCACTCCATCTTCAGGAAGAGACACGTCTTAACAATGGAGTTTGTTGGCAATGAAACATGAGAAAAGAAAAACACTAGCAAGGTGCATAGTTTGTTTTGTAGTTTCACACCATAGCATGGCAAGAGGTTTTTCATGGCAAGCAACAGTAAAAGACTTCAATAAAGAACTCACAGCAGGATTGATGAAATGTAGCGTTTCTGTTCACAAATTACCACCTCCCAAATAAAAGAACTGTGTACATGTTAGAGAGGAAAAAGCAATGGCATAATGAGAAGATGGAGAAAAGAGACTGGTAGTGTTAATCTAACATCAAATATGCTTCTTTTCTGGTCTTTTTATTTGGAAGAGCCAAAAGTCTAATGTAACAAAGATGCCAAAAACCTAAATAATCTATACCGATAAGAATTTCAGACATAGGCTCCTATCTGAATCTGTATAACTTGCACTGCAGCTGTCACAGGATTACCTAATGTATCTTGGTGAAGCGGTATTAAAGACCAGCAGTGAGGAGCATAAATGTGAAATGGCTGTGGCAGTAGTCACAGTCCACAACTTCCAGCTCCCTGCCATGACTAGAATCATAGAATCATAGAATCATAGAATCATAGAATCATAGAATGGCAGGCGTGGAAGGGACCTTTAGAGATCATCTAGTCCAACCCCCCTGCAGAAGCAGGTCAACCTAGATCAGGAGTCATGCTATGATTAACATTAATCAGTGCTTTATTTCTTTCAGAGTATAGTCAGGGACTTCTGTGAAACCACTTTGTTGCTAATGAGCAATAATTTAATGATGGATCAAATTAAATCCCAAAGGAACACTAGCATTTCATGTCACAAGCGGCCACCACTGTCTAGTGGCATCAGCAGAAGGGCTACTCACCCAGCAGAGGAGAGCTGACCCAGGCTCAAAGCCTGTCTCTGTCAGTGCTGCTCAGCATGAACTGAGGGCTGGCCTGCCTGCCTGTCTCATTGCTGCTGTCTGCCGTGCCCATCATGCAGCAGCGTGCTGCAGGCCCCTCCACTGACCTCCTGGCATGGCTTCTCCAAGCTGCTTCTCTGCAGCCACTTGTTGCGAGGTCCCCAGCCAGGCATCAGGCCCTTCCAGCTGTGGTTGTGGCAGGGCAGCAGCAGCTGGACTGACGTTCGGCCCAGCCTGCCAGTGACAGGCCGGGGCACAAAGCCGGCAGTGTTCCATCTCCTGGCAGCCTGCCACGCTCTGCACCGAGCTGCTGCCAGCAGCCGGGTGCCACAGAGGGCCTGTGAAGCCAGAGAGGGGACGACTCATTCCAGGATGATGTAGGGTGCTAGGCTTGCAGGGCTGGCCCTGGGGAATGGCTCTTCTCTCACCTCACCTGCTGGGGCCTAAAAACTCACCAGTGCAGCAAGGAAGTTAGCAAGAAGGTATATTCAGAGGGGCCTTGATAGGGCTGAAGAGTGGGCCCGTGTCAACCTCAGGAAGTTCAACACAGCCAACTGCAAAGAGAAGGTTGCCACTAGGTCAGTGAAACCCTCAGTATCAATACAAGTGGGAGGAGAACAGATTGAGAGCAGAGAAGGACTTGGGGGTCCTGGGGGATGAAAAATTGAACACGAGACAACAATGTGCCCTTGCATCCCAGAAAGGCAACTGTATCCTGGGCTGCATTAAAAGAAGCATATCCAGCAGGCTGAGTGAGAAGATTCTGTCCCTCTGCTTGACTCTGGTGACACCTTACCTGCAATGCTGCCTTCAGCTCTGAACTCCTCAGTACAGGAAAGACATGGACCTGTTGGAGTGAGTCAGAGAAGGGCCATGAAGATGATCAGAGGGCTACAGCACCTCTTCTATGAAGGAAGGTTAAGAGGGTTGGATTTATTCAGCTTGGAGAAGAGAAAGCTCCAGAAATACTTTATTGTAGCCTTCTAGTACCCAAGAAAGCCTACAAGAAAGTCAGAGAGAGACTTTCTACAAGGCCTTATAGTGACTGGACAAGGGGAAATGGCTTTAAACTGACAGTAGACTTAGACTGGGCATAAGGAAGAAACTTTTTATGAGGAGAGTTTTAAGACCGTGGAACAGAATGCCCAGAGAAGCTGTGGATGTCCTATCCCTGGAGGCATTCAAGGTCAGGTTTAATGGGGCTTTGAGTGACTTAATCTAGTAAAGTATGTCCCTCTCCATGGCAAAGGAGTTGATCTGAACCAACCTGAACCATTCTGTGATTTAGGATGGAGACTGACCTGAGCACTAGTGTTTCCTTGGTTCTGCAGCAGGCATAGCTTTGAGTTGCATAGGTGGACTTGTTTGTTTCTCCCACTGATGCCTAGCACAGCAGCTACTTTCTGATGGTGCATGTAGCGCCCTGATGATGTCGATGCTTTGGAGGTCCCCTGTCCAGGCTGGACAAGCTACCCCAGCAGCTCTGACTAGCTTTGCTTCAGGTTAATGCTGACCAGCAGTGGATCTATGCTGACCTCTCATGAACAAAATACCTTGACAGAAGAGGTGAGGGAAGTCTGCTGTGACACAGTCTGTGCAAAAGCCCACACAACAACCAACCTCTGCCTGAACCGGTGCTTCTTAATGCAATTTAAAGTATTAAAAGCTAATTTATGTTGCAAAAAAAAAAAAAAAAACCAACCCAAAAAAACCCCAGCAGCTTCTCCAGAGAGGCTCATTTGCTATGCTGGCAGCAATTGTAATGGCTATTTCAGAGCTCACCAGAGCTCCTAGACAGCCTTAGGAGTTCTCCTCCCTAGGACAGTCGCTGACTGCTGCAGATTTCAGCTTTCCCAAGTCACTAGCTGCCAGTGCAGAGCACAAGCTGCTTTTCACTAGCTGTGCGAGCAGAGGTCCTGTTCTGCATGGAAACAGGAAACACACAACAAAGACACGACAGCAGCGCACAGTGCTCGCAGGCACAGCAACAACTCAGTGCTTGCTCGCTTCAGTGTTTATGGACCTGGGTTTACTGAGAGTGACTTCTACTTGGCGGGGAAAACAAATCCCTGAGTGGAGGTCAGGGTCCTGAGATGCCCCTTCTGCTGGGTAGGTAGTGCTGGCATGTAGAAGGAGGGCAGCTAATGCTGCGCTTATTTACTGCATCCGCACTGCTATTGGCAACCATGCGACTCCACTGTGTTCCTGAGGGAGATTAAGGCTGTCCTTCTTTCTGCGAATCCTTAGCTGAGATCAATCACAGCTTTAGTATCTCTACTTCAGCAGGGCTGAATCCCATCATGCAAAGAGGTTTATAATAAGTACTGCCATGACAGATGCCATCTATAGCAAGTGTGCCCGTGGATATGCTGAGGGCCTCCACTGCCAAAAACATGGCTTTTCCTTAACTGCATTGCAAAGCAGAAGCACCTTTCTTCTCTGGGAGACTACCAAAGTGATCTGTGTGTCCGGTCCCCAGAGGACAAGTCCCCAGAGGACTCTCATAGGTGTGGTAAGTTGTGCTCTCTGCCAGCAGCCTCAAATAAGGATGGCTGGAGCTTCCAGCAGAGGCTTCCTAGCGTGGTGGGATCACACATGCAAAAGGTTTGGTGGCCTGTTCAGTAGTGCTGTTACTGGGATGAGAAGAAGCATGGAAGAATGAACATGGAAGAAGAACCTGGAAGAAGCTTGTAATGATCCAGCTGTAAGGTTAAATACAAACATAAAATAATTCCAGACATGTTTGTAATCATAGAGGATGACCCTCAGGATGCATCAATAAATGAGACTGCAATGTACAAAGTTGTGCATGATTGGCAAAAACACAAGGGCAGCATGTGTCTATGTTTCCACTGGGCTTTGACAGAGCATTTTGTTTGTACTTTCAAAACCATGCTATGCAGTACTCTAAGAAAAGCATCATCCTTCCCTCCTTTCTAATATAAGCATTTGTACAAGTTATACAAGTTATATTCTATGCATATTTGTCTTATATATTACATCTTTTTTTTTTCCAGTGACAAACTCTCAAACCTTATATTTAGTTCTCTCTTTAAGAGCTGAGTAATCAAGGTTAAAATCAGATACTTTGTAAGCCTGATCCAGGATGACAGCTCTCATGCTATTCAGTCGTGCATTACGATGAGAGGAGAGTCTGAAACCAAATTGAAAGCCACATCTGTGTTTTCTTGTCTTTCTCTGAGACCTTTTTTTTCCCCCCAAAGAATCAAAAATTTAAGAGGTGCCCTTTTGACTTGAAACACCAGCCTTGGCAGACTGTTTTAAGTACCATGCTCAAACACACCTCCCATGTATCTTGTAAAGAAACAAAATCAGCACAGTTTTGTGTGATCAGAGAAGTATATTTGCTAACCTAGATTGGTTTTGACCAGGATGGCAAGCTCCTGCCTACCTGTCTGGCTGGGTTTCTACCAAATCAGCTGCTACAGTTTGGACAAGTACCTTTAAACCCATTTCTCCAGGAGGACCTTGGGCACCTAGGTGGAAGCTAGGTTATCTGAGTCTGTGGGGGGCGGGGGGAAACCAAAACCAAACCAACTTATTTCTCAGTAAAAATGTGGGAACACTGTGTTTAAAAATTAAATCTGACAAAAAAAGTGACTGTTGTGCCACTTCTGTTAAAGCGGGGCTGAAAAGACTTCCTAAATTTGCAGGTTATTTGAGTTCCACAATTTCTCTTTGTTGAGAATTGACTAAGCAATTTGTTGAGCTGTAGTCACCAGAACCACATGTGATGTCATCCAGAGCAGGTAAGTATTGCTTGTGCCTATAAAACTCTTCCTGGTGCTTTGCTTTCACATTTCAACAGTTTGAGATTTCAAGATTAGTTTCTGGAGAATCCTTCAAGGAGGAAATGCACAAGATGCTTTTTCACAGATATGACTTCTGGGATTATTTTTCTTCAGATGCTTGACATAGACCACACAAAAATCATTTGCCATTAATGTTTTATATATTTGCCTTACTACAGAAAAACAGTACCATCAACTCTTCATGTGGGCCACATTTGCTTGTTGCTCTGAGTGTTGTTTTGTAAACAGTGCCACTCCTTTTATAAAACCACAGAGCAAGTCTTTTGTCCACTGGTTACACTCCAGTGATGCTAAAACAGAAAACAATGAGGATTTGAGTGAATTTACTGTCCCAGTATCTTAACATAATTCATCCAGCAGGATGTGATAAGAAGATGCAGCTGGCTTCTTCCAGTGTGTTAACATCTTTAAGCCTGCAGCTGATTTGTGTAAACAGTTATTTTCTCAATAATCTCTTATATGAGCAGACTTCCTGTGAATTGCATTATTTGAGGCAGAAAAAACACAGCAAGAGAAAATATCACTGGGAGAGCCTTGAACATGAAAGGAAAACAATAGTTGCTTTTCTCTTTTCTGATTGCTAGCAGCAATGTATGTTGAGAATACGTGTCACACCAGTATGGTCTCCCTAGACAATGGCTGCAAATTCAGTTGCTTCCTCACAAACAGGAGATGGGGAAAAGCAAGAGTAACAGATGGTAGGGACGGAGATGTTAACTTCACCACACATTTCTGAGCAGCAGAGAAGGAGCTTGAGATGGAGGGCAAGGGTGGAAGAAGAAGAAACAGCAGGAGTGGTGCAGAAATTAAAGTGGCTGAAGAGTCAACAGCAGATATTGATGAGATAGGGAGTTTGGGACCCCAGTAAAGAGTAAAGTATCTGGTTACAGAGAATTGAGGTGTGTGGTCTCCTGGAAGTTACAGAAACAACCAGAAGGATGCAGGCGAAGCTGTCCACCTCTCATATTGTGATGTCTCTGTCAGAAGAGCTGGGGCCCCTATGCCTTCCACCCCACCACAGCACTGTGAGCAGTAGCAACACAATGAGTCTTGTGTCTCTCAGAAAGAGAGGGCAATGCAGGATGGCTGGAGGTTTAACATCACTCTGCAATTCAGATGTGCCAGGTTGGTAAGGGGATGCCACCTGCCTCCGCCCTGAGGCCTATGTGTCAGCAGTGTGCCGCATGCTGTACCCCAGGGGTGCCCAGCACACCAATACAAAGGCAACACTGCATGAAAAAAAACAGCCTAACAGCAGACATAGTGGCTCCCCAGGGTCACGACCTTGCCTTACACACAGCTGAAGCAGTGATTTCTCTTTTACGAGGTCCTGTTTCCAGTGAGCAGGTGTCTCCTCTCTGCCTGCTGTTGTACCTCCTACAACCGTGTGCCCCTCAGAACACCATTTTTGGCCCAGATACAACATGGTGGAAGAAGTAACCTGAGTTCATCCTGTTTCTACAGGGGTATTCTTTTTTTCAGTTTTCCACTCCTAACTACTTCTGGCACACTTGCTCCCAGCTTGCTAAACCTTCTTACTGGGTGCAAAGAGCTGATAGGATGTGTGTTTCTTCACACTCCTCCTACATAACTTCAAAGATGAACTTGTTATGGGGCATTCCAAGTGATAAGAAATCCTCATGTTGGATGTATGGAGTGACTTCTATTTTTGAGCTGTGCTATTGAAACTACCCTAGCTACAGGTCAGCACAAGCAGAGTCATGCATTTTATTGGACTAGTAAGTTAGACAGTGGTTAAGAGTAAGGCATGATGTGCATTTTGTCAATACCATATTCTGGTTTCTTCCTGAGAGCCTCCATGAGTAGGCTGGTAACTGTTCTCTCCAATAAGATCAGCAGAGTCAAAAACACTTGAGGATGTGTCTGTATCCCACTTTGGCTTCTCTTACACGTCCATATGGGAAATCCTCTATGTACATAGATGGCTCACACTGGCATTTTATATCCATCTCTAAAATGATGAGATTTGTGTGAATCAAAGATAAGCTGATATAGAAAGGTGTAGGTGAAACTGATAGAGAAGGCACAGATGTTTGTCGAACAAATATATACAGGCAGCAAGTGTCTCCTTGTGAATGTCACAGTGAGAAAGAAAAAAAAAAAAAGCTAATGCCATGGGAAGGTCTTTCTGTAGTTCAGGCATCTCAGAGCAGTGCAAGAAGTTACCAGCACAGAAGTGACTTAAGAACTGCCTGGGTTTGGTTTGGGGTTTTTTTTTTGGTCAATATTAAGCCTCTGTCCCTCTCATTTGTTTTATACACACACGTTTATTCTTATGAGAGCAGTACATAAACAATTGGCAGATACCCCACACAGAATTTGCTACTTGTTCTGCAGTAGTGCTTTGAGGCAGAGTGTATCATTTTTCCAGAAAGTCAGTACCCTTAATTGGTATCCCCTAAATATTACAGACTCTTCTGGCTGCCTTTTCCTTCTTACTCACCCTTTTCTCCCATTCTTTGGTATTTCCTTAAAGCAAAATTATTCCCCAGATATGCTAAAAAATGGGTCAGTACCCTTTGCCCACAGCTTACCTGTCTCTGCAGTCAATGTCTTGCATCTAATCAAATGCATGGTGAGGAGAACATGGCTATTCTCATAAATGAGTGCTGTCTTACATCAGAAGTGTCCTAAGTGACAAAAAGAGGTTTTTTGTTTTGTTTTTTTTTTATAGAGACTACCATCTTCTTTTATTTTTCCTCCTGAAGAGTAGTCCCATTCCATCTTTCAACCCCACTCCACGTGAAGAGAGGTGCTTGTGCAGAGTTTGCTATAACAAGGCAGTCCTGGTGTGCAGTAACACATAGGTGAGGCAGTAAAAGTGGACCATAGCAGTGTGTTTCCCTGATCAGATTCTGTTTCACCACAGTGTTGGGAATTGTTGTGTGCTCCTCAACATCTAATGTTACCTGAAAATTGCTGGGGGAGCAAGAACAGCTCCCGTGGTGCACCAATGCAGAATGCAAGCACTATTAGGTAACAATCTTCCAGCTATTGCCTCCAAATCTCAGCTTCAGGCAGGTTATCTACATGGCTGAAAGGGGCAGCTTTGTCATGGTGCCTTTGGCCTGCTTCTGACTGTAGCAGCTGGATTGCCAGGTAGGTTTTGGAGGCAACTGTAGAGAGGATGGAGCCTTGTTTTGGACTCTGAAATCTCCTTTCTGCATCATAGGGAGTGCAGAGGACCAGGTTCCCTACAAAGGAAAAATCAGTGTATGGTTGTGTCTCAGCCATCTCCCTGTTTTACAAAATTTTCTGCTTTAAAATGGGATTTCTCAAAATCCAAGCTCATTTTCTTGGTTTCCTGATACAAGATTCAGGTGAGACAGACCAAGTGTCACAGACTGCTTTGATTTTCAATGGAAGCTCATGCCAAACACCAAATGCCGTGTCTAGATTACCCCACCTCATTTTAGTCTGGGGCTGGAATGCCTGACTTAGTTATATGTTGTGCTTTTCAGCAGTTTTGTACAGGGTCTTGCTTTTTGTTTGAATTGACCTTGGAAAAAATTCTGACTCATAAATATTTTGACCTTCTGCTGGGCTATAGAAATCTATTCTTAGCAGCAAATGATGCTATGGCAACTGTCCCTGCAATATGATACAGTAGCAAGAATTCTGTCTTCTTTTAATCTGTAACTCCCAAAATACCTTCTGCACATCCCAAGCCACCTGGCTTTCCCCACGCTCTTCAAAGCTGGGGAAGCAGCTCCTTCTCAATTTATTTTTCTAGTTCAGTCTGAGGCAAAGCTATCTTGAGCCAATTTAAGTAGATCTACTCAGTCCCAGCTGTCATAACCTATATTGCAGGATATTCTCCTTGCTTTCTTATGACACTTTCCCAGTTGCTCATATGATCTTTTTTTTTTCCCTCAGGACTTGCTAAATAATACTTTGACGTGGGCTCTATGTGTATGAACACATATTCTTCTTTGTATATCCTACCAAAAGTGACTTGTCAGCCTGTAATCTTCTGCTTACATATTTTTAAATCAATATAACATACTATTTATTCAGAGATTAATATTTCTATACAAAGCCTCCTCTGATGAGCCACACTTGTGTTTTGTGAATCGATTTATGTCTATTACAATAGCTAGCCTTTTGGGAGGCCATATGCATCAGGGGCTTGCTTTGTTTGGGACCTAGCTACTCCCATGCTAAGCAATACGCTCTGCCTTAAAGAGCTGAAGACCTTTTATGATGAACAGGCTCAGAACTAGTCATTATACATTAAGATCTGCTGGCAATAGACCTGTAGGAAAAACTAGTATGTTTCAGCTCTCCCAATCCACACAAATTACCGACTAATTTCTCAAGTACACTGCAGGCTCATACATGGCATCCTGCTAATAACTGGGAGCTTCGAGTGCTGTTTGCTTGAGTACTGAGCCACCTACAAGTTTCACAGCATTGGGTGAGTAATTGAAGGATTAATGCGTTCAGTACATCCCGTATGCCATCTTCAAGTGGCAATACAGTGATAGTAACAACATAGCTATTGAAAAGTTCTGCAGATAACAGCTAAATTAATCCCTGATGTAACCCCTCTGACTTTAGCACGCTGACAACCATCCAGAGGGTGGAAAAGACATGCAAGGCTGTGGCACGTAAAGCAGCTCTTCCTGCTTGGCCTCTCTTTGTACTACTGCCCTGCCAGCGTAACACTTGCGTGTGTGTGGTACCAATTACCTGAGGCATGGCTGATAATATCATTTACATCTCTGCAGCAGGGTCCCACGGGCGTTAAAAAAGTAAATTATCATTGTTAGAATAAAAATTCTTGCCCTGATTTCTCTGCTGTAATAATCATAACTTCTAATAAAAATTTTGTTAACCTTCTTCCTCTAAAAAAAAAAGTGTTTTAACCCTGCAGTGAGAAAGAATAGGGTGACAGACTAAGTGTAATCTACTGTGTGATAAATTAAATTCTTCTTATTCAATTTTACTGATCCTGAAAGCATTTTAAGATGATTATCTTCCTTTTATGAAATGCAATTAACCAAGACCTTTATATCTGCCAGTTTTCCTTATTGGAACAAGAGTTCTCTAAAATACATGCTGTTCTTGTTCTGCCTATTTCTTTCAGCTATCTGGTCATCTGAATGTTAAAGCTTAGCAGAGGAAAGGGAGGAAGTGCAAGCGGATCAGGGTGCAGAGCTCTCCTAGCCACAGGCTGAGGAACCTAAGCTTCTCCCTCAGCCTCTGGAGCAGAGCAGCTTCACTCTGTGTTGGAATTTGTTAATCAGGGCACAGGTTTGGACTCCATGCTCTTACCTCAGGTGAATGTCTTGACCTATCCATCTACCCAACCTGCCATGTAACCACTTGGCAGGTACTGACCCATCCATGCAGCAAGGAGTGTCTCCAGGAGGAAAGAAGACAATAACCTAATGCACTCAGAACAAGAATTTGGGCCTTCACCTTCAGCCCTCAAGTACAGTAGTCTGTCTCCAAAGGTCCAGAACAAACCTCTTTGCCCAGACAGCTTTGGTAATCAAGCTATACATTCATTTATCTTTTTTTTTTTTTAAAGAGAAAGCTACTTCTCCAGAAGGAAGCACCCAACTGCTTTTTGCCTTCTTGTGTTTGTCCAGTCTGCTCCTCCTCTGCCTCCTCCTCAAACTCTGTCTCTTCTCCCTCTCACACCCACTGCCAGAGATGAGCTGTCGAAGCAGTGACTAATTGTGTCACTTCAATGGCAGAACTGCAGATCTCATCTTTCCCCTCCTCTTCCCTCTACAGGTGCTTTCTGTAGGAGGTACTCAAGGCTTCAGGGTTTTTTGCTTTTTTTTTTTTTTTTTGGTGGGGGGCGGGGTGCTGCTGTACACCTGTCAGGGAAGTGGCCTCAGCTTCCCTCAGGGCCCAAGTAAGCTGTGGCACCTGGGTGTTGGTAAATGAGGTGAAAGCCACAGAGGTAGTCCAAATCACTGGCTCCTAGGGACTTACGTTTAGTTTACATCATGCCTTTTTGAGGGTACCATCCACCATGCATTTAGCATGTGTTTTTAACAGGTAATGATGTTACCCTTAAACTAAACAGGTACTCTAGCACCTGTTATTAGCAGCACTGTGTGCTCAGTTCATGCCATACATCGTTAAGTACTATATTTGGATGTTTTTGTCATAAAATAGCTTAGATGTCTTATGGAGGCCTCAGGTAGTCCTTTGATGGAGTCCAGACATCCTCCTCATTGTCTCATTATCTAGTTGTTTACTAGTTGCACTGTCAATCACCCTATTATATTAATTACAATGTTCCAATAATTGTTTCCTGTTTTTCAGGCCTATATGCTGTTACTTCGGCCTGCAACTACATGCAAACCAGGCACAAAGCCTGCCAATTTGTACCACATACTGAGCGAAGGCAAACAGAGCAAACTTCCGGAGACAGCAGGGAAGGACATCAATGTCTGTAAGGACATTTGGTACCGTGGAGCAATGCAGACTCATAACTTTGCCTTCCCTGCACAGACTTCCCGGTTGAAGAGAAAATTTCACCCCTAGTTCCACTTTAACCTGCAAGAATTGAGATTTTCCAAGCCATTAACCAACTGCATTGTGAATACCAGCAGTAGGAGCTTTGACTTGTCTTTAGCATCTTTAGCATTTATTTTCCAAACGTGAGAAGATAGTCTTTCTCACACAAGATCTCCTGGAAACTTCTTCATCTTGGTTTCTTTTTTTTCTCTCAGTAAATCATGCCATTCATAATCAGTTGCTATATAAGTGTCTTTCCATTGGAATTACAATAGCATTTTATTCCTATAGAAATATATTCCTTTGTTATAGGTATCACAATAAACACATTTTGTTCCACTGCCTTTGCCACATTGGAAAGACTATCTTGGGCTTAGGCATTTTCCTGTCCTTGTGTGAAAATATGTGGCCTTGTTCAGGTTCTAAAAATATTGAAGGATCTGTGTGACACTAAACAAACACTATTTACCTCCAGACTTCTCACCTTAAAACCCACCCTGCCACCCCACCATCCTCACCCTCTTCATTACAAGGCTTCCTGTGCCTGGAGTGTTTATGACAATGAAGTCAGTGCAGGAATTCTCTCTGTGAAATGAAATCTTACTCATTAACCAGCAATTTGTTGTTATATTTAGCACTGGTTTCCTCACTGAGCAGACTGTACAACATCTCCAGAAAGTACCTGTGGTTTCTGTGGGAACTTCACGTCAGTTGCTTGTGAAATTCTAGCTGTTGCTCACATCCACCACTGTGGACTGAGTTGAAGCAGAGATGTTTCCAATGAAGTCTCAGTCAGCTGGGACTTAAATTATTCCAACGCTGGTAAATTACTGGTTGCATGGTAAGCAGTCGGGGAACTCCAACATAGTTGACACAAGAAAACACCAGCTCCTAAAACTGGCAAGGGCACTGCAGTGGGGACAGGAGCAAGGAATTGTGGGACGCTTACTGCAGGCACTGGGAGTAACAGTGTACAACGATCTGCACAGAACTGCCAGAGCCAAAGCCATCACAGGACTAGCCAAACCTAGACAGTTTAGGCTGGACAGAAAAACTCTTTTTCTGCCACAGCCTGTGCCAATGTCTCAATGGGACACTGTGTTTAGGTGTGCACAACACATGCTGAGGGTTGCCAGCTGGGGTTAACACAAAGGAGCACTGAGTGAAAGAGAGGCAGAAAAGGCTGTGCTTGCACACTGATTGAGGAGTCATTCCTCACAGGAGATGCCAGTTTTATAGTTACCTCACAGTTCTTTAGAAATACTTATTTACACAACGTTAACAAGAGTCTAGTGGTTAGGATTCAGTGTTCTTACTGTCACAGCCTGGTTTCAATTCCTGGTCAGGGTTTCTAAAAGGGCAAGAAGGAGGAGCCTGGAAACTACAGGCCCGGTCAGCCTCCCCTCTGTCCCTGAGAAGGTGATGGAACAGCTCATTCTTGATACCATCTCTAAACACATGAACTAAAAGATGGCTATCAAGAGGACTCCAAATGGATTCCTCAAGAGGAAATCCTGCTTGACTAACCTGATTGCCTTCTATGATGGCAGAACTAGCTGGGTAGATGAGGGGAGAGCAGCAGATGTCACCTTACTTGACTTCAGCCAGGCTTTTGACACCGTCTCCCATAACATCCTCATCAGAAAGCTCAGGCACCTGGGAAGGAACAACCCCATGCACCAGTCCAGGCTGGGGATTGACCTGCTGGGGAGTGGCTCTGCAGAGAGAGACCTGGGAGTCCTGGTTGATAATAAACTGAACATAAGCCACCAATGTGCTGTCCCGGAGTATATAAAAAAGAGTGTGTACAGCAGGTTCTGCTTCCCCTCTATTCTGCCCTGGTGAGGCCTCATCTGGAGTCCTGTGTCCAGTTCTGGGCTCCCCATTTCAAGAGGGACAGGGCACTTCTGGAGAGCATCCAGCGCAGGGCCACCGAGATGATTGGAGGACTGGAGCATCTTTGTTATGAGAAAAGGCCGTGGGATCTGGGGCTGTTGAGCCTGAAGAAGACTGAAAGAGGACCTTATCAAGACTTAAAAATACCTACAGGGCAGGAGTCAAGAAAATGGAACCAATCTTTTTTTCTGTTGTCTCCAGTGTCAGGACAACAGGTAATGGGCTCAAGTTGGAACACAGGAAGTTCCACTTGAACATGAGGAGAAACTTCTCTCCTGAGAGGGTGAGAGAGCCCTGGCACACACTGCCCAGGAAGGGTGTGGAGTCTCCTCCAGAGGTTTTCCAAATCTGCCTGGATGTAATCCTGTGTGACCTGATCTAGGTAGACCTGCTTGAGCAGGGTATTGGACTAGATAATCTCTAGAGGTCCCTTCAAACTCCTCCTGTTCTGTGACTCTCTAAAGAACTCGACTAAAATATTAGTGCCTGCTTTAGTTCTTGTTCAGGGAAAATGCAATATTGGATGGGTTTTTAGGTTGAGTATACTTCCTGTTCTTATCAAATATGCAGCATGTTTTCTACTTCCTGTATTTTCTACAGCATTTATTAGTTCTTTTTAAAATACTTCTGCTGAAGTGCAGAGAGGCACATCTGACGAATTGAATCATGGTAACATTCCTCAATGGCTACAGAAATAGTTCCTTCTTCTCTACCTTCTTCTCCTCCTTCTCCTTTTCCTACTTGCGCTGCTTAAGTGACATTTATTTTTATGTGCTGCTGGATTTGAGGCCTCAGGGCTCAGATGAGGGCTCAGATGAGACCTAATGCCACATTTGCATGGTTCTGAGGAGCTGGGAGCAAAGATTTCGTGTCTCTTGATTGTTCCACAATGACAACACTGTAAATGGTGGGGAGCTGCTGGCCATAAACTACTCCTGCTTGCCTGCATGAGTCATGTTCCTAAGGAGGTGGGGTTTTTTTTGTTCCTGGAATAAGATCACAGAGCAAATCCTCTGTGTCAGTGGAAAATGCCATGCATTTCCATTCTTACTAACCAGAGCAACTATTAATCTTTTTTCTGCAGTGCAGCTTGGACACACTGTAGTCACAATGTTGAAAGAAGACTCAACTGGTGGAATGACAGAAAGGTCACAGCAGAAAACAGAAAATGATCACAGCTCCTTGGGAACCAGTTACCAGTCCTTTTCTAAAAAATCACGTACATCATCACTGAGCACAGAGCAACTCCTTGTTTCAAAAAGGCATTAATGTATGGAGTAGGAGAATAAGCATTTTAGTAGTGCATTGCTTTTCAGGATAACAATTTTACAGCCTAAATGCATTTCAGAAGTGTTTATCTCTTGTAATATGAGCTCTGCATATAAACAAGACAGAAAAAATGTCTCTGTGTGTGTCAAAAGCCCTTTGCCTGCAAGTCTTTTTGCATGCAGCTATGTCTGCGAGGCTGATGTGGTTTTCATGTTTTCACATGCTGTGGCGCAAGCTTGGCAAACACGGTGCACATCTGGTGGCTTCCAGGGCCAAATTCCAGGACCACCATGGCAAGAGCCAGTGGTGGTCATTTGGAGTTTTCCTTCGTGCAGCTCAGGTGCCTTGCAAATCCCAGCAATACTAACAACTTTTCCGCCAGGATCTGGATGCTTGACACAAAGCCACCAATGCCTTTTTCCCCAGAAATGCCCTTGACCAGGAGAGTTCTGATTTCAAGCCCTGCTCCTGCCTTTGCTGGACTATCCTGTCTTCAGCAACATGTCCAACAGAACCCTAAAATGGCTATGCAATTGCATGTTGCATTTTAATCACCATGTAATCATGTTCCCTTTAGGGAAGAGGCTGGGGGGTTTAAGTTTCTGTGTTTGTCCAGAGACTCTGATGTGTATAGCCACTCTGATTTAAGACACACTTAGATAGCCAAGGTAAAACATATGGGGAACTCTAGGCCCTTTCTGGCCAGCTAACCTAATATCAAGCATTCTACCTCCATAGCAAGCTTGTTAATAAGGATTAAGACTGCTTCTGTTCTAACTTCACAGAGCTAATGTGCCTGGAAACACATGTTCTTTTTGACTATCATGGAAAGATGTCTAATGAAGTGTAGAATCTGCTCAGATCAACTAAAACTTGTTGGTTTTGTGTTTTTTTTTTTTAATAGACTGTGGTTTCATGTGTGCTAGAAGGGCTAACTTGCTATCTGTACATGGTGCTTCCAAATCAAATAGATTTTTTCTCTTTGGATGAGAATAAAGATGTGAATATTCCTTAGGTGATATAGGTTAGGCTCCTAAACTTGCTGATCACCAGTAACAGTTGTTAGCTAACATGCTTGCACATTCCAGTTTGGAAACACCATCCATGTATACTGCCTAGCTCACGAGTCCACCAGACTCAAAGCCAGAGCACCTGTTTGGTCACCCCAAACAACCTCTGGTTAACTCAGGTTCAGGAATTCCACCCAGCCACCCCTGTGACAAGTTCACTATTTCTTGATTGCAGAGAACACATCTAGCATCAAGTGGTGCTTGATGACTTGGAGGCTGCACAGAGGCTGAGGCTCACACGCACTGCTCAGTGGGACAGCTGCATAGACAGATGCCTGTCATACAAAAGACCCAATTGGTGGAATGACAGAAAGGTCACAGCAGAAAACAGAAAATGATCACAGCCCCTTGGGAACCAGTGTGCAAAGGCTCATCAGCTAATCTGGAGAAATTTTACATAAGCATATGCAAACTTTGTTTTCAGAAAGATGTAAGTTGAACTGATACTTATGGGTTTTTTTTATTACTAGAGCTGTTGATGATGAAGTTATTTTGCACAGAATGGTGTGTTGAGTTCCTATGTCTCCAAAAGCACAATGTTATTCCCTTGATAAATTAGTGGCTGCAAACATGACGGAGGAATATAATGACATTCTGATGTAGCAGCAGTTCACCAGAGTTGGAACAATCTGTTTTGATCAATAAACTTGTTACAGGGAAGCTGTAAAAGTCTCAAAGGTCTCAGAGCTACTTATGGAGGTAAGTACCAGTTCACCATATATTTAGCAATGATATCACAAACTGCAGAAACAAACAGAGAAGGGGGAAAAAAATTCCTCCAGGTTACTGTAGAGGGAAAATAGGAAGAGGTCTGCCTGAATGTATTCTCAGTTGCTTCTCTTTGTAGAGATGAATTGTGAATGCCCTGTAATTATTTCAGTCTTCCCTCTACAGAGGGAGGTGAAAAACACCTGGTCAGTCAAATAATGTATGTATTACAGTCATCTACCTGTAACAAGGCTGTATGCTAAAATTAGATCAACTGGGAATTTATCTCCTATAAGCAGTGGATCGTGCTGTAATGATGAGGTACGATCAAAGCAGATGCCTCTTGATGATTTTGGTGGGACTTCTTTGACCATTATGCGCTCTCACTTCTGCCACATAGCAAAGGAGGTCGAGGCCAGGTCCTTCTTGAAGGCAAACAAACGTCTCTGACTGCCAGAAGATGCTACCCTGCCTGCTTCACACTGAACAGATGGAAACCCTCGCTACAGGCACAGAGCAGTATCACAGCTGATGTCTGTAGATATTTCCTCATGGCCAACAGGGCTCCATGTTCTCAGGTAGCCCAAGGGTGAAAAGCTTCAAGCACTTACATGCTCTAATAACTGGGGATGATTTCTAGCTCTTGCCAGATTGCCTCCTGGGTGTTTTAGAAAGATTTCTGTGTAATAAAAATGTTTCTGCCACACACAGTGTCTAGGCTATGTAGTTTTCTAATATAATTACCATAGTGCAGCACCAAAACAGAGCTCATATGACAGATGAGGAGCTCTTTTTTCATTAAGGCCTTTTCCTGCAGGCATGCAAGACCTTCTGAAATTCAGCTGGTACTAGCACTAAAGCCAGTAATAGCAAGAAATCAGCAGAAACCTGCAGATTTTGCTCAGCATCATGGTATGAGCAAGAAGACTAGGTAGAACTCACCTAAAATCTCCAATTAGCAAGTGGCTCAACAAAACCAAGGACAACCAGTGGGTTCACATGAAATGTGCAGATCTGGTGCATCATGATGCACCACTTGACATCCAAAGCACTGATGTGTATTTGTGTCCTAAATGGGTCCTTGCTGGACAGAGAGGAGAAGATCTGAGCACTAAGGCAAGTGTTCCCATACTGTGCTGGTTTTTCTTTTTGAAATAGTTAACTATCTTCACAGTAGCAACTATGGAGATATGTCTTGGATTTTTGCTGAAATTAGTGTTGATAACACAGGGATGCTTGATAACACTGGTTCTTGCTGAGCAGTGCTTGCAGAAAGTCAAGGCCTTTTCTGCTCCTCACACCACATCACCAGTGAGCAGGCTGGGTACAGGAGGTTGAGAGGTGACACAGACGAGACAGCTGACTCCAAATGACCCAAGGGATATGTCAGACCATACAATGTCCTGCTCAGTTTATAAAGCAGAGGGAAGTAAAAAGAAAGGGTTATGTTCAGAGTGATGGTGTTTGTCTTCCCAAATCACCATTATGTAGCCTTGCTTTCCTGGGGATGGCTGAACACTTGCCTGCCCATGGGAAGTGGGGAATAAATTCCGTGTTTTACTTGCATGTGCAGCTTTTACTTTACCTTTTAAACTGACTTATCTCAGCCAATGAGTTTTCTCTCTGTTTCCCTTCTTATTCTCTCTCCCATGCCACCGCGGGGGGGAGAGAATGAGTAGCTGTGTGGGGCTTAGGTGCCATCCAGGGATAAAACAAAACACTTGCTTCTGGATTGTGTATTTCCATTTCTCTTTTAAACATTTGTCCATCCTTAACTATATCACACTGTTAGAATTGTGATGCTCATTTTTTTCTTAATTTCTCTCAGCTACTTACCAGCTCCTCTGACCTGGGTCATAGTGTAGATTTATTCATCTTGGACTCTATTTGGATCCTCTAATTATTGTTTGAGGGCTTTTCTTTTGTGACATGGCACACCTTTTTGCTACAGAGTCCTTCACACAGCATTCCCATGGGATTTCTTCCCTCAGAAGCTCTAGCACCTTTCTCTCACTGTTTTGGTAATTTATCCCTGTTCTTGTTCAATCTCTTTGATTGATTGTCTGTTCATTTTGCCAAGTAAGGCAGCAATGAAAAGTCTTCCAGCTCTCACATTCTTCTCAGTTGACATTTACTGTTTTAATTTTAAACATCCATTGTTGAATTATCCATTGCACTGGGCTTATTAAATTGATCCTTTATCAGTGTTATGTCAAAACGGGTCCTAAAGCTCATATAATGGAAATCTCATAGTGTTTTAGTGTTTTCCTTTCAAAATAGTTGTTTTTCTTTTCTTTTCTTTTCTTTTCTTTTCTTTTCTTTTCTTTTCTTTTCTTTTCTTTTCTTTTCTTTTCTTTTCTTTTCTTTTCTTTTTTCTTTTCTTTTTCTTTGAGTGCATTAGAAAAATATTTCTGCTTACTGTACCTCTGTTAACTTCAGCATTCCTCCTTTTTTTTTTTTTTTTCTGATCAGTGGTTTCGCTGCCTTCTGCATCACCAAAGGCATACTCTGTGGAAGGCAGGAGGTAATGCTTCCTATCCCACTCATGACTTACTGTGCCAGCACTGTGCTGTTCCCCTCCTTGAATTTTGTAACAAAAATCCAGTGAGTAAATACTTTGTATAGATGTCTCTTTGTATCTTGGGCAAAATATTGCAGTCTTGACTTTGCAGTTTGTACCGGTGTGCAGAGTTTTATCCAAACAGCACTAATACAAAAGGATCCATTAAGACCTGGAAGTTACCTGTTGCATAGATCATCCCCTAAATGTAATGACTTGCAAGAAGTTGGATGAAATAAGGATGAGAAGCCCCACCTGGAAAAAGCAACCCTCTCCAGCTTGCAGGCTGCAGTTCAGGCTGGCTGCAATGGTCAAGTGGTCTCTTCATGCAAATATTCTGCTCCTTGCAGTTCTGTTTCCTTTTGTCTGCTGACACATTTATTTTGCAAGGTGGGATGATTTCTAGATACATCATAGATTAGAGAGCTGCTGAATTTAAACACTGACCTTTAGCTTTCCTACCACCTCCACTGATGCAAATTTAATTTCACTCATACTGAAATTTGCAGAATTACTCTGAGTAAGAACAGAAAACATTTCTATCAGTCACAGATATAACAAACAACCTGATTTTATCAGTTTCACTTGATGTACTTTAATAGGAATAAGCTCACTGCAGCTAGTTTGGGGGAAAATTGTCATCTGCCCATGTTTATTAAAAGCTACTCCTCAAGAAGCTCTATGAGTTTGAGTTATTAGATATATTTGCTGAGGTTCCTCACATGGTGAAAAATATAAATGTTAAGAATATACAACTTTCTGTTGCATCACAGGAAAAGACATAGACTTACACTTCAGATAGGCAAGTTTCATCTATGTTACATGATATAGCCAAAAGACAGTAACTTAAATGAGAGGTTAATATTTAACTAATTGGAATGAAGGTCCAGAGATTAGGCAGTGCTTCAGTGCTGTGATATTTCTACTCTGAGAATCTGAGTAACTTCAGCTCTGACTCTAATAATCCTTACATATAGATGGCTGCACAAATCTTGGCAACATGACAGCACAGTAAATCAATAATGCTTTGTGAATAAGTGATTATCAGCTTCACTATCTTGAACCACTGTTACTTGATTTTCAACGATTCTTTCTTCCATACGTAAACATTTGTGCATTATGAAAAGTCTGGGAGCTTTGAGCAATTGTTCATTTGCAGAATGATGCTCAACTGGTGCTGTCAGCTTGCTGCCATACATTCTTCCTCCACTGCATAGGCTTTAAGTCTCAGCAAGGCTTGGGAAAGCAATGCCATAGGAAAAGGGATAGCAATAAACCAATCACTACTCAAGAGCAAGCAATAGGTTAAATCAGCTTTAATGAATGTTTCCAGAGAAGAATACAATTAATTCCTACAACTTACATCTGAGAAATGCATCAATTCATTATACTAATTATAGCCAGGAATCGCCTGTTGACACAGCTCTGCAATGCTTTTCATCTTGTAGATGAAATCCTGACTTTTATCTCACCTTTATTTGGGCAAGTCTCTGATGTAACACATTGTTCTTCTCAATTCCTTACACATGATAGAAACATAAATATCAAAGTTGCAGAAGCACTTCTTTTCATGTTACAACCACCTAAAAGGCTGTCTCCCTTCCCACTAGATACACAGCTATGCCACAAAGGTCCATGCTTTTGTGCTTCAAGGGTTTGATGCTTGCAATGCCTTGCACCTGCAAAAAAGCCCATGGTCACTGGATGATGCACTGTGCAGCATCCTCTGATCTCAGCTGTTAGAAGATATATGAGAATGCCAGCCTAGTGCTCTGGTTTCGCATGATGCTTAAAAATAAAACTCAAATCTAAAAACAATTTAACACTTTATTCTNATTCAGAAAGAATATTATTGTGTCTACTGATAAGCTGAAAATTTCAATGTCTTCTGATATTTCTCGTATGAGAAATAAGAAAATTCTCCTCTTTCCTCAGCCATTAGATAATCTGGTATTTCCATAACACCTACTAAGAAGAAAATGCTTGGAAAGCAAGTACAAGTTGCAGACATTAAAGCAGTGGGAGGTTTAAAAAAATGTGGACTGCAGCCCTAAGGTGAAGATGGAGGCCATGTAACTGCTTGTGTTACATGATTGAGTGTGCACACACCACAGGGTTAGTGCTAAAGACAGTGGTAAATAACAGCTCATTATCCTTTCAGAAAGTCCCTGCCTGATAATGATATCAGAGCCATTAAAAGTAATTAGCTGCTCGGATCTCATGAAGCGCTCTGGGTAGATGTAAAACCCATTGTACAGCATTTCCTGGGAAGACAGGAGTACCAAGAGAAACTCTTACCCCACATGAGGATGTCTGAACACACAGGCACAGGCATGGGCACCTGATGCAGGGATTTTGCCTTGCCTGCCACCTTTTTTCCAGAACTGGTAGAAAGGTCATCAGTACCACCAAGGTTAACAATTTCCTTCTGTGAAGCTGTCCCTGCACAAAGCTCGGCCTAGTGTTGCTGAAGTCTGACCCTCTGTGTTGGATCGCGGTGCCCTGGCATTGCCTGTCTGATGCAGACAAAGAGAAGCCTGAAGTCTAGGACAGACTGCATAGCTCAGCTGGGTCCACATATTGTAGGCTCTAACCGCTGTTCGTGGTGATCTTCCTAACTAGGCTTTGCCAGTGACTCCTGGCCTTCCAGCTGCAACTCTTTAGGATAAAAAAGCTGTAAACCCCAAAGGTTTCAGCCTACCATTAGTTATCTTTCCTTCTCACTCCACAAGCCACTACTAGCTGCTTTTGTAGGTTTGTGAGGCTGCTTTACACCTCAGTGGCACTGGGAAGCCCCAGGCCCTTTCAAGGACCCAGGTAAGACTGAACTGAATAGGCAGTGACACGCTGCCAGCCCAGCAGACCAGCTCTGTCAGATGGGACAAGCAGGTGCAGGACATGTGAATTTGGGCAAGCAGGCAGGCAAAAGATAGAAAGATGTCTCCATTTGTCACCTGCCATATCTCTCCTCTGGCTGATGTATGTGATCTGGAGGAGACTCCTCAGTCTCCTGGCTTCACTGGGCAGCCTGTGGGCAACTAGTTCTTCCCTCCCAGGGTGGTCAGGACTGAGTCCTGCCAGCCTCAGGAAATGGCTGCACTACAAAAGGCTAGGGGCAACAAAAGCAAACAGTGGACAGGGCTGGTGCGTGGGTCTAGTTTTCCACCTCCTATGGCTACATCTCAAGAATTTATTTTCTTTCTGATAAGGAACCATGTCCTTCGCCTCCTCTGACCACTCTTTCCACAAATGGGAATAAATCTCCCAGAGAATTTCCACTTGCCAGACTTCAGGTGGATAGAAACTTGGTCTAAAATGGCTTGGGCTGCTGTAGGCTGTTTTTCTATTAATATCTCTTCATTTGCTCCAGGACATACGGCTCCTTGTACTTCTCAGTAAGTTATATTTATATAGTACTTATGTGACACAGCAAGTTTGTAAAAAGCCACAGCTGCATAAACAGTCTATTGGGATCAACTGATTGCATTAAAACAAGCTCCTCAGACTGCTTTAAAAATCAGATCATATGTGTTTACATAGACTATTATTTCACGTGCCATAAAACAAAATTTACCTTTGAGTGTTTTACATTTAACATAAGGAGAACATACAGACAACACTCTCCAGGGTAAAACTAAACCGACAGCCTGATTTATACTTACATAGATCCTGAATCATCTTCAAAAAACGTACAGAAAAGACATGACTTGAAAGCCATACTGAAAAATGCACATAGGAATTGGGGTGGTGTGCACCCCAATTGAGGTTTTATCAGTATGAAGGCATTTGCACACAAACATATGCGTGTAAACATAGATCTGTCATGCACAAGCTTCATACAGCTCTTGTAGGCATGTGCTTTTGTATTAGCGGAGCTTAATGTACAAATATCAGGATCTAGCTCTCATATTAGTGGTAAACAGTTGCTTGTTTTAGAATGAGCCTAGGTGGATGAGTTAATTTAAAATAATAATAGATTGCCAGCTGCTAATTAGGAAGTTAATTAGTCACACAGTAAAGTGTCACTTCTACATATGAAGGAGCTAACTCTAAGTTGTCTTGGAGGAGATGGGCTTTCTGCCAGTACTAGTAAGTATATTCACAGAAAAAATAAACTCTGATTATTGATGAGTACTTTTCCTTTGAATAACAAGAGGTCTGTACCCTCAATGCAGTAAGGAACTGCAGCCTCTTCATAAGAGAGCTGTCCTCCCTCTTTTGGCAAAAAAAAAGAGCTGCTGTGAGATCAATACTGGAAAGGGAATGCAGGAGAATAAAACTCCTCAGGTAAGGAAAGCTATTTTTAAATTGAGGTAAGGTGTTGGTTTAATCTACTTGGTTCTTTGGTGTGTTGTGCTCTTTGGATGGTAGGTGAAAGCCTAAAATGGAAGCTTCCATTGGTAACTTCCTGCCAGTATCATCCCAACAGCAAGCTGCAGGTAACGAAAAAGCCAACAGCCTTAGAGCCTTCTCCTAGCAGTCTTTGCTGTTCCCCAGCTCCTAAATCCACATTCCTCCCAGCATAATGTGGAAAGCAAGCATTGTGCTCATAAGTTAAAAGGTGTGTCTGAAGATGTTCAAAGTCAGGACAGACTGTCTAGGTATCAATACAATTTTAGGCAGCACTGGGTTAATTCCGTAGCTGAGAACCAGCATAAACTCATAAAAGGCCATGTTACTGTAATTAAATATCTCTCAGCAGATATGGGGTACAAGATGACCAGTACAGCCTGTGTATGACTATAGGTGTATTAATTATAATACTGTGAGCACAAAGGCCATCATGTTGAAGGCCCTTGTGATGCCAGAGCTGAAATATATATTCCTCATCTGCACCATAAGTTCACCACCAGAGCAGAGGTGAATTGCGGCCTTGATGAGCACATGAGTGTACTGTGGTGCCACAGGCCTACATGGGCAGCAGGCAAACATGCATGTGCATGTGAGTACCTCAGAGGAGCTGCCATGAGAACCTATCTTATCTAATTTAAACTGTGGATTACAGGATTTAGGCAGGCAGAATGTAACTTTTCGCTCAAAGAGTACAGACAAAAGTGATGGCTCATCTTCTGTCTGCATGGAAAGTCTCAAGGGATAGTGATGTGTCCAGCATTTCCTGTACCACCTGTCAAGTGAAAGCCTATGTTACATGTGGCAGGTGCTGAACCAGGACTGGATGGGAGGGAAATACACAATTTGCCACATCTCTGGATTTTTTTTTACATTTATAAAGCTTATAAAGCACACATATTTAACAACACAACATGGTCCTGGGCTCACATTAGCCTGACATGTTTCTGCCCTCTGAGGCACCTTGTTCCTCACAGTGGCAGGCAGAACATCATAGTGTAAATTGGCTATTTTGAGATGAACAGTTCTGTGACCCAGGAATGGTAAAAGTTCTGGTCATTGTATCTATCAGTGTGATCAGTGTGATGGCAGTGAGTGATGGCTGTGCCAGTCAGGCAAAATTGCAGACTTAGACACCAGAGTGGCAGGGTAGCAATCTTGAACACTTTGGGCCATCTTTGCGAAGCAGGCAGTGCCCATACTCATGTAGTAACAAGATGGTATGAAATGCTTGAAAGTCAGCAATAGAAGATCAAAACAAGGAAATGTAAAGTCATAGCAATATCAAGGGGGAGAGGGATGTGACATTACATTTTTGAATTTGTTCTTTTTTCATTCTTAGTAGTGACTGAGTCCTGGGAGACTGCAGGACGGAGCTCAGAGAGATTTATTCCTTAAACGGATCCCCTCTTTCTTATGGACAGTGTTTTCTCTTCACAAACCTGTGTGGGTTTTGAGTGGTACACCAACTTTGGATGGATAAAATTGGTGCTGAGGATCTTCTAAAATCTTTGCTGAGGTGGAGAGAGAAGTTGTGTTGGCCTCACTCATTCTGTCAGGCTCCTGGACACCTTGTGCAGGTAAAGGCTTGAAATGCTTTTATAGTCCATTCTCATGTGAATTCCAGGTAAAGTTGTCACTGAAGGATCATGACTCTGCAGCAATTTATATATCTGTGAGCTCTCTGCCAAGAACTGAGAAAAAACAAAAGGGCATGCATAGTCTGTCTTGGGATTAGGCTGTGAAGGACATAGATAATGTCTTTCTATAGATTGCCCACATTTAAGGATTACAGTCTCTCAACAAATATTCCTTTAACCACATAAGTCTCTAGTTCCATCACCAAAATAAGGGAGTTCCATCTCAAACCACTTTCCAAAGCCTGTGTTACACAAGCAAAGCATCCTAAGGCATAGGATGTGCCAGTGGGGAAAATATATGCCCTAGTTTCATTCCTTGGTGCTCCAAATTAGTCCCTCACACTGATGGGACTCAGAACTGTTGCTGTGGAAGACCAGGAAGAAGGTGGACGAGTGGAATGTACCTCTCAAAAACAGAGAAGCAGCAATATGAAGGTGAAATAATAATTCTACAGGGTTCAATAAATCAATGGAATTTAACAAAGTTTAAGAGTGGTTTATCAAGGCTCAGTATGTTTATGACAAGGTTCACATTAATTATTGCCTGGAAGAAACATCAAAAAGGAAAATGGAGTTAGAATTGAGTTGGAACCATTCACAAAGAGGACGGAGACACAAAGGTAAGGAAGATCCTTCCTTTAAGGCATGAAGTTGAGAGTGGATCCCTTGCTTTCTAAACTCCTTATGGAACCTAGGTGTGTCTTAGGTGTCATATTAGTTTCAGACTTGGACAATGGTTTGTGTCTAATGGAAGTATCTATGCAAAGTCTATAACCATTAATAGTAAATAGCCACATGGATAAGTATTAATTCAGCATGCTATCAACCACTTACTGAGGATCTATTGCAAGTAATTGCCTTGGGCAAGGAAGAATCATTTAGTCTCAGATAAAGAATCTTAAACCTGGAGAAGCATCCCTGCTCGAGGGGAGAGTCACCTGGCATGTAGTCCAGTCACAATTGAGAGAGAGCTGAAACTGGGCCCATTCTGACAGTTTAGAAAATGAGGTAGCTGGCTACTAGTCAATTGCCTAAACAAAATAGATATCTTCATTTTAGCTCTGGTATATTGTTCCATACTTTGGTTATCTTGCATTTTTGTGCTTTCAAACATCATTTTGAAATATTTTTCTGAGGCATCTACCCTCCCTTGTACGTGAGGCAGGAGCTTTCTAGCTCACAGCTGCACCACAGAATGGTAAGGGTTGGAAAGGACTTCTAGAGAAAAATCTAGTCCAATCCTCCTGATAAAGCAGATATACCTAATCAAGTCACAAAGGAACGCGTCCAGGTGGGTTTGGAAAACCTGCAGAGAAGGAGATTTCACACTATCCCTGGGCAGCCAGTGCCACGGCTCCCTTACCCTCACAGGAAGGAAGTTTCTTCTTGTGTTCAAGTGGAACTTCCTGTGTTCCAGCTTGTGCCCCTTACCCCTTCTCCCGTCACTGGGCACTACAGAAAAAAGACTCCCCCCAGCCTCTTGATACCCATTATTTGAGTATTTATAAGTCTTCATTAGATCCACAGGGCATGAGGCCTGTTGCTCCTCAGTTAGCCTAAGCCGATGCACAGTCTGGGATGCAGTGCATCCATCACAGGTGGCAGATCTTCACAGGTGTACTCCTGGCTGGGATTGAGACATAGATGGGCTAGCTGGCAGACTAACTCTGGACATGATGAAAGGCAACATTTTACATGTTGGAAGGGTTATATGCCATGTACCAATATTTAGGTACAATGGTCCTTTCTCAGCACCCGGAAGAAACATAGGTGCAGTAGTTCCCCAAGGCCTCTCTTTTCAACCAGTGGCCCAGACCCATGCAGGGCTGTAAGCCCATCTCTCACAGGACAGTTACAGCGCATGTGGCATGAGCTATTGCCCAGGGCTCTGGTTGCTCCTACAAGTGACTCTGAATGAAGACAGAGTCATATAGCATGGGCATAGGCATCCCCTTCCCCAGCTGCAGGACACATTCCTACATACACCATGTGCAGAACTTGGTTAGCTGGCTGGACAAAACCTTAAACAATAAGGAGTCTACAGACCTATAGGCAGGGTTGAGCTCTCTTCCAGCCACAGACTGGATTGCCCTTCAGGGTTATCTGAGACTATTCAGCTATTTTGCTTGCCAAGCAGATAGCTTGTCATGTATTTCTGAATATGTAGTGCCTGAGATGGGAACCACGTGAGCTCAGATACTTTTCTCCCTTTGCTACAAAGCATTTACTTGCTTTTTAGTTCATCTGATTTTGCTCAATTAATTCTTCAACTGGTTGAACTCTTTCAGCTTTAAGTTCCACAGAGTCCGGTATGTCATCTCTTGCAACTGTTCAGAATCACAGAATCTTAAGGACTAGAAGGGATCTTGAAAGATCATCTAGTCCAACCCCCCTGCCAGAGCAGGTTGACCTAAAGCAGGTCACACAGGAACTTGTCCAGGTGGGTTTTGAATGTCTTCAGGGAAGGAGACTCCACCATCCATCTGGGCAACCTGTTCTAGTGCTCTGTCACCCTCACAGTTCCTTGTCTTTTGAAAAGGACAAAAGCTATGACCTTTTCGTAGAACTGGCAAATATACCCAAACATACCCAACATCCACTCAGAGCAATATGGATACAGGACCAAACAAGTCTACTTCTGACTTCGCTGTGTCCCAATTGTAATTTCAATCAGTCCACAGATTTGCTTTAGGTCCTGTTTTCAAACAGCCAAAAATCTGGGTTCCATATACTGTCATGAAAAGAAAATAATACTACCATATGTTGCTTCTGTGCTCCCTGTGAGCCATGGTGAGGGACAGGTCATCAAGGTCCATCTTTCAGCCATGGTAAGAGAGCCAGGGAGAGCTGCTGTGTATGCTGGAGGTATGCTTTCTGTAGAGGGTTAGCACAGAGGTGGTCATTCATGATGGTCAGAAAATATTTTATTTAAATGGTCATATAAATATCATTTTTTGGCAGACAGATGAACATTTCACATTAAGAATACTCCCAAATACCTTGCAGAAAATGTGGTTTGTGTCCTCCACTTCCTACTCTGCCTTAGTTTTCAAAATTTCAGTAAAATGTCCTTATCATGTATCACCTCTCCCTTCCTTTTCTACTGCTTCACACCAAAATGGAAGCTACATTTTTTCCATTGAAACTACCAGACCTATCTTAGCCTTAAACTTGGTATGACTTTAAATGGGATGTTGAACTTTTGTTTTCCCTGTTGGCAAACACATTTTCCCCTAAAGCCACATGCTAGTTAGATAAAGGCAACTTTATTCCAATATGCTTCCAAAGCTTTTTGCTCAATTTGACAGATTATGCTGAATAAGGGATTTCTGCTTATGCAAGCTCTCCTACTGTGCAGAAAACCAAGGTCATTGCCTCATCACTGTCTTTGTAATAAAGAAATCCCAGCAGAAGACAAGAACATCTCCCACATACTAAAAAAAAAAAAAAAAAAAAAAAAAAGAAAGAAAACTGATAGGTAGCAGACCTAAGAGAGATAGACATGATTTTCTCAGATGCAAAACAGCTTCAGTAGCCCCAGACTCCAGCTGCAGTGGAGATGCAAGCAGAGTCTGACTCCAGCAGAATGGCAAGAGCAGCCTTGGGGGAAAGCAAGGGATGGAAACCTGTAGCTTCTGTCACCAAGAGAAAAGCTTGTGCTCTGTCTGAAGGCCCGTAACTACAACATAGGTTCACTGCCCTCAAGGCTGAGGAGGAGCTGTGTATGCTTTCAAGAGAAGCCTCATGGCTAGCTGACCCTGCAACATGGAAAACCTGCAGGAGGGAGTGACAAGTGACAATAGCGGGTGACTCCCTGCTGTGGGAGATGGAGGCACCCACCTGCCGACCCAACCTGTAGTCTACAGAAGGTTGCTGTTTGTGTGGAGACCACTGGGGCTGTACTAGTACTTACTGGTGTCCTTACCTATGGGTACCAGTGATACTGCTGGGAAGACCTGGAGAGTGTCAAAGGTGACTACAGAGCTTTGGGGTAAACAGTCAAGGGCACAGGGACCCAGGTGGTGTTTTTTGTCTTGTCAGGAAGGGCAGAGGGTGTGAGGAGGAGGAGTGCACTGATGTTGCCTGTCAACAACAGATTGCAAAACTGGTGTTAGAAACAGAGTTTGGTTTTGGACCATGGGACTCTATTTGGAGACCAGCATCTGCTCAGAAGAGGTGGAATCCACCCCACTCAGTATGGAAAAATGTGTCTTTGCAATGTGGATGGCTCCCTTAGAAAGGAGAAAAAAGTAAACTAAAATCTTTAGTGAAAGGCATAAATATCTATTTAAACCAACAAATGCTATTTCTGGGAAAGAAGAGTCTTGGTTTTTGTTTGTTTGTTTGTTTGTTGCATAGCAGAGGGCTGAATGCTAAACTGAACACCATGAAAACCAAAGTCCACTGTTGTTAAATCTGATGGAAGCTCCACGGACAGTGACGGCACATACATGTGGTGGCGTGACATGGAGGAACAATGTAATCTGGTGTTTCAAAGGCTGGGATCTGAGGACCAGAGGAAACGTCCCTGGCTGCATGCAATCCTATTATCATCCTTCACAATAGGGGCAACAGCTAGCACACACACTGCCCATTTTGGAGGGGTCAGCACTGAGCAATGGCACTTGAAAATTAACATCTATTAAAAAAAAAAACCAGCCTCTATGCTCAGTGTTCTCCAGCCAGCCTGTGCCACTCGCCTGTCATCTCAGCTCCTGCCAGGATATCTGCCCCTTCCTGCTCCTCTAAATTGGGTGCACTTACACCTTTATGTAAGAGAGGTGAAATTAGCAAAAAAAAAAAAAGAAAAAAGAAAATTGAAAATAATTTTGTAACGAGGTTATGTGGTAAATTATTGTTTGGTGAAATTCTGCTCTAGTGATTAAAAATGAAAGTATAATGTCACAACTGATATCTAGTATTTTGCATAATATTAATGATATAGCATAATCCAAGTAATGCTATTAATACTACTGTGACTAATTAGAGATGTAAAAACAGCTTTTCTCATCTCTAGAATACATTTAGTTTCCTAAAATACCCCTTTTATTTCAAATTTTTGAGCACTGAACATGTGAGGCAGAGTTTGACAGCTAAGAGGGTTGCATGTCAGTAAAGACTGGATAGTTTTTCACAGAGCTGTGGATATGACAGAGGAAGTGGTCTGCAACTGGAGTGCCCCAGACGGTGTTTGTGCAAAAACTGCATGAGCCCCTTGTGAGCTACAGGCTAGGGGTCCCCATCACACTAGGACACTGTACAAGCAGGCCAGGACACCACCACCAAAAGCAATGCACTGGGTTGTTAATCCTCAGCAGCGGAAATTGCGTCTTTTAGTGTGCCTCTATTTGCAGGCAGTCCCAGGGCAGGCCAGAAAACCCCTGCTCACTTTCTCCACCTTTGGGAGGTATGAAATGAGAGGGTAAATTCTAGAGGAAAGAAAGGCTCAGCGTGTGTGAATTGAAATTGGCCTGTTCACTCCAACAGAATTGCACTAGCTTGTACCAGTAGTCTGATTCTCTCCATGTGTTATCCAATTTAGCCCTGCAGGGCTGATAATGTTAGCCATGTTGTTGAAGTATCTGATAGGAGACAAAAAAAAAGGTGCATATTTTAAAATATGTGTGTGTATTTCTAGAAAGTGATGTTGGGATTGGGGAGAAAGGACTCCTAACACAGGCTCCCAGGCTCTAAGTTCTCTTGTACTTTTTGCCAACTTTTACTGACAAGCTTTTTCCAACACCTTTTTCTTTAAAGTGACAGTAAAGTTGTCACGGCTCTTACCACAACAGGTAATTGATATGCTGCACGTGCTGGGGAGTGGGAAAGTGGCAGATGACAAAATGGCACTGCTGTGTGTAATTGTGTACTGGAGCAGAGCGTGTTGCCGGAGAGCTGCAGTGGGTCTGAAAACACCCTGCTCCTTCCCCTCTGCCAGCTGCCTTCTTGTCTTCCTGCTATTTTGTGTGTGTTTTAGGATTCTCCCACCCCCTTGTCAAAGTTCTGCCCAAGAAGTAAGTTTCACATCATATCCTTCACAGTGTAAAAATGAAAAGCCTCCTAAACCATGCACTAACAGGGGGAATTATTTCCCCAGTGCTTAGTGGTAATTATTAATGGCTTAAACCCACACAGCAATTTGGATAAGCTGAGAACTGGCTATCAATTTCTATTCTTTTCTGCAGCAGGTGTGTACTGTTTCCCACGGCATCCATTAGTTTTATTCAAGATAATTACTCACATGCTGTGGCAGAGGGAAAAATCAGTAAGGGCTTTTTTCCCCTCTCCCTGCTGGAGATTTGTTTTTCAGTCCAGGTTAAAGCTACCCTCCCCGTACACTGCTGTCAACTGACTCAGTCATTACTGATGGCAGGAGCTGTCAGAAAGTTTTCTACTCTTTAGATTTGTCGAAGGCATTCAGTATAATGTTAATGCAATTTAGTAAAATAAATAAGGACCTCTCTATTTCATGAACACACAATACCAGGTCTCATCTCCCACTCCTTTTAGTGTACAAAAACTGTGGGAGGTAGCAAAAGATTATCCACATTTAATTTTACCTGTCAGTCTCTTTCTGTATGAAGGTAAAGTTTATTCTTACAAGGTGTGCTCTTGGCTCCCATAATGTTTATTTTCACAGAATCACAGAACCTTAAGGGTTGAAAAGGACCTTGAAAGATCATTTAGTCCAACCTCCCTGCCAGAGCAGGACCACCTAGAGTAGATCACACAGGAACTCGTCCAGGTGGGTTTTGAATGTCTTCAGGGAAAGAGACTCCACCATCTGTCTGGGCAGCCTGTTCCAGTCCTCCATCACTCTCACAGTGAAGAAGTTTTTCCTCACATTTCTTTGGAACCTCTTATGTTCCAGCTTACACCTATTGCTCCTGTCCTGTCATTGGACATCACTGAGAACAGCCTGGTTCTATCCTCCTGACACCCACCCATTACATATCTGTAAACATTAATGAGATCAGCATTCAGCCTCCTCCAAGCTAAAGAGCTCCAACTCCCTCAGCCTTTCATCATAAAGCTGATGCTCCACTCCCCTAATCATCTTGGTGGCCCTGCGCTGAACTATCTCCTGTCCATTTTCAACTGCAGGGCCCAGAACTGGACACAATATTCCAAATGTGATGTCACAAGGGCAAAAAGCACCCAGTTCAGCAGGGGTGATCAGGATTGTGTGTCCCTGCGTTGCTGCCTCCGTGGCTGCTTTTCTGCTGAAAATGAATCTTCTGGACATTTGAAGGCATATTGCAGGATTAGGAGCTATCCATTTAATTGTTAGANTTAAAGAGATTCCCCCCTCAGTCTCCTCTTTTCCAGACTAAAGAGCCCCAGTTCCCACAGCCTTTCCTCATAAGAAAGATGCTCCAGTCCCATGATCATCTTGGTGGCCCTGCGCTAGACTCTCTCTAGAAGTTCTCTGTCCATCTTGAGCTGAGGATCCCAGAACTGGACACAGGAGTCTAGATGAGGCCTCACCAGGGCAGAGGAGAGGGTGAGCAGAACTTCCCTTGACCTGCTGGCCACACTTTTCTTGATGCCAGGATGCCATTGGCCTTCTTGGCCACATCGTTGGCTCATTGTTAGCCTTTCTTAATTTTCCGACAGTCCTGTGCAAAGTAATAAGGCTAATCTTCATTTGGTATATGGAAAAAAAATGACAGACCACCCACAGATTGACAGTACAGACCTTTTCACCACCTTTTCACCACTGAGAGGAACTTTACAAAATGATAATGAGTAAGTTTGGTGCAATGACTCTGCAAGCAACAACGCAGGCAAACACTGTGTACTCAGTATTGTTTACACTGAGTAGGGTAATGCATGCTGTTTCACTGAATGAAGGAAAACTGGCTGAAAAGCAGCATCGTCTTGTAATAAAATCAAGCATTATTGCCCTTCATGATCACTTTTATTGCTTCCCACTGTCGGAAGTGTCACTGAGCTCACATAGTACTACCTGTTCCCTGGCTGTGCAGCCTGCCCAGAAGAGAGAGACTGAGTGAGACCCCCTGCCCCATTCTCCTTTCATGCAGGCAGCCTGCTGTTCAGAACCAAAGAAAAAGTGAAGGTTTTTCTGTTTCTTCCCCAAAATCCTGATAGAGTGAAGGAGCTGTGCTGGCTTCCTTATAGCACTTAGGCAGGTCTAAACTTGAACCTGGATCTGGAGATGAAAGCAGCACATTTTCCACCCCAGGGAGGGTCTCTGGCATCAGCCCCAGGTGCATACCCAGAAACTCTGCCCTCCTCTGTGGGCTTCCAGCTGAGCTGACACCTTGTGTGGGCTCAGCTGCTGTGACTGCACTGGAGAAAAATGAGCAACAGCCTGTTCATTTTAATTTCCATCACACCGAGTATATCCTCCTCCTGCCCTCTGTGCAGGTACAGCCTGGTCCTCAGTAGTGCTGAGATCGCCTCCATCATGTAAATCCTCTGTTGCTGAAGCTGCCTTGACAAGTTTTGTTGTCATCTGAAAACAGCCATTCCTCTACCCAAAATACCAAGTGTTACCACAGCTTTGGGAGCCCCTCTCACTTAGCTAGCTCTCATCTGCACCAAACCAGAGCATCTCTGTAAGCCTCCATTCTAAGACACTTTTGGTCGCAACCATTGCTGCCCTGAAATAGTGTGCTGTCAAGCAGGACGAGGACACGTACGTCTCTCTCAGGTCCAGGAACATCTCTGGCAGATTCAGTAATGCCATTTTACAATGCCAGTAATGCCAGCAATGACAGCATTTCTCTCCCTGGGGCAGCTGCAGCATACTGTGTCAGTGCCATCTCCAGTGCACTGTTCTGCAGAGTGAACCACTACAGAGTGGTTCAAAAGCCTACAAAAGCATGAATTTCAGTGAAATCCCATAGGATTTCCCTACACATATAAGATGTGTTTGATATGTCTCATTATGGTCCTTAAGTCATACAAGGAGAAATAACATCATGGAGTGAAATGTGCAGTAGCTTTATATCTGGTAGCTTTAATCACCACTGCTTTAAATACATTAAGCAACTTATAAGGATGATGCTCATAAGCAGTCCTCTGAGTCTGAAAATATATTTGCCTCACTGCGTATCCTAATTGAGTGTCTTTTAATGACAGTGAAGCTTTGGTGGAAAAGGTCAGCAAATAACCACAGCTCAGAAAATTCACACATTATAATCCCAGTCCTTTAACTTCCCTCTTCTTCATGCAGTACAGTGTTCATCCCCAGACAGGAGTACATTACAGGTCTCCACCTCCTCATCTCTTCCTGCTGTTCTCAAATAAGAGTAAAACAGCCTTCCTCTTGCTTAATTGAGCTTGGCTCCCATGGTGCTGAGTATGTCACATTTTGTCAGAGACTTTATAGTAACTGACGGATGTTTTATAAGAAAGAAACCTCCGAAAGGAAATCAATGCATTACTCCTACAAGAAACAGTAAGAATCGGTTGTTTTGGACAGCATGGTGGTTCTGTTTGCAGCTCATACTAATTTCCAGCTGTGAAAGCCCAGCTGGATGCTGCAGAGCGGTCATTGAGGAGGTAGGAGAGAACAAAGAATAAACTTCTGCATCACAAATCATGAGATAGGGAGCATTTCCCTTCTGTTATGTAGGTTGCCCATCATCTCAGTTCCTGAAATGACAGTGCAGGTGCTTGGCTTTTTACTTGGCAAGGTGAGCAACTATCAGAAGTGTGTGAGTGTGGAGGTGACAGTGCTCGGCTGCAAGGGTGGCCTGCAGGCATGACAGGTGGGAAGGGCATTTCCTACTCTCAGAATTCAATCCTGAATCTCACCTTCTTCATGATGAGGCAGCAGAGTGTAGTTTTCTTTCTTTTTTATATTTTTTTAAGTATATTCCTATTTGTTATAAACGTGAAGAAAAGATAAGAAATGCAACCTGAATGTTGCTCTAAAAGTAAAAAACTGAGACAGCAGCTAAGAAAGGCCCAGGCTTTATTTTAATCTCCTGGTATTTTTTCTAGCTAATTATATTATTCTGCTGCATCCTGCAATTTTTAAATGTCTGGGATCAGCAGTGCTCATCTGCATCAGTCACAAGCCTATGCTACCGCTCATCCCCCACGTCTGAGCTTTGCTGAGGGAGGCAACTCACTTCACTTGCAGCCTCTAGCTCTGCTCACACCTCTTGGGGCACCAGGTGAGAAGGAACATGGCAAGAAGAATGGTACAGGAGGAGCCCTGGCTTAGTCTCTTCTACTGCCACAGAGGTGGCACCTTGAAGCAGTACCAATGCTGTGTCTTTTCAGGATGCAAAGATGTTTCAGTTCCTGCCAGCATCCTCAGAGGCTTTTCTGCCTAGTTTTCTTCTGAGTTTCTATGGTCAACAGCTGACAGAAAAGTGCTTTGGGGGCTGATGGGCTGCACTTCACACAAGGGTCACACCTCAGACCACGTCATATGTGGTGGACTGTATAAAAGGATAAAAGATGATATATTTGAGACCACACTTCATTTTGGGCCATTTATCCTTTCTCCTGGCTGCAAAAGTGAGGGTAAGGTCTGAACAATGACAAGAGTTGGTTGGAAACACCCTGAAAAAATTAGGGAAATCATATTCAATAGAAGTGAAGCCTCCTTCCATATCTCTTAAAAGTGTTCTGGGACACAGAAAGCCATCCCTCAGGTCTTGAAACTTCTCACCTGCACAGAAGTGCCAAAATGATCTGATCTCAAATGAACTCATGTCAGCCACCTCTGGTTGAACCTGGTCCTCTTCTCAGAAATGAACACTCTCTTCCCTGCAACACAGTAAACATTAATGGGAGTTTCTCAGTCATACCACTCCTTAGGCATTATTGTTTTAAAAGTAGAGTTTGCTAGCTTATGTCACTGAGCACTACAGACCCAGGAGCAAACTTGGTCCCAGCACAGGCTGTCAAAGTGGATCTTTGAAACAAGTAATTTTTGACTCTAGGTCAGACAGTGGCTAAGCCAAGCAAATTTTCTGCAGCAACTATTAGTTGTTTGTGCTTCATTTCACATTTTGGTGCAGCTCTTAGTTGTCAAGATTTGCTGCAGCTGCTGCATGTGTTTGCTAGATTGAGTAATGACCAAGGAATTCCCAGCTGTGCACTGTTGGACCTCTGTTTTATTCTTTTTCAAATAATGTAGAACCTAGCCCAGGCCAACAAAATCATTAATTAGACATCTTCCTCTCCCAGAAGAATGAAATTCACTTTAAAGTGATTAAAATTGCAAAGGTTTATTCTATCTCTCCATAAATTCCCATGCCTCAGTAGATGCTGGCAATTAATTGCCTTAGCTTGCAAGCACAGAGTCAGCCAGCCACCTTGTCACCAGGTGTGGTTTGTTTGCAAGGCTAAAGCCTTGCAGGAGTCTGCATGAGTCTTCGCAATCTAAATGGACTGTGCAGAGAGGTGGATGGTCCAGCACTAGTGTTAGGGAGTACCAACCCTTCTCCCACTGAAGCCAGTACAATTTTTGTGCCTATATTGACACTTCATTTATATTCAGATCCATGTAGCCTTGTTCTCAGCTCTCTATGTGAGAGGAGTATACACATAGATGTGCATATGCACAGGTATTTGAATGCATTTGAACTTGCTGGGACTGCCTACACCCAAGTTTGGAGAGCTCTAGCCTTGTCCCCAGGATGACACCACGGAAAGCTATGATGTGTTTGGGCAACTTAGACTTTCAATAGACTATAAGGTCTCCTCTGAACATGAAAATGTACCTACAGTGAATTTGAACCATTTAGGCCAACCTCAGGGACAACCACAGAGATTATGAGTGTCTGTATGAAGTCCTACATGTACAGCGAGGACATGCTGTGGGACAATGCCAAAGCACACAGTTTAAAACAAGGAATACACCTCTCTCACACACTGATTATCATAGAGTTTTTACATTTTTTCTTGTTTTGTTTTTTTTTTTTTCTTAAGTCTAAAAGTAAGTTATGAAAACTAACACACAGCTTCTGGGCCCCATTTTGGCTCCTTTACACTATGCCTAAGGGTTTGTTTGCTGTCACTTTTTATTGAAACAGCAACTCTGGACAATGATACATATGTACATATATATAATTCATAATTACATATATGTATATATAAAGCCAGTATTATTATGCTTTTTGTATATATAAAGCAAGCAACAGAACGAAAAGCATTACATGGATTTTGCCTGGCTACATAAAACAGACCAAAATGAGTCTGTTATCTGCACTGTTTGCCCAGAAGTTTCTTCCCATTTTTACTCATAACTTGAGTGCCTTGATGCAATGGAAAGATCCAGACAGAAATATTTTTCCTACCACTTCAGCCATTCTCTTTTCTGAGTGGCAGCAAGTAAACTGCGGTGAAAACATGAGGGAACATTTTCCTTTTGTTTTTTGTTTCTTTGGGATTACTGGATAGTATTTCAGTATTTTCACTTCAGCATGTCTTTTTTTTTGCCTAACCACCTAATTACAATTTTCTTTTAATACTGGCAGGCATGACCTAGCAGCCTGCAAAGAAATATGTCCAGGCTCAAGTTGTCTGCAGTCAATATCTCATCTAGACAGATGATCCCAGCCTTTGGAGACAAAGAATGGCTCTGTAATTCATCCTTGTGATCCAACAGGCAAAAATTACAGCTGCAGATGAAAATCCTGTTAAGAACTAGGGTGTCTGAGACTAGAATCTGCATTTTGCAGTGTGAGTTCCATTTTTACATTTTAAACATTCTTACAATGGCTTATCTGAATGACAAAATAAGTCCCTTGAACAAGCAAAGCAATAATGGTAATTCATTTTAGATTTTTGCAAGACGAGCTGCGAATGTATATTCTGTTTCCTTGGATACCAGAAATCTCATGCCACAGTTCAGCTGCACATACATTTTCTATTCCACTGCAGCACTTGGGATATGAATTAAAAACCCTGTGAAATTGTTCAGATACAAACAAGACAGTGGGTATAATGTCCAATAGGAATCTCCTAGAAAGGATCAGACAGAAGTGGACACGAAAAGTAGAGACTTCATCATCTGCATAGGCTTCTCACTGGTGCTCACTCTTGCATTTCTACTCTGGTAAGGCTTGCATGGGAATATTCTCTCTCCTTTACCATTCTGATGCTACAGTTGGTTTTGCCTTTGGTGTCCACTTCACTGACAGCTCAAGATACAAGGATTTGGACCATGTGCATAGGCTGACCTGAAGGCCAGTCTGGTGCATTTTCAAACCAGTTTTCATAAGCCTTTACCCAATCATAATTGTGTGATAAAAATCAGGTGCTTTGTCCTCAGAGTACATGTAGATGTGAAGATTGATTCCCTAATCTCACAAACTAGTTCACAGCAAAGTCGTCCTTTCCGTTCACTGCTGCAGTTATTCAGTCTGAATATTTGCCTAGTATTTCCTAAGCCTTTTGCAAATCATGAATATGTCCATCATGAGTGGACAGATTACTAACCAATTCCAAGTTAATTGATAATAATAACAGCAAAGCTACCTTAAAAGGTCTCACAAAATTTTACTACATAACTTTTAATGAGACTTTTCTTTAGTCCAGATGAGAGGATAGGAAAGACAAAAACCTAGTGTGTACTTTCGAAGAGTTCTTCCATCTTTAAAGGGTGGGTTCTTTGCGTTTATTAAAGCCAGACAGACTTTTCACATAAATTTATTGAGTAGTTTTGAAAATCCAAACAACTTCTATCATTTACCACATCTTGCAGCAAAGAGTGATACAAGTTAATTGTGTGTTTTGTGAAGAGACACCTTTTGCTCATCTGCAACCCACCTATGTTTATTTCAATGTCCTGAGGTTTTGAGTTGGAAAAGGCTACAAAAAATGTTCAACTCCTACAAGTTACTCAAGATTTCACACGTCCTTGAGTTCTACTCCTTTCCAGACTGAAATGTCTTAAATTGTTCAAATTTTTTATGTAGGAAAACTGTTTCCTAGCTTCACAAATCTTGCCACTCTTCTCTGAAACTTCTCAGTTCTTTGACTCTTGCTGAACTGTTTCAAACCAAATGCAATGTCCAAAATGCAGATATATAATAGATACATACAGTAGCATAATGGCCTTCCCTCCTTAGACCTTTACAGTTTTCCAAACAACCTGGATCTTCCTTCACTTTCCTGACCACTGCCAAGAACTGAGATGACATTTTCACTGGATACACCTCATTATCTACAAGCCCTTGCCTTTTCCTGTTCTCAGAATACAGGAGGCACAGGCAGTACATTTAACTGCCTTGCTTCAGTCTCTAAACCAATGTCATGAACTAGATGAGAGAAACCATAAAGAGAATTTTAGGCAGAATATAGCAGAATGTCATTTACTTTCAAATTCTGGCAAGGCACTGAATATTTTGTGCTGAACACTTTCATTTTCTCTTCCAACTGCTAGTTCAGATCTACAAAGCTTTCTCTCCACCTCTTTGCTTTTCCAGGTTCCTTCAGAGAGACAGGGAACATGTGTGAGCTGTGGAGTGCCAAGGCTCTGCACTGGTCACTGAATGGGCAAAGCAAAATGCCATTACAGGTGACACAGGATTTCACTACAGTGTTGACATATAGCCTGTCTCCTTTTACACATTCGTGATGATTGGTGCTTGGTGTCGAAGTGTTCACTGAGAGTCCACCACTGACACCTGCATGTCCTTTAAGCCCTATGAGGATTTCACTGAGACTCAGAGATATTTCCTGGGAAGCAATCTGGCAGATTTGAAGCCACTTTGCAACATCAACATCTGCTTAATAGGGGCAAAGGTCAGTGTGAGTCAAGCCAGCACGGTGAAAAGCTTCCTATCTGGATTGTCCAATGTGTTCTTGCCCATAATGTAGGAAGTTGGGCTGGCAGAGACCTATCACTCACCAAGGCAGGTCTCTTGTGTACAAAAGGCATCAGTCTGTACTACACCAAGACTCTCAGTCTCAGTAGTGATATCCCAGTAAATACATTAGAAATCACCTCCTAACTAGGGTTGTAAACTTTCTTTTAATCAGTTATACTGCAGAAGAAGTCTTGCCATGGATAATGGCTGCTGCTGCAAGAGGTGACTTGAGGCTGGAGAGAGTTCCTGCATTAGGAAGCCTGTTTAAAGGCAGAATCAGTAACTTCAATTCCGTCCCAGGAGGGTGGTTTGTTTCCTGACTAATACTCTGCACAGTGAAGTGGCACAGCTAGAATTCTTGGCAAAGCAACATATGTTGTTTTCAAGCATTGTAGATGTTTCTTTGCGTAAGTTTCCCATTCTATTACCTCATGACACTTCAGGGCATCTCTTTGCTCTGTTTATCATCACTGTGCTAGTCCTTTTTACCTTTGCTTTCAATGTTTATTATTTACAATATTTATACTAGAAATTAAAGTTGTAAAGATAGATACACCTGTGCATACACTATTTGGGGTGTTTCTTGTAATTAAGGCTCCAAACTATGCAAAAGGATTTTGATGCCAGATTGTGCCACTACTTTCCATCATATTGTCCATGCTGTCCAAGAGTAGAAGGCTCTTGGTGGAAAACACTGAGGCTTTGGTTTTACGCCAACTAGAAACCCAATACTCTTTTTTACTGCTTGACATGTATCCTTTGGAACAGTAACATTTTAATTCTTGCAAATAGCCTTTACATATACAGAGCAATAAAGCTTGGCCATGCCAGGAGAGCTCACCAGTTAGAACAGTGTGTTTATTCAGGGAATGACATTTGCCCTCTCTTGGAAAAGCCATTGTGATATTTTCTCCAAAGTCTAATGAGCCAGTCCCAGAACAATCCTTGTGAGTCATCAGTTTCCATTTGCACAAACCTGGTGTTAAACGAAACACCAGGTAGAGAGAGGCAGATAATCTGCTTACGTTCACAGGACTGACACTGGAGTGAAATGCAATGCTTCAGAGAGGGTATACAGCAGGGCAAAGTACACTAAACTGAGCTGCTGAGAGTGGAGGTGGACTCACCAAAGAACACAGGTGGCTGCAGCATTAGTTCTTTTCTCAAATCCATGTTCTGTTTATTTCTTGAGTGTACAATGAGGAGCAAGGAAGGAGGTTGGGTTCTTTTGCAGGCATCATCTTGAATCTACTAAACTTTCCATCCTCTGAACAGTTAAGAGAACAGCTTGTCATGTAGAGCAAGCAGAAGTCTGTAATAGCAGTACTGATGTGAATAGGTGCCCTGCCCTGTGGGAAACGAGGAGCTTTGTTTATTCAACAGTATGTGTCCAAATTATTGAAAAGAGGTGCATGCATGCTGGAAAATGTGAATACATTCAGGGCCCCACTCTGTGCTACGAGCTGCTTGCTCTGTTCCATCTCAGCTGTGTCATCCAGCTCATGTGCAGAGAGCCCCAGCAGCATCGCTTCACCTCAACATTCTGCCTCTCTGCAGAGATCATTTCACAGAGAGGAGTCAGAACTGAGACACCCATTTCTCAAAAATTTTCAAGCTGCCACAGTTGTGCCAAATGACTCTACTACCAGCCTTAATGCACAGAGACTCTGAGTCTGATCTATATTTTAATGGGGTGAGACCTACCTCACAGTGAGCAGAAAGCAAAATCAGTCTAGCATAACTTTGACCCCTGAGTTTTGCAACATATATCCTTAATATCAAACCTTAAGCCTTTCTTGCAAGAGCACAGAAAACCCAGAAGCCCCATAGCTTTGGGAAAGTCAAGATATTGACTAAGTCTCGACTGTATGTGAGGAACTGGGGTTGATCTCAAACCTCTGCAAGAGTCTGGCTGGGCATCACTTGAACCCAGGAGAAGTCTGGGTGGTCTTCATCCCATTCATCTTCTGATTACTTCTAAATCTCTCAGGACAAAATAAAGCAAGCAAACACAAGTCCTGCTAGCAAACCTGCTCTCGTGTGGGCTCCTCTCTCCTCACAGACTCCCAGGTCCTGCCAGGAACTTGCTTCAGGGTCAGCTTCCCACAGAATCACAACCTCCTTTGGGCACCTACCCCTGTGGTGTGCGGTCCTCCACAGGCTGTGAGTGGATCTCTGCTCCCTTGTGCCCTCCATGTGCTGTAGAGGCACAGCTGCCTCACCATGGTCTGCACCACAGGTCACAGGAGAGTCTTTCTTTCAGGACTTAAGCCCCCTCCTCCCTCTCTTTCTCCCCTGATCTTGGTGTCTGTGGAGATGTTCTCACTTTCTTACTCCCTGTTGCTGCTGCAGTTTAGTAACTGCACAACAACTTCATCCCCATCTCAAATACGTTATTCACAGAGGCATTACCTCCATCACTAATTGGGCCTGGCATGGGTCAGATGTGGGTCCATCTTAGAATTGACTTGCCCTAGCCCTACCAGCTACAGGGGAAGCTTCTGGCAGCTCTTTGTTTAAAGAAGCCACCCCTGTAGCCCCCACTACCAAAAAACCTGTGCCAGGCAAAACCACTACAGCCTTGGAGTAGGAAACTCAGAGTGGAAGATCTGCAGAGAGCATCAACAGTCCAACTTACTCTGGAGCCTATTTCTGGGAAGGATTAGCTGCATGTGTGCCCATCTTCAACCATAACTGCATCAATAGCTTACTACATATCAGATGCTAGAATAATGCTCTATAATAATAATAACACTACTACATTAATATTACATTACTACATAATGATAGTAATGTCACATAAATAGTCTATACTGGAAAAAATCAGTTAAAACTTGGTACCCATGAGAAAGAAACAGATGCTGATGGAAGTGTAACACTTATTTGCCCACACACATTCCCTCCATGTTGGCTTTGTCTACCTGGTCTATTTTTGCACATGGAACATACATTTTCTAATGTCAAAGTCAACAGATCTGTGGTGCCTGGGTTACTGCAAAACCCTTCCTATGAGTCTCTTAAGTAACAAGGTGGGATTTTTCTGTCAGATAAGGCCATCAGCCTTCCAATGTGGCCCAAGCCATACTTAGCAATTGTTTCAGAAAAAGTCCTTTATAAGGAGAACACATACTTAAAACTAAACACGCATTTAGGACTTTCGTGACAAGTCTTCACGGTTTCCACATTAGCTGAGGATGCTTCCCTTCTTGGAAAATTAGATGTTAATTCCTTCTTTTTCTGTAAAAAATAAGTGAGAACACCTTGGATGTCTCCCCAGGTTTCCTGTGGACAGCCCTTGGACAGGCCCTCAGATAGGCCCTTATGCCCTTTTCTAATTTTTAGATTATTTCATGTTTGATCTAACTTTTGAAGGCTGAAAAGTGGCTTTCACTTGACCAATACTTGTGCCTTGTTTTCCTCGGGAAATTCAAACCATTTGCTGGTTTACAATTCTAAGACTTGCAGTGTCGACCACCTCTAACAAATAGTAACCTCATCTTTGCTAGTGTTTCTGCTCTCTGCTGCAGTGCAGACAAAAGAAAGAAGAATGTGAAGATAAAACTACTGGCATTTGTTCTTTCCTTTATTTGCCCAGCTGAAAAGATTTGACAACATCCCACGAGCAAAAATCCTCTGAAAATCAATTGACCTCTAATCTGAATTCTTACTATAGCTATACATTTCACTCTTTTCATTATTTTGTGCCCACAAAACAAAGTATTGGAAGTATATGAGGGCATTGATGAGTTTGCCCATTTGGAGAACAATATATCCTGGAAGAACAAAGCTTAAAAAGGCATGAGATGGTAAAATAGAAGCTGAATCTTCTTCTGTTAAAGATAGTAATAAGCTAGATTAAAAATGTGCAATTTATAGCTGAAGTTACTGATGCAGAGGAAAATAACAAAACCTTTTTCTGCAAAAGTGCTACATTGATTGGCCAGTTAGAGGACATCTGTTAAGCATGTTAACCATTGCCATAGTTCATTTTGGCAGCTCTTTTGGGCCTGGTAGGGGGGCAGCTGTGTGTCTCCAGGTGGTCACTATCCCAAGAACACATTCCTCCCACAATTCCAACACCGCAGTCCTTCAAAAGCCTCTGAGAGACATGTCTAGATTTGTCCAAATGTGGGCTTTGAGATGATAGCAGGCACTCTGCTGTTTGGTGGTAATTCCCCCGTGAGCTTCTGCTGTGTTTGACCAGCAGCCTTTCTTATTTCCTTCTCAGCTCGAGCAGAGTGAAAATTTTGTCTTCTCTTAAGAAATGCTTCATGTGACCCTCATATCATCATCTTGCTGTGAGAACAACTTCCATTTTTCACTCATTCAATGCATTTAACATTTAAATGTATATTTAAATTTATTTTAGTGTATTTTAAACTGCAACAGTAAACCCCAAAAAACTAGAAAAGATAAGTCTGTGTATTTCTCTAGATAAACTGAGCTGCTGCCCAAGCATTGTGATATTTGACATGTTTTAGAGCATATATGATAGCACTACATCACTTTTGTTCAGATGTCAAAAAAGGACAATAAATTGTGCTAATGTTCTTCTTTAAGAAAAGCTTCTGGAAGGCATTTACTATATTGACAAAAGCTAAGAAAATGGCAATGTCTTCAATACTAACAAAAGAGATGCCTTGGACAGTAAAATTTAATGTTGCTTTTCATGACTCACATTGTTCTAGCCCATGTGCTACATTCTTATTTTATACAGAAATAATTAAAAAAATGTATTTAGAAATGAAACTTATGGCAATATCAGCAGGAGTTAGAGGCCTGTATGTTTCTGGATAGTGCATAAAGCTTTCAAAAGGTTAAAAAGCAATTTGTTGGTCCAATTCAACATCAGATTATTTGACTAATTTCTATATCAATATTAGATAATTCTTACTTTATTTTCCAGCAGAGAGAGAAGATTTTTTTTTTCCAGCTTTAATTTTTTATATTCTTCTTTATGTGAGATTGTATTTTATTCAAAATATGAACACCATTATGCTCTGGTCTGCTAATAATTTAGGCAATTATGAAGTTGACAGAAGTTATGACTCATAATTCCATATGCACCAAAAGTGTTTACTGTCTGGTTTATGGCTATGTCATTAATATTTTTGATGCACAGAGTGTTATGGAGCTGTTCTGCAAGCAATGGATAAAATCTGTAACAGTGATCCATCTTTGGCTTTTAGACAACTTTTTGCTAAGCCATTTCAAATGAAAATGTAATGTTAATTGCTTTAAACCAGCTTTGCAATTATATCCACTATAAATACTGGTGCATATGTAGGGAAATTAATCAGTACTGCTATTACTAGTCTGTATAATTAGGGAACTATCTACTTTACTTTAAATGGAGAGCATTTTGCTTTAGAACAAAAGAACTTCTATTAGCAGTACCCTTCATGGTGCAGGTTTGGGTAGAAACAACATCTAAGATTTAGCACCAGATGTACACATCCTTTCAAAAGACTTGTACATGATAATATGCCCCAAAACATTTTACAACTGTACTTCTGTACTTGATAAGGATGTAAACTGTTTAAGAAAGAGTATTTGGTATACATGGCCCCACGTATCTGAGACTTGGTGGATACTGTCTCTACTTTGCAAATAAACAGTGAATACTCTGTCAAGTAACTTCCAAAATTTTACTTCCCAATACCTCTTTAATTGCTATAACAAAATAGATTTGAATTTCATTACATATTATTTCCAACATCTTCATCAATGACCTGGATGAGGGGACAGAGTTCCCTGATGACACCAAACTGGGAAGGACTGGCTGATTCCCTAGAAAGCTGTGCTGCAATTCAGCANTCTGGAGTCCTGTGTCCAGTTCTGGTCTCCCCATCTCAAGAGGGATAACGAACTTCTGGAGAGAGTCCAGTGCAGGGCCACCAAGATGATCATGGGACTGGAGCATCTTTCTTATGAGGAAAGGCTGCAGGAACTGGAGCTGTTTGGTGTAGAGAACAGGAGACTGAGGGAGGAATCTCTTTAATATTTACAAATGGTGGTTGTCAAGAGGTTGGGGCATCCCTTTTTTCTATCTAGCAACAGGACCAGGGGTAATGGGATGAAGCTGGAACACAAAAAGTTCCATTTAAACATAAGAAAAAACTATATTACTGTGAGGGTGAGGGAGCACTGGCACAGGCTGCCCAGAGGAGTTATGGAGGCTCCTTCCTTAGAGATCTTCAAGACCCACCTGGATGTGCTCCTGTGTGACCTGATCTAGGTGGACCTGATTCAGCAGGGGGATTGGACTAGATGATCTCTAAAGGTCCCTTCCAACCCTACCATTCTATGATCCTGTGATTAATTTCAGTAGCAGACAAGTTTTATAAAATAACATTGCACACTGATAATGTATATGAGTGTAACGTACATGTAGATTTCTAAAGACAGACAGTACTTGCATTATATATGTGCATGCAGAGATACTGTGGGGAAAGGCACATGCTAAAAATCTGTAACTGCAGAGAGTTTGGTGTCCATTTTTTCAGCTCTTTGTGCCTACTTTTACAATCTGGTTCAGGAAAAATGTCAGAATGTTCAGGCATGCGTTTTGGGCACCCAGCTGTCTTGTTGCCACACCAGCTGTGTGCAGTGCTGTCTTGAGCCAGGACAGCAAGGGAGAACTGCACAGTGTTCCTCCTCTCAGGCAGTACTCAGTGGATGGCATACATGTGTGTAGACAGAATGAAAATGTACTCAGGACTGCAGCATGAGAGAAGACAGCATTTATGGACAGAAAACAAGTAGGTTTCATGCTTTTTGGTGAGCTCTGCCAGCAGCTGCCATCTCAGGTACTTCTCACTGAAAGCTTTCCACACAAGAGGAGGAATGCATAGACCATTCTGTGTTGTAAGTGTCATGCAAGGTAGCTACAACATGGATCTGTGGCTTGGCTATGCAGTACAATTCTGAATCAAATTTACGTGCAGACAATATGTTTTATGCAAGATCTTTTTGGTCAGATGGAGGGTAACTCAGAATAAATATTCATTGAGAGATATGTCCTGATTCACTAACAAGTATACTAAAGCAGACTATGACTTAAACCTTCACAATTTTTGTGTTACGAATAAAAAGCATTTGCAAGAATTTGAAGTTTCTGTTTTGGATTAATAATTTTTGTGCATTAAGTCTCAAGAGATTCACTGGGATTACACAAGCATCCATAGATTCCCTTGCTGCTGCTCTTTCCTCTAATCATGATCATGCAGTTATCTTTCTTTTTCTCTTATGCTTCTCTGGAATCTTTATAGAAATGTTTTCAATCTTTGTGGCACACCAGACAGCAGTATAAGGAAAACATCTTTATAATGTACAATAAAGAGAGGTAAGATATAGCTGTTAGATACAGAAACATATCTAAGCTTATTTTCAAGAATATGTAAAACCAGAGCATACATGTATATCAGTAGATTCCACAAGAGGTGTCTTAGGGCTAGCAATTAGTGCAAGGGTGGGGATTGTGTAATACATTCCTCAGTATCTTGCAATCTGAGCCCACAAGTATTTGTTTTATGGGGGACCTACTCAGTTATGCCATTATCTTTGCATGTACCTTGTTATAGGATCTAGAAGTTGGACTAGGATTTAATTCTGACAGACTGTGCATGTGACATGACACAGTAGACAGGCACTGTCTCTGCGTCATTTTACCTGGTTTCGAGAGAAGACACAAAGTGACCTTAATGCATGGCAGGATCTAATGCCACAGGCACAAAAGTAGAGTATGTCATGGTTTGACATGACAGTTGTTTCTGGTAAGCGGGAAGGAGCTGTAAAGATGGGTTCTGTAAGAAGTTGCTCAAAACTCTCCCCAGCTCTGAGCCAGACCCACTGCTGGGGCTGAGCCAATTAGAAGCCTCCACAATCACTTTTTAAGAAGAAGCTAGAAGAGCACGGTTCTTCCTGTTTCTTCTGTTCTTTCTTCTGTCCCTTGTTTCTTTTTCCAGCTGGTGGTGGTGCAAGGAGTGGGCAGAGAGAAAAGCAACCATGTGGACTCCAAGGTGAGTGAGGGGTGGGCTGGAGTAGAGACACCCCTGCATCCTGTGGAGAGGACTGGTGTAGCTGAGACTTGTTTGCCGTTTGCTAAAGATCCCACACCGGGGCAATGATTCTCTTCATTAAAGACCCTGTGCCAGGGGCAGTGGCTATGTCCAGAGGAGGCCGTGTCCAGTGGGAGGGACTCAATATTCACAGAAGCTGTAACTGTGGGGAAGAACCTACACCAGAGAAATTTGTTCAGGACTGTGTCCCATGGGAGGGACCCCATTATTGGAGCAGGGGAAGAATGTAAAGAGTCATCCTCTGAGCAGAGAGAAGCAGCAGAGACCATCTGTGAGAGACTGACCACATCCCCCATTCCCGATACTCCCCAAGCCATTGAGGGGAGGAGGTTAAGATACTGGGAGCAGTGAGCTGGGCCCGGGAAGAAAGGAGGGATGGAAGAGGGAGATATTAAAGTGCTGGTTGTAATTTTCTCATTATCCTACTCCCTTTTTGCTTTTTGTTCTGTACTGTTTCTTGTAGGTAGTAGAATAAACTTTCCTACTTGCTTCTCTAAGTCGAGTACCGGAGTTTGTTTTGCCCGGAATCATAATTGGCAGCGAGCCCTCCCTGCCCTTGTCTCAATCCACAACAACCTTGCTTATCTTTTTCCTCCCATTTTGTCAGGGCCTCCGCCATCCTAACGAGGGTGGAGGGAATGGGGGGCACCAAGTGGGAGACTGTCATGGTGCTTCATTGCTGACTGGGCAAAACTACAACAAAGTATTAGAAGGATTGCTTTTATTTTGAAGAGTACTGAAATGCTAGAAGGTATATGATGGTGTGTTAATAGATATCTCCAACACAAAGACCATGTTAAAGCCATACATCTCTCACCAGTAGCGTTCTCTGATAGTGGAGGGAATTTTTCAAATCACCTTACATCAGCATTGTCAGAATACATGTTTAACACATCAAATAAACACAGCTAAATATCTGCAAAGGGTGTCAACTGTATTTTGTTTTGCTTGAGCAGTAATCACCACTTGCTTATTTACAGGGTACTGATAGTGAGAGTTCATCGCTATACAAACATGTGCCTTTTGACAAGAGGAAAGCTCTAGCGTGCCACAGCTCGTTGTGGGTTTCCTATCCTGTGGGTACTGAAGTGCCCACTCAGACAGATGGCAAGGAGGAGAGTAGCAGGGGCAAAAGCGGCTTTAAGCAATCCTTTGTGCTGCCTCAGCTCTGGGAATTACTCATCAGAGTAGAGCCTGAAACCATGGGAAACATAGGAAAAAGTGGAAACCTGTGGATGTCATTATCAGCCTATACCATCAAACATCTTTTTGGCAGCTGGCTTTGTGAGCATGCTACTCACTCCAGCATTAAACTGCCTGGAATCTCACCTTGACCACGTTCATGTACAGCTAAAGCCATCTAATTCTCCTGGGCTGTCTGCTGATGAATTGTCCTTGCAAATCCCCCTGCTAACAGTCCTATCTGTTTGTATTAATCTGGAACTCTGCAACACACTGTGCTATCTATCTTCTCTCAATCCTTCAGAGAGCTCTGCAAAGTATGACCAAGCCTCTCACCCTCCTCACACATGTCGTCTTCCAAAGCACATATGACAGTCATTTCCTCTCACAGGTGTAATTGGCAGCATCACCCTTAAACACTTCACTACAGGAACAAGCTCTTTTTATGGCTCCCCACGTTTCCTTATCCATTGCCAGAACCATGGCTTAGCCTGATAAAAGAGCCTGTTTGTGAGGGAAAAGCAATAATACCTCACTTTCTTTGTTCTGCTCCACAGTGGTTTTTTTGCCAAACATATTTCTATGGATGATCTAACTAAGGCCTACTGTGACCTGCATGCTTTCAGGCCATGTTACCTAACAAGGACAGGACAAAATACACACAACTCTACATATGTTTGCATGTTTTTTTCCCTAAACTCTATATTTTACAGGTGTGGATCACAAACAGCAGGACAGGTACAAATGCAATTGTGACAATTTATTCAGTCTTTTGTGCTGCAAAACGAACAGGTAACCAAACGCCAACATGTACCTCTCACTGCTGACATTCCTACAGAGTGTGGCAAGGCCACAGCACTATTCGCGCATGCTACCCAAGCACCAGACACAAGAGTCCAGTGCTTTTGTGGTCCACCACTGCCACTACCACTACCACTACCACTACCACCACTACAAAAGCACCAGGTAGTGCTTTTGTGACTTGTCTCAGATCCCTTGAGCTGTGCTGTGCTGGAGTCAAGTGTGAAAACCTCTGCATCCCTGTCACTGGTTCAGGCCTACTGCATCACTGAGCTTCCATCGTGAGCTGTTCCACTCCAGCACCTTGCATATTTGATACCTCATTATGCATGTAAAAACATACTTCACATACATTTATCCCTTTTGAAAGAGACAAAAAATCTGATATACCAATAAAAGAAAAAAAAAACCCAAAGAGGAAAAATAAAAAACATGAGAACTTAATCTATTTGCTGGTCTCAGTCTGGCCCTAAGACACTTACTGATTATAGAGCTTTCAACTGTTAGCACAATGCTTGCCTGACATTGAAGCATACTACTAATGTTCCCTGGATCAATTTTCACCTCTGGCTCATTTCAAATCTTTTCTGATTTCTGCCTACTGCAGACAGAAATCAATAATGGCTCTGATGATCTCTGATGATAGTTATGCAGTAGTAGACATTCAAGAAAAAAAAAAAAAAATCCTTATCACTTGTTGGCCAAATACATAAGGAATCTGTGTCTTCAAACACATATGCAAATGACCTACACAGAGTATTTTTCAGGTTTCCATCACAACCTCAACTTCCTGGAGCTATGCTGGGAACCACAAGTCTGGTGTCATGCAGGGCCAAAAGGTATTGCTACAGGCAGTTTTGTAATAATAGCCCATATGCCACCAAATCAGTCTCTGCATACTCATGTAACTGGTGTTCTTTCCTTGTCCTTATGTCCCACCTGTTTCTGCTTCCACTGAGGCTCTTCTGGCTCTAAGTGTTGTTTTAAAATCCAGAAAAAAGAAAAACAAGGACAATAGTGTACAACAAAGAGCTTTAAAACCTCTTGAGCTCTCTGTAACCCCTCACACTGCTAGTGAGTGCTGCTTTTGGGACCACATGAGGTCCTAAAACCTGAAGGCAGCATTCTGAGCCTGAAAAATTTGTCCAAAACCTCAGCAAAAAAGCATTGACACAAGTGGTGTTCATGTCACCTTGTTCACATGACAGCTTTTCTACTGACACTGGGGCGAATGTTTGGTCAGGGCAGAAACCAGGAGTACTTATCCCAGCATCACACAACTTTGAGACTATATACTGCAGAAGATAACATGAAAGACCAAGGGAACAGTGTGTTGAGGGTCTTCACTCCATCCCTTCCTCTAAAACAGTCCAAAATCCTATCTTACACTCACAAAAATTTACTGCATCTTTTGTCGAAAAACTTAGTTGACCAAATAATGTCACAGACAGGTATATTCTTGCACAGATACTGTACAGTAACTGTTCTGAGGCCAGGTGTGAAATTAGGTATTTTTTTTATGGTCTGGAAGGTGTTTCTCTTTGACAAATGTGCGTTGCTCAAAGCAAACTCTGTGGTCGTGAGTAAAACGTGCCAGCCAACTCCTTGTTTTCATTGGAAGAGGAGATCTGCAAAGCCCACAATGTTTAACTCCATGCTACTGAAATCTGGATAATCTGTGAACCTGGGGTAGCTTTATGGTGGCCATCAAAACAGCAGTTGATGTCACCACTTGGAGTTTACTTTTGTACCTGACTTTGGACAATATTACTTTTTCTTTTCTGTAAATGGACTTTGTTTATGCCTTCTCTTTTTAAACTACAAAGACTTGCTTCCATGTTAACTGGTAATGAATGTGTCTTGCATCTTTTGGCCGTATATGCATCATAATGGACACAAAAATTGTGACTGAGGTTGACATATCTGTATTGCTGTACTGGTTGTGCAGTTACAGTCCCAAGTTGCATACACACTCTGATAGCTGCTTACTCGTACAGACTTAGGAGTAGCTACGAATAAAAAATGTGGAAATGCAAGTTTCTAAAATGTAGCTTTTTCACTCTGATTAAAAAATTCATGCTGATTACTAATTTAATCACATAACTCTCACAGCTATCATAGTGAACTATGGGGACTACAACTGAGAAAAATAAAAGCAACTATAAACATTCAAATCTTTAATGCATCCATTATGAAATCACTCTTACATACTTATATTTGTAGCAATGCCAGTCCATACACTTGTGACAGACCAAGTGATTCTCTTTACTTGTGTATGGCAGTTTTGCTTCTGTGCACAAATATCCTCGTGCTTGCTCATAGCACAGGTCATCTTTGCCAGCCATCCATTTTCCTCACGCATCTAGGAACCCCTTTCTTTTTGCAGGGCAAAATTCCCTTCATTATGTTGGTAATGCATTCTCCTTTCTCTGTCTCTGACTTATCTGAGGTTTTTGGAGTGCTGCTAAGAGTGGCTTGAGTTAGTAGACTCCTAGCTTTGGGGGGGAAAAAGGCTCCTGACAGCTCAAAGTAGGCAGACAGCCTTTAGTGGAAGCCACAGAAAAATCCAATAAAGGGCCATTAAAAAACATTCATGCATTAATAATCAGTTACATAAAAGTAGCATAGAAGCTAATAAAATAAAAATGCATGTTGAAAAAGAAGTGGCAGAGACAGTTGCTGAGTAAGGTGTTGGAGCCCCAGCATGACTGATGCTCTCAGTAGTGTGACCTATGCAGCGTGCCAGTTTCAAACACAAGGAGCTGCTGAGGTTGTTGATTGAATATACAAATGTGTACCAGGGAGAGCATCCAACTTTTTGGTGTGTTGAGGTTTGGCCAAGCCTGAAATTTTCTGTAATTTTGCCAGAGAACATTTCTATCCTCTGCTTGCCAGATCTGAGAAGGAAGGTATTTTGGAAGACTAGGACTTGAATTCAGGACTATCACCTTCATACCATTCAGAATTATTTTAAGGGAACCTTAGAGGCTTAAGTAACACATTAGGAAACATTTGTGCTTTGCTGCTACACCTGCTATCTCTTTGTTTCTTTGTTTCAAGCATAGTTGTGGGAAAAATTTTCTTTTTCCTTTTTTTAACAGGAGAGGTGAACAATGAGAGACAGAATAGTCAAGAATGGAAGATGACATGAAGATACATGAGCAAACACTCGGGAATGAAGAAAAAAAAGAAAGAATAGGAGGGGAAAGGGAAGGAATAGAATGAATTCAGATGCATTTACACAATTAAAAATAGGGAGTGAAAAAACTAAAATGACACGTTTCTGTTCACCTGAGACCCTTGGATTTGTCACAAGGATTAGTTCAGGTTTTTCATTTCCCTTTTGGTCTTCCACTTCACTTTTAATGTGAAATCTAGATTTCAATTAGAGTTCAAATAAAGTTTCCTGTTTTTGAAAGGTATGGCTCTGTTTTACAGATGAAAAAGGAAATGGTAGATAGATGATATACTCCCACAAACATTTACTAAAACCAAGCTACTGACTCCAGGCCTCCTTCAAGATCTTGTGTTTTTAGTTTCTTTGGAGATGACTTCTACAGAGAAAAAAAATACAAAAGCCAAGCTACTATTCCTTGCCACCATGACGTCATACAAAGTCCCTTCTACCTAAAGCACAGCTTTATGCAAAAACGAGTTAGAGTGGAATAAGCAGTCATCTGAGAAACAGAAAAAGATCTTCTATACTTGCACTGTCTAGCCTTGATCTCTTTGACCTCTGGGACAAGTTAGACACTGTCACAAGGTACTGGGGGACACTAATGTGGTAGCTGCAGAGCAACAAACCTTTGTGTGTCTAGGCTGTTGGGTCGGCTAGCACTCCTAGATAGGTCTCAGAGGCAGAAGTGATGGGCACTCCCTGCCCTCATCAAGTGACGAGGAACTGATGGCACCAGTATGAGGCCTGATTAGACCACCCTGGAAAGAGTGATAGCGACAGCCAAAAGGGCTGAATGCAAGCTATGCTACTTACAGACACTAAAAGCTTGCTGCTAGTTTCTAGAAAGAAAGAAATTAGCTGTGCCTTTAGTAGCTATCGGGTGCCTCTCAGATGACACCTGATGGACAAAAGCCGGAGCGAGCGACGACAGCTGCCTGTTGAGGACAGAAACGCACTGTCCCTGCTTGCGTCTGCACTCAAGGCTGGTGTGGCTGTCACAACTCTCCCCACTCTGCTTATCCCCTCGCCAGCGCAATGTACAGTGCCCCAGAAGAAGCACATATTGTCCATGGAATGTTTCTTTAAATATTCTAACTGGTGCCCTGAGTTGGTTTAATTCTGACCTGTGAATCCAAGGCTAGACACTGCTTCCAGAAATAAAAAACCAAAGCAACGCCCATGTTGTTAGTGGTAACTGGGTGCTTTTATAACCCTGTAATCTTATGAATGCTTTCACAAGTGGATAGTTGTACCCACAGGCTTAAAAGTCTTGATTTCTTCTGATCATTAAATTATATCTCGTTTAAAGTACTTACAGTTTACTTCTCTAACACTGGCTATCTTTCCTGCTTGATACTTTACAACTGCCCTTATTCTTGTTGAAGACCAATTCTAATTGGTAAGGTACCAATTAGAAGACAAAAATCCACAAAACACTGTGAAGAGAAACATCTATATAGGAAAACCTTTCTTCTGCTGATCTGCATCCAGTGAGTGGGTGTTTATCCCTCTTGTTAAGACTGGAGGTTTCCTCCAGAATTGTATAGGAATGATGTACTTTACAGAATGCAATTCTACATTCAGCAAGGACAAGGAACCAAGTGTCTTCAGAGACAGTCTCAGGTGGTTTGAAGAAGAGGTTCATGCCAAGCCTCTAGTACCATTGTTTAGGTAAGGATTATCAGGAACCAAGAGCTTCACTGTGTGAACCTGACTACTCTATATCCTTGAGGAGGGATCAAACTCTGATAAGGGAGAAATCTCCTGCCTCAGAAGCCCCAAGGGCTGGACAGTGCCTGATTGTCGTGGTTTCGGCCCATCAGGGAACAAAAGACCACGATTAGCCTCAAGTACCGAAGACTTAAGGATTGCTAAAGGGCAGGGAGGGCTTAATTGCCGCTTAAGGTGCAGGACAAAACAGACCAGGCTACTCGGCTTGGGGAAGAAAAACAGAAAACAATTTAATACCAACTAAAACACAAAACCCCAAAAACCAGAACCAAAACAAA
>WBNH01005561.1:1286-84960 GCA_013401255.1 Urocolius indicus | reverse complement strand
AGGGGGCAAGGACTAATTAACATACGAGGCGAGGGGAGGCGGGGAGAGGGTAATCTGCTTGTGGGATATTCATGATTTGGGGTGTATAAATATGAACATGTAACCCCTCGGGGTATGCACGCTTGGTGGAAGGATCCCACGTGCATCTGGCGCCGCAATAAAGAATATCTTGCTACTGAAGAAATTATCACCTTCGTTCTTTGAATCAATTCCCTAGGATGTTTTCATTATAACAAGGCCAAGCGCTGCCCACTGGTCTGCAGCCCACCGCTCCCAGGGGACGCCATCCTGCGATGTCCAGCCTCTGGCCCCGGCTCTTCAAGGTAACTCAGGGCACTAAGACGGTAGCGGAGTATTGCCTAGAGCACTTTCCAAGCTCCTGTATTTACCCCAGCGCGCACCTTCTGTACCCAAGCCCCGCCTTCTTTCTGCCGAAGTCGCACCATTTCGGGAGGCTCACACAGCCGAGGCATCGGCTGCCCCTCCTCTCCCCGCCCCTGGGCCGTCGCCAACATGGCTACTCCGCTGATGGCAGAGGCTGGGTAGCAGGTAATGGGTTCGGCGCCGCGCCGGGCTGCTCCCAGAGCATCGGCCTTTTGTCCCTTCCCGCGGGCCGCGCCGCTGAGGAGTTCCAGCGTTATGCAAGGTGTCAGGGATCAGCATTAAAAAGGAACTTGCAGGATGCAGTGCAGATTTCCCGAGATGGCCTCAACAGCCGTGGCTTTACAACCCCAACAGGCTGCATTCCTGGAAGTGGTTATGTTAAGGATGTGTTCAGAGGTGCTACGAGTAAGAGTTGGCAATTTGCAAAGGTCATATATGCTTCAGAAGTTAAGCTGAAATGTATTGCTGCTCTGGAGCAAGGTGAAAGTAGGGTAATCTGCATAGTGTCGATAGTGTGTTTGTAGCCAGGCAGCTAGTTACTCTTGACTCCTTAGAGACTGCCACAAGAGGGAAAGCAGTTGCCTTGATTTAGTAATGCTTGTGGTGAGCAGCTTCTGTTAAAGCGAGGTGATGTTGCAGTCTTTCCATCTTTCTGCTGAAGAATGTGGTTTTTTTTTTTTTTTTTTATATACACTTGTCAGCTTGCTATCACTCATCACTCTAGGTTTATACCTGTGTGACAAAATTGGTTTGAATTACACCAGTATAAAACTGAAGTTATGCTGTTACTCTGCACCGTGGCGGTGTCAGCTTAAAAATAACCAACAAGCATTTAAAAAATAACTTATTTCTATCAATATTTTATTTCCTGTGTACAAAAGGATAGCTGTTTCGGTACTGCACGTGCTGGCCGACAGTTTCAGAATGGGAAGAGGAAAGCTGAACAAGCTAAGAAAGTTAAATTGATAAAAACTGCAGAGAAACTAAAAACTCTGTAAGTTAAACACTTTGTGATAAGTATGTTTTTATGCTGTTCTGAAGGTAACATAACTCAAGGTTCAAGGCAGGATTTTATGGTAGTGAAACTTTTAGGCTAAGATTTCCTTTTCAGGAGGTCAAGCAGGTTATTGTGCTTGTTACAGTAGATCGGGATAGGCTCATGAGCTCCAAAATCCTCTGTTGTTCTAATTACTATTTGGATTTTGATCAGTCATCTAGTAAGCTTTTACTGCAGTTAGATGCATGAAAAAGAACGTGCATGTGGCATAATCTCAGTTTTCCTACTCAGCTGTGCTTACAGTTATGAGGACCTAAAGTCCTTGAAATATGCCATAAAAAGGAGTTACGTTTCCTCAGAGAAGATCGAAAACCCTTCATCTAGAATATGTAGGCCACTGCTTAGAAAAAAATAAGAGTTTCAAGACAGCTTAGGCACAAAAGTGCTAAATCGATTTCCCCACACTTTGAGCAAGTGCTCTAGTAGCTGTAGTGGCAGCTGAAAGAACAGGGAGTTTTCCTCTTGAATGGATGAGCTGGCATAGCTGCTCAGCTAGTGGACAAATTTATAGTTGTCAATCCAGAATAAACAGTGACACTTAGATCTCTCAGCACTGTTTTATGCTATCTGAATCAGCTGTGCTTTAGTTATTTTGATTTACGGCTCAAAAACTGGCTGCTGGGTCATGTAGATGTTTCCAAGCAGCTTAAACAAGGCATGCCATCCAGCCACAGCACACTGTCCTTCTGTAGTTGTGTTCTGAAGGCTCTAGTATGCTGTGTGGGGAGATTGAGTAGTTGGATCTGGCCTGTGAGTCAGTGCACAGCAAACTGAACCGTAAACTGCACCTTACAGGGGTTTGAACCATATAGCATTAGTCTGGTAAAGAACCAAGCTGCTCTAAGAGTTTATTGGGCTGTTGGTATTGAATATTGAGAATCCTAGAAGATGTATTTGTACTGTGAGAAACCAGTGTCCTGATCTCTAACGTAGGGGCACTGAACCTCACAGATGTGCTGAGCGTCTGTGATCCTTTTGCATGTGCTGTCCTGTAGGACATACTCTAGTGAACTGCCTGGTTGTAGTAAGGCAAAGTGCATCCCACACTGAGTTATGCTCTAAAGCTTATAGGAGTAAGAAAGCTCAGGTCTCTGCAGCTCTCTGTATATATGTAAAGCATAGTCAGTAAGTAAGGTAGCAGCTCTAATATCTTAAGTTATATAAATGCTAATGAAACTGAATTTGAATCTTCCGTTGTAGTTACTAATGTGAAGGGTGAGGGAATATACTTGTTTTGTCTGTGCTCAGGCTCCACCTATGTGTGCAACCACATTAATACAGCCTGACTCTGTCCCTGCTCTTACAATGAGAACTCTTACAAGACTCCCAGATAGTGAGCATCCAGATAAAATTTCAGGCCGTTTCAGTATATGAACCACTGCCTGTCAATGAAGTAATTTCATTCTTAACTTCCTTCTCTTTTTCAAGTTCTGGTGTTACTTTGGCGTGTAATATTAACTGCAGAAGGATTTTCCTTTAAAAGAGCTGTAGGAACAAACCCGTGCCTTGTACAAAGTCCTGTTTACACAGCCTCAGTTGGATACTATACTTTGAAAATGCTGAGGCTTTAAGTATTTCTGTCTCAGTGCGGCAACATTTTTTTCACAGGCTTGTAAATATAGAAAAAGAGAAAAATGGACATCTTTACAATAAGAAGAGTGATTTCAGAGTAGAATATACCACACTAGAAGAAATGGAAAGTAGCATGACTGTCAGCAGGAAAACTGAAAGTAAGTGGGGTTTTATTTGGAGTTTTTGTCTGCTTTTTTTCTTACTCTACTGGTGTTTGTGTAAAATATTTAATAATTAGTAGTAAAGAGAGATTAGTTCAAGTGGAAGGCAAATGCTTACAAAAGCATGGTATTTCACCTTATGAAGGGTACTTCCTATAAAGAAGACTTCCACAATTAACTTGCAAAACACAGAAGCATAAACATTTTGGGCCTTTTGTGTTATTAACTGTTTTCTTTCAGTCTCGAATGTAGCCAATACTACCTGCAACAACTTTGGTGGAAAGTTACTGTTTTAGAAACCTGTAATTAGTTTTGTGTGTGTTTTGGGAAATTTTATGTAGTCTAGGTAAGGTACAATGAATACATATTTACTGCAATGTAAGTCTTCACAGACCGATTGCTGTGTTTAAATACACTTTACTACAACACTTACTACTTTACTACTTAAATACACTTACTACAACAGTTCTGTGTTTGCATTTTTCAAATTCATGCATAATGAATATTCATAGTCTAAATAGTGCTGTGAGATGGTACACAGTCTCTCCTACAATACTGGTTCCACTTAAAGACTAATTACTTCAGGAAACACAGTGACTTCACTAGTCACAGTAACTAATTCTTTCAAAAGTAAGCAGATAAATCATGCTATGTTTTCAGATATGGAAAATCAAAACAAAGTTGAAGGAGGGAAAGGACAGGTAGAGACAACTGAAAATACACTTAACTTACAAATTTATGCCTGTGTTAATGTGTGTCTTTTCATTAAGGAAACTTAGCCTTTTCATCTTGCAATCCTTAAGAACGTTTCTGAAGGAAGTTCAGAAAACTTTCCAGTGGAGATTTTATTATCATGAAATAATAAAGAGGACAAAGACAGAAGGTGTGAGGCACTACATGTGAGATATGAGGAATTGTTGTCAGAGTGATCTTTTAGGGTGCATACTAGAATCCCAAAACTTTCTCCTTACTCTGTTCAGGTCTTTCAGCATGATCTGTGTGCTTCTACAGTTTCTGTAGTCTCAGCAGCAGCTAGTACCCTCATGTGTTAGCTATGTTTTGTTATGTTCAGTTTCAGACTCTGTTATCCCTTTCTTAAACTAGATTTTTTTAGGATAAGAAGATCCAGCTTCTTAGTGCCTGAGATGTATCCAGAACTTCATCCTTATCAGGATTATATTCATGTGGGCTCATGAGGAGTCAAGTGGTAATAACACAAACAAGTGCATGCATGCTTGGAGTACACAAAAACATTGATTTTTACTTTAGCTAATACAGCAAATAAATAAATCTCATTGAAGTAGTACATTTACATTTACTTTCCAAGACTGTTTTCACTGCTGACTGTTTTGAGGCCTAAGTCAGAGTCTCCCTAAAAATTCTAGAGATGGCATCTGCATAGGCAATATTTTCCAAACTCCTGTTAACCTGATAAAAGGTTTAAAAAAAACCCAAAGCACAAAAACCCTGGTTTAATCTAGGTATGGCAGTCCTGTTGACTCTTTTAGGAATGGGAACTACTAATTTTACAAACCTGTTGAAGCTGTGTGAGGAGATTCATGGTCTGTGTAATTAGCTATGTACAGTTAGTAAGCATATTAATATGATGGTATTATGTCAGTTTCTTATTATCAGAGTTTGTGTCCCTGCTTAGATGAAATCCCCAGATTGTTTTGGACACTTCATTGCTCTCGTACTGAATTTAATAAACTACGAAACTGTATTTTAGCACCTTATTTTAACAGAAGCTAAAATCCGGCAGCAGCTGTCAAAAATACAAAATAATGTGAAGAGACTTCAGCAACAATAAAAAAATGTGAAGCTTGCACCAGAATGTAAGTTGTGATAACATTTTAAACCATTTTCCTCTATATAAGGATTTCTTGCATAGCTGGGCTTTGATCATTCCACAGAGTTGGGGTCCTCCTCCAGCCTGTCTGCCTTTCCAGGAATCTGGGAAGCAAAGAATGCAGAAACATAAGAAATGGTGAAGGATCATGCAGTTCTGTGTGGAAACAGGGAAACTTACTCTGTCTTTGAAGTGGCGTGGGTTTGTTTTTTCACACTGTTGAAAGCCAAGTGTTTCCTGTACATAACTCTTTGCCTTACATAAAATAAAGTTATTTTTCTAGTGCCACTTATAAAAAGCTCCTATTAATCTGGAAAGAGGTCACAGAGTAGGGCCTCATTTCCAGCTGTCTACATGGCTTGAAGTGTAAGCTGGAGTATTCTGTGGAAAATGTTGAAACAAGTTATTAGTTTTTGATGTTTTGAAACTTTTGGAAAATAGGTACTAAAGGAACTATTCTCCTGTGGCACTGTACTAGCTTAACTAGAGCTCAGGTTAAAGCTCTGCTTCTTAGTTGAAGGCTTTCTGATGCTAGGTAAAATGCATCTATAGCTGGATAAAAATGAAATTAGTTTATTTTTTTTAAGATTAGTTAAACCATGTGTTCAGTGTGTGTCCACAGAGATGTTTTACTGGTATAAAACAGATTCTAATTTTTTTTTCTGCCACTGCAAAATAGATCCTCTGTAGACAGCTGGCCTACTGTCTTTATCAGGACTACAGCATGCTCTTGGTACAGCATAAAGTATTGGTTTGATGTTTCTTCATCAGCTTTGGAAAAATAGTGACTTGTAGGTTAAATAGGATTGCTACAGCCTGATATAAAACAAAGATTTGAATGTGCATAGGTCACCGACTCCATTATTACAAAAACAGAGGTGGCAATTATTCAAGACAAGGCTATCTTATTCTGTTAGTCAGCTGAAGGTTACTCAATGAGACCTGTTTAATGGAAAGAAACATTTACAATGGGATTTGCATGCAGTTAGTGAAATCATTCTGAAATCACACCTTTTGAATAAATGAGAGCCTGTCTTCTAAGTCTGCTTGAGATGGAAATGCATGGGTTTATTGTACAGTGAAATAAAAGTGCCCCAGGAGTCTCTGCAAGTGCTTAATTTCTGGATAGTTATGAGTTACTGGTAAACACTGTACCAGCTTCTTAAGTGATATCCTCTTTTCATATTTTCATTTTTAGTTGTTGACAAGCTCAAGGAAATGATGGAAGAAATTGAGAATGCTGTCAATGCTTTTAAAGTGCAACAGAGGCAAATGTACATTTATACGTTCTTCACCTACAAGAAGTGCTTCCATGAGACATAATGAAAACTTTGCCTTTGTAATATAAACTACTATTTTCAATCAAACTACTATATTCTCCTAGTGATTCTTGTCCTGTGCTAATGAAAACTCAAGTTTCAGCCTTAGAGTCTTGATAGGTATTGCAGGGAACCAATGTTAACAATGATTTACCTATGAAAAGGCTTTTCAGAGACTTGTTGCAGAAGAGATTAGATTATGAGTTTTTTGTTGCTGTTGTTTTGGTTTCTAAATGGGTGAGGCTTTTTTCCTTTTCTCTCTACTGGTGACAGTCCACTGTTGAGTTGTTTGAGTGTCATAAATGTGTTTGTTCACTAAAATAATTTTTAAAAGTTCACTTAAGTAAATTAATTCTGATATTGCAGTGCTTTATTATGGGATCATTACAACTGTACTGTCATATGTGTTAACATTTTAGTTCTTAATCTTTAAAGAATAGCTTTTGTGTGACATTGAACAATTCCAAAATTCACTTTTGGTGAATGAACAATGAATACAGGAATTTGTTTTTTGTGGTTTTTTTTTTTTAAATCTATTCAGTGTTTCTTCTGTTTTCAGATATGAACAGCTTTTGAAAGAGGAAAAAACTGCCACTAATGAGCTCAGTATCTTTGAGAGAAAAGTGGAACTGTGGATGGTAGGCAGCTCAACACCAGAGAGAGGTTTGAAATTGTCATCAGCCAGGGCCTCAGCTGATAAAACACTGGAAAATCATCTACCTGAAGAACTAGTAGAGTTTGAAAGATTTCTTTGGCGAACAGGAGGGTGGCAAGGAGGCTGGGATGATTACAATCATCAAAACTTTCTCAAAGTACGAACAAAACAAAAAGGAGGGTTATCTTATGTGAATGAAGCCCAGGAGTATCTCTATGGAAGAACAAAGAAAGATATTGAACAGCACGAAAAATGGTATCAAGATAACTTTACACAAAAGAAAGAAAGAAGTGGAATAACCTGTGTAGGGGTTTGGTAGCTTTAGTATTTCTAAAACACATGCATTTCTTACTTTTGTATTTGCCTCTCTGGTAGTAGTGCAAGGTGGGTTTATGTTACAGTTGATGCTATATAACTGAAGTCTTTAGCAGCTTCAGCTCACCAAAAATATTTTTCTTAAGAATTATTGATAAGTGTAGACATAACCACACACTGGAGTGGGCAGTGTGCTGCCAAAGTGTATTACATTGGGTTTGGTGGCAGTGGTCCAACACTGAGCTGTTAAGTGATGCTGTCTGAAACTGCAGTTCTTGTTACATCTCTCTCTAAGAATGGCTGTCTGTCCCACTGTATAGGCAACATATCTAAGCCACACTGACATAGAAAATGATGGTTCCTTTGAGAATAACTCATCTGGTAGTACACTGACATAAAAACTGCATTATAAAAATAGTAGGTGGAATTGTTAATTTGAAGAAAAAATTTAGGACCTTGTAAATGTTTGCATTAAAAAAGCATATTATACCAGAATTCATAAAAACTCAAAGTTAATAAGAATGCTATAACTTAAGCAGTTTTAGTAGGCAGGTGTTAAACCTACCTGCCTGATCCATACATAACATAGAAAAAAACAAGCATGAGGAAGCAGTCATAGATGCTTGTTCCCTAAAGTTTTGCCTTTAGTATACTTTTAATTCCTTTCTGTCATTTGTATCCTTAGAGCATATGTTTTCTTCAAAACAAAATCAAGGGGAATGTGTAAAATTTGCATGAAAGGCTTTTTTTTTTTCTTCTTCCCTGCTGTTCTCTTGCAGTCAATTAAGAGGTGGAAAGAAAAGCAACAGCAAGGTAAAAAAGCAAATGTGAAGGAGAAGGACATATCGGGAGAAAAGCTCAAAGAAGAATAGCTACAGCAGGAAGAAGCTCATAAGCAAAAAGAGGAAGAAAAAAAGAAAACAAGCAGCAGTTGAAGCATGGAAGAAACAGAAAGCAGTAACATTTGCAATGGAACAAATGTCTCAACTAAAACTAGACAAGAAGGAGAAAAAGCAACAAAAAGAACACCAGCGCCAGTGCCAGATGAAGTTACTGTTGGAGAAATACACTTTGCAGAAGAAAGAAAAGGGTGAACTTGGAAAGCTTGGAAAGGAGAAGAGAAAGGAAGCTGAAAAAGAGGAAAGGAAGAGAATTGCTGCAGAAGAAATTACCAAGTTGCAAGTGCGTGTGTGTAACTGAATCTCCAGTTATGCATGTTGTCTTAAATTCTCACACTTCCTCCTACAATATAGTTTGTTAAACACTTTTAAAAATCAAAGTTTCATTAATTTAAATCTGTTTTGGACTCACCAGAATAACAGCATCTGTTACATACAAGAAACAGTATGAAACTTCATTTTAGACTGAGACATTCCTTTTCCTTAATGCCTAAGTTCTACAGGATTATGCAAACCTCTATTTTTTTCCATGTTTAGATGTGGCTTTAATACTTCAGTGTGAAAATGTTTTGGAAAAACAACTTGGGCTGTGTTGCTCTCCATGCTATACAGAACATCAGAAGACCTTATCCTAAGTATTGATGATCCTTATGAGTCTCTTACAATGTGAGGTATTCTATGATTCTATTTCATAAATGCATAGAAAAATCATGAGATGTTTTGCTGTTGAGCAGGTTTCAGTGGCTGTAAGCTACAATCTACTTGGTTTGTTTTTTTTTTCTGGACTGTGTAATTATAATTTGTGAGGAACAAGTGATATCGAGTAGCTACCTAGTGCAACTTTTTTCTATAGCAAAACGATTTCAAAACAAATTAACCATGAAAAGTCTGCATATAATTTTTCATGCAATTTGTTTTACTTCCAAACAAGTTTGATTTTTGTTATGTGTTTCAGGATCTGTATAAACTGGAGCTAAGGATTCTACAGAGACAAGCTAAAGATGCAGAGAAACGAGAAAAAGAAAAAAGGCTGGCAAAGTTAAGAGAGAAGGTAACTCATTTTTTTGGTTAGTTTTAATCTGAAATGTGTGCAGCTTGGTTGTTTAAACAATCTAAACATTTATTTAGAAAACAATTGTTTAAATGGTTGATGAAGAAAAATAAGTCATACTTGTTATCAGGAGACAAAAATGCAGCAGGCATAGTTTTTCTTCTGTTGAAAAAGAGAAAAAAAAGGCGAGAGAGATACCTTTTGACACTATTCAGGAAAAAGCCTGTAGCTCCTACAAATGAATGGCAAAGTGGATGGCGTTTCTTTTTTTCTCAATGGTTTTCTATCATTAGTCAAATAGGTAGGTTCCCATCCAGCAGAGTTTTGGGAACATTGCCTGGGCTCTGGCATTATAACCTTTTAAATTGCTACAATTTAATGAAAGCAAGTGTTGCCCTTGATTTTGTGTTTCAGCCCCATCGTGATAGTGGGGAGGGAAAAGGGTCTTCCCAGCTCACCAGCTGTGTGTTGTTTACTCTGCACTGCCTCCTGCGATGGAGCCTTAATGAGTGCATGTAACTCGTTCTGTGATAAGTGAAAATCACAATTTTTCTGTCTGTTTCCCTCCAAAGTCAAGGCACAGGTAGCCAGAGACAGGTCCAAGTGGTACAGACCTGCCATGGGCTGAGAGGAATGCACAGAAGATACGCTTCTACATGTGCCAACTGAGGTGAAGAGGGGAACAAAGGGCGGCGGCCGTCACAAAGTTACATTTACATACGAGCTTCTTTATGTTTTTTGCCTATAGTTGTCCCAGCCTGGAGACAAGGGTTGTAGGTGGGAGCCTGCTTGTGCCTGTTGCGGGATGAGGAGTTCCTCGCCCATGGAGCAGCCAGCAGCCCTCTGCCGCGCGCCCGTCACAAAACGTGCTTGGCACGGTGACGCTGCTTAGTGAGCGCCGAGCTGAACCTGGCGGCGTTGGCGTGACGCCGTCACGAGCTTGCGCGCGTTTCCCAGCCCGCCGGAGTCCCGCGGGGGTGTGCGCGGCGCTCGTCCTGTGACGCCGCCGTGGGGAGCGGGGCGGGCGCGGCGCGTGACGCGCTCTGGGCGCGCCGGGCGCTGGCGGTGGGAAGATGGCGGCGGCGCCGGGCTCGGGGGAGGCGGAGCGGCTGGACTTCTTGCGCGAGCGGCACGTGCGCTTCTTCCAGCGCTGCCTGCAGATCCTGCCGGAGCGATACTCTTCCCTGGAGACCAGCAGGTACTAGGCCGCGACCCTGCCGCCCGGCTCCGCTCCGCGGGCTTGGCGTGCCGGCCTTCCCTCGGGCTGGCGGCTGGGGGCTGGCGTGCACCCGTCGCCCCTTGGGCCGCGCGGCGGGAAGGCGGGGGACGGTTGCCACCGCGTTTTGCCGGACACTCCCCACACATGGGGCGGACGGGAGGCGCCGCTTCCGTCGCCGAGGAGCGGCCGCCGTGACGGGAAGTCCGTCCTGGGAAGCCGCCCGGCCTCCCGCGGCCGTGGGCAGTGCGCGGCACTGAAAGGAAAGCCCGGCGGCGGACGGCTCCCCAGAAATACGAGGTGCGGCGAGGATTTAATCTGTGCTCCCTTAGGCCCCCCCGGTGTCCAAGAGGCATGACTTGTTGACGCTGTTACTCTGTTTTTAGCCCTGTGCTTCGCGCCTTTAATCCGCACTGGAAGCCGATTTTAAAATAAATGACTGAAGACGTTGGTAGCTCCAAGTCACCATGCAGAAGACTATTGTGCACGTGTCGTGATTTGGCCTAGCTAGCAGATAAACACCACCACGGTCTCTTGCTCAGTGTCCTCCATTCACACCCACCCTCGCTAGTATGGCAATAGCCCCAGTGAAATAGGAGTATAAAGATATGCAAGGTTGTTGTGGATTAAGACAAGGGCAGGGAGGGCTCACTGCCAATTATGGTTCTGGGCAAAAGACACTCCAGTACTCACAAAGGAAGGTCGGAAAGTTTATTCTACTACCTACAAGAAACAGAACACAATAAAAATCAAAAAGGGAGTAGAACGATGAGAAAATTACAACCAGCACTTTAAGATCTCCCTCCCCCATCCCTCCTTTCTTCCTGGGCCCAGCTCACTGCTCTAGGTATCTCTGCCTCCTCTCCCCTCAACGGCTCTGGGCATAGGGAATGGGGGATGTGGTCAGTCTCTCACAGATGGGCTCTGTCACTTCTCTCTTCTCAGAGGAGGATGACTCCTGCCATTCTTCCCCTATTCCAACATGGGGTCCTTTCCATGGGACACAATCCTTAACAAACTTCTCTGGTGTGGGTTCTTCCCAGCAGCTGCAGCTTCTGCTGATACAGAGTCCCTCCCATGGTACACAGTCATTAGTGAATATCTCATGTGTATTCTTCGCCACGGTTGCAGTTTCTGCAGATACAGGGTCCCTCTCTCAGGACATGGCCTCTTCTGGGCATAAGTTTAATGAGCTGCTTTGTCGTGGGTTCTTCTCCATAGTTGCAGCTTCTGTGAGTATGGCATCCCTTCCTCGTGAAATGATCTCCTCTGGCCATAGTTGCTGTCCCTGGCTCGAGGCCTTTAATGAAGGGAATCTCTGCCCCTGCCTCAGGGTGCCTAGCAAAATCAGTCTCTACAGCTGATGCAGGGTCTTTAAAGAAATGCAAACAAATCACTGCTTTACCATTCCTCTCCGCAGGATGCAGGGGAGTCTCTGCTCCAGCACACCTTCTCTCTTTCCTCACTGACCTTGGAGTCTGCATGGTTGTTTCTGTCACTCTTCCTACTCCTTGCACCGCCATCAGCCATAGAAGAAGAAGGCAAAGAAGAAGGAAGAAACAGGAAGAAGCCTCCTCTTCTGGCTTCTTCTTAAAAAGTGATTGTGGAGGTGTCTAATTGTCTCTGCCCAGCAGTAGGTCTGGCTTAGAGCTGGGGAGAGTTTTGAGCAACTTCTTACAGATACCAGCTTTACAGCCCCTTCCCCCTTCCCAGAAAAGGCTGTCTTGTTAAACCATAACAGCATGTAACAAAAATAACCTGAATCTTTGTTAGCTAAGGGTTTCAGTACTCATGAAGTTTATTCCTCACTTTGAGTTAGAGTGCCACATGTCTCTGCAATGGCTTCAGAGTGCGTTTATTTTATTGAAGTCTTCTCATAGGGTAGTCAGTTACATCTGAGGCACAGGAGGATCAATAATTTCATTATTAAGATGCACATGTTAAAAAGATGGAGATATATAGAAGACTCAACATCCAATTCAACCAAAAAAATCATCAGAAGCTTTTCACTTCATAAGCTCCTGCAAGTCCTGCTGTGAAGAATGCTTAATGTCTTTGTTCATGATAAATCAAGTATTGTTTCAGTTGAGTTGTTTCAGAAAGGCTAGAGAAGTGAGGCTTGTTGAGCTTGGTGGAGGAAGAGTGTGATCACAGTCCTCCTTACTGACAGACTAGTTACAGGCATAGATGAGCATGCCCTCTTCATAGCACAAGCAAGGTGGGAGCCTATGCAAATGAGTTGCTGGCAGGAAAATTATCTGCTTGTAGGAACAATATACTTCACAATCAGACCAATTAACCATTAATAGGTTTCCCCATGACGTGATGGAGTCTTTCTTAAAGACTTGGCTTGTCAGTGTCCTGGGTTATCTTTTCTGAGGCCTGCAGAAGGTGGGACCAGTGATGTCCAGAGGCTCTGGACAGCCATGCCAAGATGTAGCAGTTTGTCACTGAACTGAAACAGAGGCTCTAGTTTCCATGGGGTTTTCCCTAATCTTACTAAATAATACAGCTAGTTATTTTGAGAACTCTTTGAGAAATTGGTGATCTGTCAGAGCTGAAATGTAACATGTGGTCTTGGCCACAATACATTTAATAACCAACACTTGGTATATTGCAAAAAAAAGGCTTTTCAGCACTAAAAAAACCCCACTTTCCCGAAAATTTGAACTGTCAATCTGAAACTATTTCAGAACTTCTTAGTTTTTTTGCTTACGAGCACAGTCTGAGACTTAATTAAAATAGAAATTGTGGTCATGTCAATTCATGCATTTTTTGAAGTTGTGAAGTTTTTACTCAGAAGTTTCAGTTCTCTTACACTGCTTGTTAGATTGATGTTCTGCAGACATGCATACATACCTCTTGACAAATTGCAAGCAGGATATCAAACCATAAATACGTCATCCCCAGTTTGACCTTTAGGTTACTAAGTTGATGGTTTTGACAACGTCAAGGCCATGAAGTTCAGCAAGCTTCCTGAGCTGGTACTCCTGCAAGAAGAAATGCTGCTACCCATTTTTTCTTACTTCCCTTATTCCAGAAATTGTGTGATTCTGTGGTGAAGTAGATGGAGAGAATCAACTAAATTAAAGAGAGGCTTAAAAATTAAAGAAAAAATTGTCAGTGGGTTGATTTTGATTCAGTGCACTGCAGCAGAAACAACCGTGTCTCTTGTTACCAGGCAGAGTAATAGAGGGTGACATTTTACACACCATGCTGGTCCATTCTAACTTGAGCTGTAGTTTGTCAAACAATAAAGGAGCAGATACAGCGATAAATTTGGCTTGACGTTCTGTACTAAACTTCGTGGCTGAAAGCCTTTATCGTTCTCTTTGTAGTTACTTCATGCAGCATTAGCTACAGTAGTTTTTAAGTAATGTAATTTGCACTGTTTGATAACACAATGATGATCAGTACTGTGAGGTTTTACAGGAAAATGCAATTGTCCTAGTCTTCAAAGTCTCTCAGGTTGTGGTATGTCGTGGTGCTCTTTGTAGCACACTCAGTTTCTCAAATCAGTCACTTCAAATGCTTTCTGGATTCTTCTGAGAAACTATAGTGTTTGTTCATACCTGAAGATGAAGAGCTCCAAATCTGTCATCAGAAATGTCTTTATTTACTTGTCTTACAGGAGAACTTAGGACAAATTATACTTGTTTTGTTTTTCAGTAGGTCAATTAACAATTAATTTTCAGCTGTCAAGCTTTGATGCTTGACTTCCTAAATTAATAAACATGCAGCAACTAAAGTGGTAGAAAGCATGAAGATGCAGTGAAAGTGATGATAAACTCTAGGATTGTTTGTGGAAATTGCTTGATATAAAGTTTTTACACTTCGTAGTGTAAAACTCTTTGGTGCTCCTAAGAATTGTCTTTATTAAGTCTGAAAACATTTGTCTGTTAGTTTTCTGTGAGGTAGGATAGCGTAGGAGGCAGGAGTAAGGATGCAGTGTCTAGGTGGCTATATCAGGACTTGTCTACTTCCAATGTTGCCACATGTTCTTGCCTGTCATATGAGAATTCCAACATGAATTCCAACAATACAGCTGTTCTTTACCAATGCTGATACTGTTAACACAGACAACCTAATGCTAAATTTAGAGTAAACTGAAACCTAACTATATGTAAAACCCATTTTTTGCATTCATTTGTCTGATATATATGTAAGTATAGGAGATTAATTGTCTGTCTCATATGTACAGCCTTGTGGTTTTGGACCTAGTTTGCAGCAGTTTCTAGTGCTAAGATAGATGTGTTGTTTATGACTCATTAAAAGTAGCTTAGCTGGGTAACACTTGTCGTTTTGCCCACCCAGCAATGATGCACCACCACAGTCTCTTTCTCGGTGCCCCCCATCCACCCCCACCCTTGTTAGGATGGTGGAGGCCCCAGCAAGATGGGAGAAAAAAAAAAAGATAAGCAAGGTTGTTGAGGATTGAGACAAGGGCAGGGAGGGCTCACTGCCAGTTATGGTTCAGGGCAAAACAAACTCCAGTACTTGACTTAGAAAGGAAAGTAGGAAAGTTTGTTCTGCTACCTACAAGAAACAGAACAGAACAAAAAGCAAAAAGGGAGTAGTATGATGAGAAAATTACAACCAGCACTTTAAGATCTCCCTCCCCTATCCCTCCTTCCTGGGCCCAGCTCACTGCTCCCGGTACCTCTACCTCCTCCCCAAAAACGGCTCAAAGGGGTAGGGAATAGGGGATGTGGTCAGTCTCTCACAGATGTGCTCTGCTGCTTCTCTCTTCTCAGAGGAGGATGACTCCTGGCGTTCGTCCCCTGTTCCAACATGGGGTCCTTAGACAAAGCACAGTCCTTAGACTTCAAACAAATCTCTGGTTCACCAGTCCTGTCTACCAGTGCCAGATTTTTTGAAGGGGGAACGTTTTAAGTGTTCAATATCCAAAGAGCTTATAGGTTAAACCCTTTTGTTTGTAAGAATTGTATGAAAAGCAATGCAAAAGATGAGGGTCAAAGTAAAAGTGTAAAAATCAAGTAACCTCACACAGCTTAACAAGTCACCGTTATTCACTTGAGTTGTAGCCACTGCTTGTGCTATCTAATCCTAGATGATAACAGTTTTGAAGCAGAAGTTGTTGACATAAATTCTGCTTGTAAGTAGCCACGTGGTGACTCTATTAGTCAGTCAGCCTGCTATTAGGAATGTCACCCTTTGAGGTTGTGCCATTGCATTGAGATCAGTGTCTGCTACATCATCATTTGGCTGCTGTGTTTTTAACTATCATTCATTTTGGGGTGTGTTTCGAACTGACTCACATTACCATCTTTTCTTTGCTCTTATATTTTTTGCGGTTCAGGTGTAGAACACATGCAGAATTAAAGTGCCAATAGAGGCTTCTGTCTACATCTGACTCTGCATCTTTAGAAGTGCCTGCTACATAATACATAAATGTTTATAGTACAAAGAACATAATTTTGTCCAGTAGATAAATTTCTTGCTTTCTGAGCTAAGCTCTTATGTGTTGCACCACTGTAAAAAGCTGAGAATTCGTTGATACTTCTGTTTCAGCAACTGTTTGTTAATTTCCCCATGATATTTATGGTGGGAAGTGTAAGTTTTATCTTTTTCTTTTAGGTTGACAATTGCATTTTTCGCACTCTCTGGTCTGGATATGTTGGATTCCTTAGATGTGGTGAACAAAGATGATATAATAGAATGGATTTATTCCCTTCAGGTCCTTCCCACAGAAGACAGTGAGTGAGTTTTTAGTTTTATTTAATTATGTTAACATCTTTACTTCTGCTTTTCACATGGGGAATAGTGGATGGCTCTTGGTTTTTATAAAATATAAGGTTGACCTTTCTGAAGTGCTGTCCTGATAATTTCAGATCAGGAATAGATTCCTCTAAAGTAGTAAAGGTAGAAGAAGAAAATAGTTTAGCTTTTTTTATGTATACAAGGTGAAGCTATGAAATTACTTTGAAGATAAGGCAGAATAAAGTAGCGTAATGAAGTTGCATATTTAAGAGGAATGTGTCAGTGGGTTCTGAAATAAATGCATATATTATCTACATATTACAAACCTAGTAGTGATTGTTCCATTAGTTGTAGCTATGCTAGGAGCTCTGAGCACAGGCATGGTTATTAGGCACAGCTTTTGGAATATGGGAAGTGTTGGATTAAGAGGCAAAAAGGATAAATGCAGTTCCTGCTGCAAAATGAAATATCTATTCCTTAGACCATTGAAGATTAAATTTGCCTGAGATTTTTAGAAGTGTTATTATTGCTGCATCCCAGCTGCCTTCTGCTTGGAAGGTGCTTAGCAGATCCAAGCTGAAGAGGAGTTTCTTTCCTGGTAGTTTGACAGAAGTCAGGGACATACTGTTTCTGTGGGCAAGTTGGTATTGACATTTTCTGCAGGAATACGGGTGAACTGTAGCAGTAGAGGGAGTGGAAGAGAGGGAGATGTGGGTGAGGCTCTGCTGCTTTATGAGGAGTGGTGCTGGCATGTGAAGTTGTCCTGTAAGGAACAGCTGCAGGCTCATGTCTATATGAAAGGTAATTCCAGATGCCCGTCAGTAAAATCATAACTGTGTACTTTGTATGTTGAATGACTGGAAAAGGAAAATTGGGTGTTTCCTTGTGATACCTAGTTTAATTATATGCTACAAATTAGGTCTCTTCTCTAAAAGCAATTTTATAGAATTTTTTAATCAAGTAAATCAAGATTGCTGATGCTTAATTTTTACAGTGATAAAAAGATCCCTCTTATTGTTTTGGAGACTTACGAACCATCAGGTCTATCTCAGGAAGTAGTTCTAATAGATTTCTTTCTTCTTGTGTTATATGCCAGATTATAGAAAATTAGGGATTTGGATCACATAATTATTATCACAGCATTTTTAATCATGAGAAGGTTCCTGGGACTTAGCATTAAAAAGAGAATTCTAAGGTATGTGCACGCATTGTGTTTAGGAGTTGCACACTTTGTGATCATTATCCCAGTGTTCTGGAGTGTATTCTGAAAAACAGTGAAGTTTGGAAGGAGGGAGGTTAGAATAGGAATGTTTTGTTTATTTTATCTTTAGTAGTATGCAGTCATTCTCAGAGGGAGATTCTACCTAGCCAGTGTTTGGAATAGTCACATTGTCAAACACCTCCTAGGGGTGGCCAGTATAAATGTCAGTGTGCAGATGTGGAGGCTAACAATCCAGGGCACAAGCTGAGATGTGAACCTTTCTCTAGCTATTGTCCTATCATAAAACTACAGGAGAGTAGTTTTGGAGAGAGCAGTGCATTCTGTGCTTTCAAGCAATGAATGCCTCTTTTTCATCAGAACAAATTTCCTTTCAATCCTAAATTTTGTATTGCATTGTAAAAACTGTTTTTCTTACACTTTTGTGCTCTTTGTTACAGCACCACTCTTTGATTGTTTGACCGCTGAAACTTCACTGTTTTTTTTTTCCATTTTTACTTCATCTAAGGGACAAAAAATTATGCCAACAGCAGCAAGTTGGATATTGAATGACTAGATGTGCAGAAGGGAATGTATACCCTCCTATAATGTCTAATTTCAATAGAATGTATTGACTTTGTGTTTTTAAGTCCTCATTGTATGCAACCTTAGTTCACTGTCAGCCTTCTAGCAGTAGACCTGTGACTCCCTCTTCTGGCCTTTTTAAAGAAGTTGCCAAACTTTGGTGGCTGCAGCAGTGAAGTTTATTTTCAAAATGATTGTGCATCTCTAGTTAAAGAGAACAGCTGCTAGCTTGATGCATCAGTATCATTCCAGGTAAAAAAAAAAAAAATCCCAAACTTTGCTTCAAAGAATGCTTCAAAGAAGCATTCTGTTGCAGCTTTTTTACAAGCTCATAAATCTCTCTTTCCATGGAAAATTGATTTTTAGGCAATTAAATTTTGACAGTGGTTTATGATACATGCAGCATTGGAATGATGAATTCCAGTAATCTTGCCTTAACTGTATTGTACTTGGTATAAGTCTTCATTAATTTTGCCTCAAAAACCTGTTTAAAACTTCTGTTTTGAATTGGAATATATGTTTACAGAATCTTGGGGATCGTTTTTGATTGCATCGCTTGTTGAGTTCGTAATGAGTGAAAAGAAAATACCTGTAATTCTTGCCAGAAAAATTAATTTCTCTGTTGTTCATGTTTGTCTTCCAGAGGTTCCATAACCATAGTATTTCAGTCCTATCATTATTTTAATTAGAGGCATATTTTTTTAAGGTGGCAAATTCAACTTATTTTGAGAACTACTGCTGCCTTACAGACCTTTTTTGATGAATGGAAGACAGAACAGTTGATGTTCTGCAAACTTGATATCTGTTTGTTTTTATCAGTAACTATTATGGTAAGTGTACTGGCAGGGGTAGAACTCCTTTTTTTCCATAGTAGCCTATATATGCTGCTGTGTGTTGGGTTTATGACTAAAAGAGTGTTGGTGACACACTAGTGTTTTCGCTATTGCCAAACAGCATTAAGGTTGTCACTTTCTTCCCCTGTGCACCCCTTCTTCCACAGCACGTAGAGCCAGGGAACACAGCCAAGGCAGAGACCTGAGGGATACTCTGTACCATCAGACATCCTGATCTGCAACAGTAGAACCTTGGCGAAAGGAGGAGAAAGGAGAAGATGGTTGTGGTTGTGGCATTTTTCTTCCTGAGTTACACTTAGACGTGCTGAGGCCTTGCCTATCAAACTGTCTGTGTCTCAACCCATGGCACTCTTTTCCTTCTTTCTGTTTTCTTGCCCTGCTACAGTAGGGGAAGTGAGCAAGTCGCTGGGGGTGGAGGCGGTATCAATTCACCACAGCAGTACATTACAGAACCAGGTAGAAAAATCAGAATTTGGTGTTTCAGAATACTTTTAGATAAAGTCTCACAATATATGGTGATAGTTTTATGTAACGTGTTTGTATTTACTGGTATGTGATATGTCTGGTGCCTAATGAAGATGCCTAAGTTCAGAGGTTTGTAGCTTTTGAAATTTTTATGTGAAACTGAAGCTCATGAATGCAGAGGGGTGAGATCTTAATCTCATTGAATAAGAAAGTAAATATATCCTGTGTGAGCCTAATTGAAGTGCATTGAAGGAAGCTAAAGATTAAGATCTGCCAGGATAGTCTATATTCCTCTGGGGGTTTATTGTAACTGTCATTCAGACAAAAAAGTCCTTAAGGTACTGTAATTGCAGCTCAAGTTTTTTAGAGACTGACTCAATACCAATTCTAATTAGGAGCAAATGGTATGTATACATGCAACCTGACCCTCACACAGAAACCTACCATCCATAGCTGAATGCTTGTTCTCACTGATGTCTTCCCCTAGTTGGATGGGCCTCTGTCTTCTTGCAGAATAGTTTGGCTTTATGTTCCATAGATTTTGGCCTTTGTTACTTTTTCTTCATTTTTGGTAGATGCTCTGCTTATGTGCATGACTAATTTGTGGTTTTGTTTGTGTGTTCACTGCAGAAAGACCTCACTGTGTTTCTTTTTAGAAAGAAGTTAAAATCCTGAAAAAAACCCCTATTTTTATTTTGAGGGCAGTGGTAGTCTTTTACGCGCCTTATCAGAAATTTAGAAAAAGACATACTTTTTGAAGTGTTAGAAAAACAACTGACAAAAGACTCTGTTCTTAAGATTCTTGTCAGAGCTTTGCTGTTTTTCCGTTCATAAATCGGTTCCTAGACAGTTTTTCAAATTCATTTTAACTGTTTTAAGTGCAACTTTTAGAAAGATGTATCTTGGTTTCTTGCAGGTCTCACATAGAATCAGTTCAGTGCTTTTGAAAGAGAGTGGATCCAGAGCTATGTAGTCAAGTGAGCTAATTACAGACAGATAGAGGAAGCACGCTTCTGGGCCATATTCGTCCACTATCCCTCCTCATGGCAACGCTGTCACTTGTTTGACCCTGCTTGAGAGTAGAGTTAGCTTGCTGAAGTGGCAGGAAAGCATGCATTTGTTTATCCAGCAGAAGGTTAGCTTTGTATTGTGTTGGTGAACTGTGTAGACTGGGAGTGCTAGTGCCAGCCCAGTGAGGCAGAGGGAGGAAGATTGTGCTTTTTGACAACTGGATGGTTCACTGGCTTTGCTGTACTAAAAAAGTTTACCAAAAGGAGAGATGAATCCTATTTAATTTGTGGGTCTGAACCCCCAGGACCCACGCATAGCTGACTGAAAGCCATAACATTACGTCAAAGACTGAGAACTTTCTGCTGACAAAGTCTAACTTTAGATCTTTCTTCTTCTGTGTCAGTACTGAAAAAAAAATTGGATAAAATGCCATCGACTGTTTCTGAGATCACTGTTAGGTATAAACTTTCTGATCATGAGTGTCTTGAGCAGAAATACGGGGTTTTTTTGAGTTTGCTTCTGTTCTTGGAAAAATGAGAAAAGCCTTGAAACCAGAGGAATGCATAGGTAACCTGAGTAGGAAGACAAAGTGTAAAAGTTTTACCAGTCGTTCCATGCTAGACCAATCACAAAAGATAAATAACAAAAATGTGTTTGTAACAAAAGAGCTCCCAGGGTAAGCCACCAATGGTCATCACTTGGAATTCTGTTATATATCTTAAGGACTGTCTGACCTACACACATGCAAGCAACGTGTTTTTTCTTCTTTGAAAAGTCTCAGCTCTTGATTTAAGCATGAAGTCTGTTGGTTTGGGAGGAGGGTCAATTTTCTTTAGTTTTGTTCTCAAATGTGAAAAGTTTTTCCATGTGTCTTTTGTTCATTGTGCAATAATTATGCAGCGATTGATGAAACATTTATTACTTTTTGCTCTGTCTTAAGCTCTTCTAGGAAGTGGTTAAATGTGTTTTAACCACTTAAATGTGTTAAATGTGTTTTAACCACACAGTGTCAAAGTGAGCACTAGCTGGTACCATTTTGTAGCTGCAGTTATACTTGGTGCCTCAGCAGACTGTGCTGAAGCTGAACTGGTCGCTCCAGCATTTTTTTACAAGGGATATAAAAGATGATCGTATCTTTTTAATTGGGGTATATTTAATTTTTCTTTCTGATTCTGACAGACTGTGATCAGGAAAGATTAAGTTTGTTCTGCACTACTAAGCTACTATGTATGGTAAGAAGTACAAACACTTCAGAATAAAATAGTAAAACTAGCTTCACAGGTGATGTGCATAAACTGAAGGACAGTATTTTTTCCCCTAATTCCTCTTTGATTCTGATTTATTTTTGAACACTTCATTTCACAGAAAGTTTAAAAAAATACTGAGACACTATATCAATGTACCAAAATTATATGATTAGAAATGAACTAGTTTGATTTTGTGTTCTAATGCTTCCTTTATCAGCTCAGCATTCTATTCTTTAATTCAAGAATTTTAACTAGAAATTTAACAATTCACTCATAATACTGAAGAACTAGGAAGCACCTGTTGCATTAACAGCAAAGGTTTTTTTTATTAGGGGGAGGAGATAAAATCCCCTTTAGGATTATGTAGCAGTAAGTACAGTGGAGAGCCATGCTATTTCTGCTTCTCCTATGATGGGAGATCAGAAGTCACAGACGTAAAATGTCCAAATAGATTTTGAAACATCAATAGCAATGTAGTTAAAACCCCAGCATTTTAGAGTTACCAATGCTGCTTTTTACTTGCTAGCAGTTTAGTAGTACAAGAAAAGTTTAAAAATATTACAAAAAAAATGAACAGCTAAAGAGAATAATAGTTGCTAGCAGAATAGCAAGTGTTCTCTGAAAGATTTACACATTAGTGCCATTTCAAAATTAATTTTGTGGTTTACTAAGCACTTAAGACAGATTCATCTTTACTGAAAATGGGCCAAGTAAACAGTGATTTTTCCACAATGTTATCTAGGAAATCTTGTATTTAAGAAGTAGAAACTCTAGTTAAGCTTTTACTGATTAATTCACGTTGTGGGATTTTTTAAATTGTGATGCTCTTTAGCTGTTGTCCTTCAGGAATTTAGATTAGTCTTTAGTATTTATTATACTTTGCAGAACCTATTGCAAGATGAAATGCAGGTAATTTATTTCAGCAGATGACAGACAAATGTTCTCTGCTCAGAAGGTTTAAGTGATAACAAATTCCAAATGGTACAAATTTTTAGATACCAATACCATTTGTTTTCTCTTTGTGTGTAGGACTACAGCATACCAGCTTTTAGACTCGGCTAAAATGACCTTTGTTAAACCTGTACAGTCATTAAGAAGTAATTTCAGTTGAAAGGCCAAGAAAGTGGAGTATTTAAGGTAGTTCACTTCATGTGCATTAGTTTCAAAGACATGTCTGGTAGACGTACTTGGACCACATTGATGTACTCAGAATAAATAAGCATTGCATATATGCAAAATGTGTTTAAAATTGGAAGTTAATGTGCTGATAAATGACACCAGAACTGGCCGAACACATTGCATAGTAATGTTTTTTTAGGACTTTCAGCTTTGTAACTATTCTTATTTGGTTAGTTTGGTACAATTTTACCAAATCCCTGTGAGGATTTTTAGATTAAAGCCTGAAGAGCTGAAAAATAAAGAACCCAGGGGGAGTGAATTTTACGACCATCCAAGTGATGCCACATTCATTAGACTTTTACTTTCAGTGACTGAGGAGTAAAGTAATTGAGTTTTTACCATACTAAAGCAGATTTGAACCCTGCACACCAGTACTTAGCTCTAGGCAGTGTGTTGTGCGTGCTTCTGTATGCTGCATGCTCAGACACATTTAAAAACAAGTGATATTGGATCAGTAACAGAAATGTTTAATAGCTACAATGTTTTTAGACCTGTGTTTTAGGTGAGCGAAAGTTGTCTTCCGTTAAAAATTTGCCTTTAGATCCGTGCTAGCGTAAAGCTGCAAACAGACTGTTTGTCCTTCTACATGTTGCAAAGTATATTAAAACAATTCTGCTTGGGAACAGATGAAATTACCAGGCAGCAATCCAGAGAGAAAAAAAAACAGTCTGTTAACTCTGGGCGCTTTTCCAGGAGTGCAATCCTTTTTTTTCCAATGTGAGCATGGAGGACAATTCTGTGCTGATACAAGCACTATATTTCTACCAAATGAAAAAATCTGTTGCTGTGTCATTACAGCAGGATCAAGTTTTTGCTTCTATTTTTGTCTAAATTTAACGAAGTCATGACAAACTGAGGTTGAGTACCTACTGAAAGACACATTCAAACTCTAGTAACATTGTGAATAGCATTGAACTACCAAATCTTCATCTTCACAGAATTATAGTTTATAAAAGCAAGTTAGATGACTTACTGTTTTTTCATGTTTTCCAGGATCAAACTTGAATCGCTGTGGCTTCAGAGGCTCTTCATATTTAGGGATGCCATTCAACCCCTCCAAGGTCAGTTCAGTGTTGTATATGTGTGATATATTTTCAGCTTAGGCAACAAATGATCATGTGTCTTTTTTATAATGTTAACTGTGTAATTGCAGAATATCTGGAAGGAAGGAGTATTTGCCTTGTTCAATACACTGAAATGTTTGCAGAGTTTTTAGTAAACACATGCAAGAAACGCACTAAAGTGGTACCACTTCAGTTTCCATTGATGTTGTGAAGAAGCCAGTCAGGACTCAGCCAATGAGACTACTAAGCAGGTGTTTTTTATTGCAGTGCTGGGGAACATGGAGGACTTCTCCACCAAATGTGCCCACCTCAACCATTGGATTTTCAGTTTAGTTTTACAGCAAACTTGAATATTCATTACATTTCCAGGAAAGGGCCCACCCGTTGTCCTGTTTGGGTCCACCCAAGTTATGCCTCCATCATGCTTCTTTCGGTGTCCTCTTTCTTCCTTCAGTGGTCATTAGGGACCACTCTTGGATTAAGATACAAACTTTCCTTGCTTCGTTTAGTGCTAGGCAGGCCTTGTAATTATCAGTGGTATACAATGTCCAAATGTTCAAGTGTAGAACTAACGTAATAGCTTCGCCATAATAATTTTGGTTAGGTACGTATCAGCCTTGAAACTACCAGCGCTAAGCAATGGTTATATTACAAGAAATAGCTGTGACACTTTAATACNTCTCCACCAAATGTGCCCACCTCAACCATTGGATTTTCAGTTTAGTTTTACAGCAAACTTGAATATTCATTACATTTCCAGGAAAGGGCCCACCCGTTGTCCTGTTTGGGTCCACCCAAGTTATGCCTCCATCATGCTTCTTTCGGTGTCCTCTTTCTTCCTTCAGTGGTCATTAGGGACCACTCTTGGATTAAGATACAAACTTTCCTTGCTTCGTTTAGTGCTAGGCAGGCCTTGTAATTATCAGTGGTATACAATGTCCAAATGTTCAAGTGTAGAACTAACGTAATAGCTTCGCCATAATAATTTTGGTTAGGTACGTATCAGCCTTGAAACTACCAGCGCTAAGCAATGGTTATATTACAAGAAATAGCTGTGACACTTTAATACCTCTGTTTGTGGGCTTACAAGACTATCATTTCATAAAACTATATGTGTGATTTTTCTAAGTAATATTGTAAATTTTAATAAGCAAGCTTCCATAACCTAAACTTACCTATCTACCTATGATTCACCATGGTCGTGAAGAAACTGATCTACAAATCGTGTGTTATCTCAGTACACTCTTCCACTTCTGTGATTTGTTACTGAAGCAGGAAAGCTTCTCCAACTCAAGAACTATCACCTGGTAGAGAAGGGCAGAATAACTCCGTATGAGATGGTGCAGCACATGCTGTTGTCTGGTATTCCTCTTCCCATGATGAAACAGGTGTGTTTGTTTGCACCTGGTGTCCACTCAAACACAGGCACCGTTTGTTGTGACCATAAGAGAAGATGATTTGAAGCCAATGGAACTTAACTTCAAGAGAGTTAAACCTCCATATAAAACAAAGTGCCTTTAATACAAGAGAGAAGAGAGGTGAGCAGAGGCTGCTAAAGATGGTGCAGAAGTCTCCAAAGTCTGGTATCAGTCTGGTACAGTTGGAAGTGGGAAGTGGAGGCTGATGTGCAGGAAGGACTGTGAAAGAGGTACAGTAGTTCAATTCTGTGTTTCAGAGTTAAGAGTCAAATTTGTATGAAGAGTGGATGGAAAATCTGGAAGAATGGTAAATTATCACCAAGTATTTGATTTTTGTAGTCATCAGATAGCAACATTTTAAATATAAACGAATTAAGAAATCTTGGGATCTGAAATTGAAAGCAAGAGTGGACATTGGTACACTAATGGCTGTGGTTGAGTATAAAAATTCTTGAACTACCATGATGTGATGGTTGTACCAGCCTGTTTTGGCTCACATTTTTATTGACTCCTAATAGGTTAAGTTAATGCTTCTGAATAACTTGTAAGAACGTTGGTCTGCATCAGAGTAATAACCACATATGCCTTTTTGCATAGGAAATCAGCCAAGTTCTCTTAGCAGTAATGTTCAGAAGTTGGGCTTTCTGAATTGGGAAAAGTAATTGTGGAGTGGTTTTTTTACATCTCCACAATGGATGCTACAGCAGTATATGACAGGCACGGTAATTTGTCTCTTGGTTTGCTTTGATATTTATCCTATTTTACACAGATGCCTTCTGCAATGAGTTTGCACTCTAATAGTAGCAAGATTAATTCATCATCTGTTCTAACCATAATGGCAATACAACCACCTGCTGAGCTTGAAGGGAAAAAGGAAATCTGCTTAAAACCTAAAACAGTTTGGGATCCATAGTGATGAATTACTGGGATACTTTTTAGAAAATCAAGTTTAAAGACAAAATAGTAGACTATCATTTCAGCATAGTTTTATAAGAAAAAGATGTGGTTCATTCAGAAAAAAGATTATTGTCTTTGATAATTGCCACCTAAAGAAGTTGAGATTATGTCACGCTAATACCATGACAACAGCATTATAAAATAAAGACAAAATGTTACCAAACTGAGATAATAAAAATATATAAGTAATGATTCTTCAAAGATTTGGGTCATTGCCACATAGTGTAGTACATTAAATCAGAGCATGCTTTTGGGAACCTTTTTGTATCCTCTCAAGCATATAAAGCTTCAAGACTGAGTTCTGTATATAGTTCTGAGATCTTATAAAGGCTCTTGAAGACTCCTCTAGGTAGCCTGTTCCAGTGCTCCATCACCCTCAGAAGAAAGAAGTTCCTCCTTATGATCAAGTGGAACTTTCTGCGTTCCAGCTATTGTCCATTACCCCTTGACTTGGCACTGGGGTAGGGAACATTATCATGTTGCTGAACCAGATTTAAATCTTTGAAGCCTTCCCCTCACTTTGCATCTTTGTCTTAATTCTTTTAAGGAACACTCAGATTGTGGAGACAATGATAGTAACGCCCATAGAACAGAGCTGTCTCATTCTTTCAGTGAAATCCAAGTTAATCTGTACTGTGTGACCTGCAAACTGTAATTATTGCAGAGGTGAAGTGTATAGAGAGAACAGGGCCTGTCCATATCCCCATTGTTGTCTTCACAGAGTGTGTCAGCACCACTGCATTATTTCAGATCCATAGAGAGCACTTTATAAGAGCAGTTAATTGTGTTTCTCCAAAAGCACAGGAAACACAAATCCAGCTCCTTTCAAATGAAACTGAACCAGAAGGTGCATTCTGAATGAGCTTCTCCATTAGTGGGCTGTCAGTCTATGGAGCTTGCACAGTGAAATGCATACAATGTGGTCACTCCTACCCAGCCACCTACACTGCTGCCCTCCACATTTACTCCTGTAGCATTACTTCTTCATGTAGATTTAACCTTACAGGGTTAAGCATATTTCTTCTGCTTGTTTAGTCTAAGTGTTCAACAGTCCATACAGTTTTTACAGCTTGTCTTTGAGATACAACTTCTGCCATTCCTAAAATAACTTCATTCTCTTTGTGTGTCCATGGCCCATGAAGCTCAGAGTTTTAGATACTGGCAGCAGTGTTTTTTCATGCTTAGGCTGACAGTTTGCATGGTTGCTGATGTTGCTTTAGTCTGCAGTGTCTATGAGGCAGAAATAGTTTATCTTTCACTAAAAGTAGTGTTTAAAGTAGTGTTCTGTTTAAAATACAGAACTTAAAATCAACTGCTTTTTACCAAGCCTGAAGATGTCAGTTAACTGTCAGTTGCTTTGACTGTGATGTCTTTGACAAATTTTGTCTAGCAACGCTTCCTTCCAGCCATATGAATTTTAGAGGTAATCACAGGTATCTCATAAAGCCTTTTAGACTTGCTATAATCTTTTGTGTTTGGAGAAGCCATTCTAGACTTTGTGATATCAAATTGTCACAGGACTATGGCCTACAAATTTTATGAATTCCCAGGTTTTGGAAAAAAAGTAGTGTTTTCTTGGATGTTTGGGTTTTAGGGGATTTTTGTCCGAAATGTCCAGTTACTCTGATTGTTGTCTCCTCAAAGACATCCTGTTACTTGGATTTTGTTGCATTAATGTGTGAAGAATTGTGTAAGTATAACATAAAATTAGATAGATAGTATCACAATTTGCTTAGAACAATTCCATGGAACTTATAAAATAAAGTGAATTCAAGTGCACTTAAAATTTGAACATTGTCATGCAGAATATATTATTCTTCTATTATTCTTCTGGTCTTTAACTGTTCTAGTGGGTTTGGGTTTTTTTCGGGTTTTTTTGTTGGTTATGTTCGGGGATTTTTTGCCACAAGTAGTGAACAAAAATCTGTTACGCTCTCAAAAACTTCCAAAATCATCATTACATCTACAAACATCATGTTGGACTCTGTGAGTATGCCATATAGTAATTGCTGTGTGATCTCTTATTTTATTTTGATTCTTCTGTTTTTAATTTATTTTATTGAATATTGGACAATGTGTTTGAGATTTTTGTCCCTAAAACAAATGTTCTCAAGACATTAACTGCATACCTGTATGTTGGACCCTCTTGTCACCTATTGTCACTTCCACTACCTTCTGTAGTAATTATGTATAAAGATATCTAGCAATATAGCAACATATTATATAAAGAATTTAGTTACTTGCCAGATGATTATCCTGTAATATGAAAACACTCTTATTAGTAAAGGTAGTTATGTGACCTATGAGCAACTGTTCTTGAGTACAGAGACTATCTCCCTGATTCTGCAGGTAATGGTGTTTCAAAATCATGTTTGCTAACAGACTTTTCTGCATCATGTGTACCTAAATATTTGTTTGGTGTTCAAGAACAGAAGCAGATGACAGTACTAATTTAGCTGTGAACTTCATGACTGTATGTAGAGGCAACAGATACTATTGTTTCCTTCATATGCATCCTTGAAGTTTGTACTCCATTAAAAAACTACTGGTCTTGCAAAGTTTTATACAGCTCCGTTGTTGCTGAAACCCTGATTTTCAAAAAGCAGTGTACTAGCACTGCATATGGAAATATTTGCATGGGAAAGAACATACAGATAGAATTTATACATTGTCCAGGTACTGTAGTGATCCATATAATTTGTTTGGGGAGGAGGGCATTATTTAGTTTTATGACCTTACAGTCCATGTACTTACAACAGTTTATGTCCAGCTGTTTTTACTGCAGCAGTAATAGTAATACTAAAAAACAGAAGAAATGTCAAGTACAAAAAAACAGAATTCACCAAAAAAAAATATAAGGGCCTAGTTATTTAAACATATTTGTAGGCTACCAAAGTTTTACAGGCAATATGGAAATGGCATGGAGATAAGAAAGTACAATTAAAAAAAATACTGAGAATATAACATCAGAGCTTTTCAGTTGCTTTAGGTAGACACTGTGAAAAATTTCACTCTGTTTCCCAACTCTTTCCCTAGTGTAAGAACAGATTAGTGGGTAATAGGCATTTTTGTCATAGTTCTTACTGGAAAAAAAGCTTTTTGGCTCTGGAAATAGGTGGGACTTGCCTGAAAGATAAGAATTACATGTAACATAACCTTAAATTTGGTTTTATACTGCTTTTTGCATGTGTCTTTAGGATGAATTTAAAAATAAAAGTGGCAACTGTCTAGGCAATAAAGATAGCAAAATGTGATTCAAATGCTTACTCATCTCTACTACTCTGTATTGCAGTAGCTTTAATGCTGTTTCAAATAATTGTCTTCCAGTTGCTCTGAATTGAACCATCCCAAGTATTCAGAGTCATCTTGTTATATGTAGTTTCTTTTTTCATGAAGCAGTACATTCCAGGATGTGCCTATAAATATCAGAAGGAAAAATGATAATTTTAGCACAGCTGTATCACTCCCCCACACATTTTTGGGATTTGTATTGTGTGAATAGTCAGCATTTAACTATCATTTTAACTTCTCAGCTGACACTGTTTACTATGTAAATGCTTTTTTTAAGCTCTGATTATTCGTCTTAGAATAGAGATGGAAATAGTTGAAAGGCTAGTTAGGTATTGCTTCAACTGACAGAGAGATTACTAGTAATCTCTCACATTGCTTTCTACCAGTAGATCATTAGATTGTGAAATCGTTGTTGAAGGGATCTGCAGAATTTGGCTGTTTCCAGTGCTTACGCAGCTGCCAGGAAGCTAATGTGCAGTGGTATGTCAGGAGAAATTTTTGGTGCAGTTGAACCTGTCACATCTTTTTGCTTAACCCTTGCATAAATACCACTCTTGGCAAAACTTATCAAACCTTTCTGTTGACCTGATATTTACAAGGGTGTATTCCTGTGCAACCTGATCTAGGTGGACCTGTTTTCAGTAGCAGGGTTGAACTAGATGATTTCTAAAGGTCCCTTCCAACCCCTACTATTTTGTGATTCTGTGAGTAGCTTAGTTTGCTTAGAAAAACTGAGTGGCATGCCTTCATTTCAAGCATAACGAGTGAACAAAGCTTTACCTCTGAATGTTTTTTGTTTAATGGTTGATTGTAATGTAGGATCTTAATAATGTTCCAATATTTCCCCCTATGCCTTCTTTTTCTTTTCTAGGGTCCAGGCATATCTCATCCCTATGATAGTGGGCACATAGCAATGACTTACACGGGTCTATCATGTCTGGTTATTCTTGGAGATGATTTAAGTCGAGTAAATAAAGAGGCTGTACTGGCAGGACTGAGAGCTCTCCAGCTGGAGGATGGAAGGTAAAAGATATTTTGTATTTTTTAACTCTGTGAAAGGTTAATAGGAAACCGAGATTTGGAATTAAAATGTAAGAAACATGTTTTTTATGAAAGTAACTACAAGATCTTTTCTTTCTGTTTTAAAATATTTTGGCGAGTAATCGATATCAGTTACAGGGTACATGCCAGTTTATAGGACCAGTCAGCACTTTGTATGTAGAATTGCTTTCCTGTTGGAGAATGACAGTATCTGCTTACAGCTCTACATAGTTATTATTGAGAAGTTAACTGGTTTATATCTTGAGGATAGTAGATTTTCTACTCTGACCTTCAGGTGAGTGAGGTTTTCTGTGTTTCTGTTATGTTTTTTTACAGAGCCCTGAAACACTACTATGATGATGTTTGCTCTGCTTTGTGGGATGATGGGCTTCATTTCGTTTTGAGAGATTCACAATACCAAGATACAGGATGAAATTAGCCTGTATATTACTAGTAGTGGTAGTAAAATATTCCTAAACTTTTTTGGGATCTGTTATTTTTGCATGTATTTTTAACAGATGGTATATAGTCTGCTGGTACTTATAATCTGTGTTGCTAAATTTTACTGAATGTCATTTTTGAAAGAATACTTTAAGAAACATTATTCCTAAAAGAATTCTCTTTCATTTCATAGTGAAACTGCTGTCACACTTTATGAGTCAAGAAAGCTTTTGTTTTGGTTAAATATCTGTATATCTCTTAGACATCTTCAGTTATTGAAACTTTTGTAGCACAGTTATAAAAATGCAGTATTGCAAATTTTTTTAGAAAGAAAAATCAAACTCATAACTGCAGAATATTCAGAATTTAAGTGGTGAATATGAACTCTGTTATGTACAGTTTTCTGTTGGTTATAAAAATAAAATTTGTTATTATTGACCTTAATGGCCCAAATCCTACTGTACATATAAATATACATGTATTTGTGATCTTCTCAGTTTTGCAGTGTCTTCGAGCATGTAGGGGTGCCTGTTCCATTGCTCCAAGCATTCTTACTGTATGTCAGACCATTTTTTTCTTTTAAAGTATATCTGAAAGAAAGAAGTGTGCTCCCAACTCACTAGCATCTTGAAGTGATTACTTGTCATCTTGCCCAACTATATTAATAAGCTACATATATACAGTTTACCTGTGCTACATGTTTATATCATATATAGTTTTAATGTACAGACTGACAACTCTTACGTATGATTCTGTGTTTTATAGTCGCTGCTGAAGAGTGCCAGCTAGCCTCTATAGGGAAAGTAATTTGCACTGGTATAGAATTATTACTTTGTGACAGATATTTTCATACCTATGAAAACTGCTTTTACTACCCCAAAGCGGGAGGATATATGAAGGCCAGAACTTGAGCTAACATCTTGTCCTCATGGAAACAGCAAGTCATGTCAGTGAGAGAAACATTTTTCTGTTGCTACCTTAGTGTAAGTATGTTAGTCTTAGTTAAGGAAAGATGTATATGATAAAACTATCAGTTGTGAGACCAGTCTGGTCTTTGTACTTAGCATTGCTGTCACCTCTGTACTTCACAAGCCGTCTCTCAGAAACTATTAATAATTACACTACTTAGATTTCTCCCCAGAGAGCCAGTCTGTGGGAGGAGACACTTTTCTTCACCTTCCCCTTCTCTTCCAGGAGAGCTACTGAGAAGTTTGAATACTTGAATTGCAGGGTCAAAGAAGGGAGTGTGATAGTGGTGGTAATCATGCTCAAAAAACTTTCTTTAAAATCAATAACCTTGGGTTTTTTCTTTCTCTAAAAATGATTTCCCAGGAGGATCCTTCAAAATAGTCTATTGCCATGTCTTCTTGCAAATGGTTTAGTTGTCAAAATATACTTCATAGCACTTTGAACCAAGGCTTGTCAGTCACAGAACAAATAGTTGAAGGTTTATTTATTTTTCACAGGTAATTAAACTTAATATCTGTTTCTGTTTATCATGGAATCATTTAGGTTGCGAAGGACCTTTAAGGTCATCAAGTCCATCTGTTAACCTAACACTGCCAAGCCCATCACTAACCATGTTCCTCAGTGTCTTTTAAACTCCTCCAAGGACAGTGACTCCCACCACTTCCTGGGCAGCCTATGCCAGAGCTTACTAATACTATGACTGAAGAAATTTTTTCTAATACCCAATCTAAACCTCACTTGGTGCAGCTGTTGGCCATTTCCTGAAAATGGAAAGAGACCGACCCCCACCTCATTACAACCTTCTTTCAGGTGGTTGTAGAGAACAATAAGGTCTCCCCTCAGCCTCCTTTTCTCCAGGCTAAACCACCCCAGCTCCCTCAGCTGCTCCTTGTCGGAATTTTTCTCCAGACTCTTCACCAGTTTCATTGCCCTTCTTTGGACACACTCCAACACCTCAAGTGTCCCTTGTGTAGTGAGGGGCACAAAACTAAACACAGTATTCAAAGGTGCAGCCTCAGTAGTGCCAAGTACAGGGGGACAATCCCTTCCCTGGCCCCACTGGTCATGCTATTTCTGATACAAGCCTCTAAATCATAGTATCCATCTTAAGGATCTCTAAGAGAGCACAAGATTGCACTCAGACAAGCCAGATACAACAACTTTTAAATGTTCCTGGAGTTAAGAAAAATAGTAGCCATTAGAAAGCAAAAATGAGATTGAAGAGTATTTTCACCATTTGTGTTAAAAATTTTAGTAATAACAATTAACATTTATATGTACATGGGAAACCAATCAAAGGAAGGCACAGAATACTGCCCAAAACAGTAAATGTTAAAATAGTAACTTATACATCAGTGTATACTGTGATAGCTGAAAGAGAGTAAGCATTAATGTCTTTATTTATAAAGACCAACGTCATTACATACCTGGGAATAAAGTCACCCAGGCCTCTAAATGTTAATAGTTCTGTTCATTTTGCTTGTCTTGAGTCACATCTGCTAAAAATAAAATCTAGCATAGCTTCGGGTTACATTTATGTGATTACTGTAAATAAAAGTAACTACTTTTATTTCTTTTTTTCTTGCAGTTTCTGTGCAGTGCTGGAAGGAAGTGAGAATGACATGAGGTTTGTGTACTGTGCTTCCTGCATCTGCTACATGCTCGATAACTGGTCAGGCATGGATATGAAAAAATCAATAGACTACATTAGGAGAAGTATGGTCAGTATTCACAAAGGTTTCTACTTAACAAAGTTGTAAAGTTACTAGCTTTATTTCTTAACTATGACTCAAAATCTCGGAAAGTGTTACGGCAATTTATTTCTTTTCTGTTCCTACTTCAGCGAGTTGAAAATCTAAACATACTCTTTTTTTTGTATGTTTATTGTCATGCGTATACTAATTTCATTTGGTATGTTTGTTCACTGGAAGATAAAATCAATCTTTTTTTCTTTAAAAGTCAATTTAAAGTTCAATGAAAGTTTTTGAAATCTGAGTCCTGATTCTCCTATAACTTAGGAAAAGTGTGTAAATAAAGCACTGTGACTTGTAGTCTCTGCTTGTTAAATGGTATACAGAATCAAAGGAAAAACTAATTATCAACATCAGTTCAAGCTTAGTAAGTGTTTCCAGTCATGCACTTCATTATTCATTTATTAGATACTTGAAATAAAATAAGCAGTGTTAACTGCTTGATCAGACTAATATTTCAGTGCCCTAACATGGCTGCAAAGTGTCTGGCACTTCTAGGCAAATGCACAAAATCTGTGCATCCTGCTTGGTCACATCATGGAGGTGAAGATGCATCTGAGGAAGCTTCAAACGATCATGGAGTATCTCTTTATGAAAATGATTTCATAGTAGTAGTTGTTCATCTTCTTATTCATCTCTTTCCATAACCCTCCTTCATAAATACCAAGTATTTTTTAAAGTGTATTTGTTAAATAAATGCAATGAATGCAAAATGTGCTATCCAAGAATGTTAGCACAATTTCTCCTGCTAAGATTTTGTAGATGATGCTAAAAATAGCCTACATATACTACAATTCAAAGGAAATTCTGTTAGAGGTTATTTTATTTGTTATTCCCTGTGTGACCTGATCTAGGTGAACCTGTTTTAGCAGGGGGGTTGGACTAGATGATCTCTAAAGATCCCTTCCAACCTCTACCATTCTGTGATTCTGTGTGACGTACAGCAATTGCTGTAGACTTGCTGTAGAATTTCTTGCAATTGCTTGTTCCTGTTTTGCTACAATATTACCTCATTCTGGTACTTCCATTAATTGCAGAGATTGCATTCCTCAGTAGTAAACTGCTGTGATAGAAAGATGTGCTTTTGGTTTACTATCATGTCTTGATTTCCACGTAGCTGAAGCAAGTGATAGTTAAACTTTTTCTTTCCATTATTGAATTGGTATACGTGGTGAAGTGCAACTAATATGGATGGAGATTTACATGACTGGTTAAATGCAGTGACCTTTTTAGTAACCTTCAGGATTTTTTAGCTTATTCTTTGGAATTTATTCTCTTCAGTAATGCAGTATAAGATTTATGTCATATAATTCAGTCTAGCTGAAGGAGGAGAGGAGGTGTTTGTGTAGTTAGCCATGTCAGGAACAGCAGAAGACTGAAACATGAAACAATGATATTGCTTCATTTGGAAATGTAACTTTTAAAAATAATTGAGTCTTCACACCGAAAAGTGTTTGTACAATACTAATCACAAAAATCATTCTTAATCAGTTTTATTGTCAGTAAAATAGTCAGGTTTAAATCACTCAGGGTTTGTCAGCTCAGGTTGATTTTGGCTTTCCCATTCAGAAGTCAGGTGTATCACTAATTGAAAAAACAGACGCTAAGATGCTAGCATTTTCAGTGACTTTCACAGAGTCTAAAATACTGGTTTTGCAACATTGCTTGGTTTACCATAAAAAATGTCTAAGTTAAGATATTGCAAGAAGCTTTTAATGAAGCATCTGCTCTTTCTAGTATATTAGAGTCCTATTGAAGTGCAGCTGTTAGGTGCCTGATGGTGTTGTTTAGTTGTGAAACTTTCAGACTGTGAGGCAAAGATTGTACCCAACTGGATTTACCCATTTCTTGAGGATAGTATTTAATTATGCAGTTTTCGTGTTGTAGTAACCTAGAGTCTCTTTTGCATATGTTTTCCTGGGTCTGTTCAAAAGGACAAAGAAACAAAACCATTTCCTTAGTTCTTTAATGTACACAAGCCCCCAAAGAGCAGCTGCTGTCTGTGAATAAATAGTCACCAGTCAGCCAAAGGTCAACTATTGTCCTGGAAAATTTCAAGCTAATTGTATAACCCAACATAATACACTGTCTGGGATCCGTCACAGCTTTTCTCCAGAGCTAATTACTTTGTCATAGATCAAGCAGCCACCTCCTCTTAAAATTACTGTTTGTAGAGTTAATTAGCTTTGCCAGCATAGCTTTACTAATCAACTTGCCTTGCTTAGCAATTAATGGGTCTGTGAAAGTGTGGTAGCACATTTGCAGTGGATTCTCAAAAGGCAGCACACTGTATTTTAACATTCAGATGTTCACAGGGATTGTTTAAAATTAACTGGTTCAAACTGTAGAAGGTCAAGCTGCAGCTTGAAGTATGTATCAGATATTAGTCTTTTTAGTTGCTTCAGCTTACAGCAACAGCTCAAAATCTAAGGTGTATAGTTTTAATGTAGCTTCTATGTCTGCTTCTGTTTCCTTTTTTTACCTTACTGTCAGTTTTAAAAACAGAGCTACAAAATAATTTTTAGGACATTCCCAAAGACATGCTGGCTCCTGTAGCTGTTCTTTGATGAGGACTATGGGAGTCATCAGGGACTTCTGTGAAAAATGTCCTGTATCTACTAGCCGCTGTTAAATGTTTCGGTGAAAACGTGAGAAATTCCTAGTCAGCACCAGGGGTGGAGTTAAAGTTGCTTTCTAACTGTGTGATCAGATATTGAACCAATCATTAACTGTACAGTTAATATAGAAGATATACACCCTGTATAATTTCACTTCAAAAGTTGAACTTTTTTTTTCCTACTAAATAGTTCTACGTTTGTCCAGTGGTAATTTATTAAGCATTCTGTGAACACTTGTAAAATGAACATTTTCCATTTTATTCATAGCTTACTCTTGTTTCTTTCTTACCATATGAAATAATGAATTCTTAGGGAAGAAAGATTGTTATTCCTTCATCTACAATCCTGTTTGCTCGTAACAGGCCTGTACTATAATATTCTTAGTGCTTTGTTTGTCAGACTCAAGTTTCTTCTTTTTCTTTCACTTAACAAAGCTATTTTTAAGATTTTGGTTTTTTTTAACTGTCATATTTCATAGGACAGGTTAAGTTTAGTCCTGTAGTATACTCAAGCATTTTGGCTTTTTGTATGTTATAAATAGCTGATTTGTTACATCTTTTGTGCCAGTGTAGGTTCAGAATTTAATCAGGTTCCATGGTGGTTATGGTGTGACGATAATTTTGATAGAAAACAACAAAATTGCAATGTCTGAAAAAGTTATGTAGCTGTTAAATAACAAGTTTGTGGGTTTTTTCAGTCTTACGATAACGGACTGGCACAGGGAGCTGGGCTGGAATCTCATGGTAAGAATGTTAAAATGTTCTATTTTTAAGATGGGGATTGAAAATATGTGATGCCTTTCAGTCTTTGCTGATTTTAAGAACGTGGGATGAGGAAGAGAAAATCCAAAACGCCTCAGAATATTGTCTGCTTCTTCCTTTCGTTGCAGCTTAATATCTGATCTGATGGACTCTTAATATGTCAACTCCATTAATCTTATCTCATGAATGTTGTTGAAAGGCATTGGCCGTAGTTCTCATCTCTTGCTGATAGAGCAAACTTTCTCCACATATGCAACATTGCCCTGGATGTAGCTGCAAGAGATTTTTTTGCAGTACACCTGATAATTTTCAGTAGCTATTAATAAAATCATGAAACACATCCTTTAAGAGAGTACAGAAAACACTGGGAGCTGAAATCTTGAAACTACAGTTAGTTTTTGTAAACCACTGGTAGTTGTGAAGATAGGAGTTCCCAAGAGACTGATATTTTAAGCAACATGTTTCTGTGCCAGTCTGTTTAGGACACAAAAACTATTGACTTTTATGTGAACAGTACCAAGTCTATCATGTTTGCTAACTTTGTCCTTAGTTTTGAGCTTGATAGGATTCCATCTGTTTTCTTCCTGCAAGATGAGTAAAGTCAAAAACCTTAAGTTATACCCCTGCATGTTTAAAAAATGGGTTAACTGAGTTACTGTAGGAAGATACTGATAACAACTTTACTTCAGCATCCTTCTGCTGCTGCATTTTAGCATGAGAATGAGAATAACCTTTCCTGAGGTCCTGTAGTTATCAGGATAGTGTGAGGAACTTTGGGCCCCAAGTCTTCATTCAGCAGCTTGCATACAGTCTTTCCCAGGCTGTAGTTTTATGGTATCAGGTAATACACTCAGGATGAGTTTTGACCTGCTTTAAAAAGTGATGGTCACGATATACAGACCAAGAACATGAGTTTACCTTGTGATTGCAAGTTTTACTGTGCATTTTCCTTGACAATAAAAAAAATCCTTGAGAAGCACAATTTGTGTGTATTAAAACTGTAAGAGTCTAGCAGTCTTTTTATAGTATTAACCATGCCTTTTTTTTTTTTCTTCTCTGTTTTGAGGAAGAGCCTTCTGCTTATCAGGCCCTTATGTCTATTTATGCGCTCTGGGGGATTGTGTTTGAGACTGCCCTTGGCATCTCTCCATCAGACAGATTGCTGGCATCCCAGTAGCTTTCTTTTTTAAGTTACATGTGAAGAAATATTTTCTATTAGATTGCATGTTACATATTTCTGGACTGTTGTGTAATGTAAATTGTGCAGCCTAGAGAGGCAGTGCAGCTTTAACAAAAGGAATTCAGGTTTATTTGTGCAAGAGTTGGGTTGAGGGTTTTTTCTCAGTTGTCATATGTCCTGAACAAAAGGGAGTTTTATTTCTTTGGATTTTAGATGCGAAATTAACACTTTTGTACTTTCAAAAATCCATTGATTTAATTGGTATTATCCTAAGTTCCTACTGAAGTCATAAAGGCTTTAGTAAAAGTCTGATCAAATTATTGTAAAAACAACTCTCTTTGCAGGTGGCTCTACATTTTGTGGTGTTGCATCGCTGTGTTTGATGGGTAAATTGGAGGAAGTCTTTTCAGAAAAAGAACTGAACAGAATAAGACGGTGGTGTATAATGAGACAGCAGAACGGCTACCATGGACGACCCAACAAACCCGTAGACACTTGCTATTCCTTTTGGGTGGGAGCAACACTGAAGGTAGTGTACGGGACAGCTATCGGATAGTTATTGACTTGGGTTTATTTCATGAAGCATTGTGTCTTCTCTTTGCTTGAAAGAGTTGCATTTTTAGCACAGATCACTACAAAGGTCTTTCATCTTGCAAAAAGGCAGGATACAGGTAACTAGTGCTATCTGCTGCCACTAGTTATAAATAAGCACTATATTTTACTATTAAAAATATACTGAGATTTAGTACTTTACTGTAATAGTCTAATTTCTTTTCAGCTCTTGAATATATTCCAATATACAAATTTTGAGAAAAACAGAAATTACATCCTATCAACTCAGGATCGCCTTGTTGGTGGATTTGCCAAGTGGCCAGATAGCCATCCAGGTAAATGTACTTCTCAAAACTATGGTGGGCATGTTCTAAGCTTCCCTCAGGCAGACGTCTTGAGAGGTGTAAAGGAAGTTTTCTCTTCAGTCTCCCTCAAAAAAAATGGAAGAAAACCACCTTAAAGTGTAATGAGATTTTCATTATTTAAGTGGAAGAGGGAAGTATAGTTTTCCCTTTTTCAGCCAAGTGAGCTGCTGGTGTTTAGACTATTGCTAAACCAGTATCACTGTCTGTTTAGAGCTGGACAAACCTTTCCATATGCATCTTAACTGTTCCAGCTAAAGGGAGTATTGTTCAGTACCTTTGTGAATCATCCAAGTGAAGTATTTAAAGAGGTGAATTTCTTTAATAAATCCTTTAAACTTATTTTTAAGTCATTGATGCATGAAATAACAGTCAAGAGTTTACATAGTTGCATATTATGATTTACAGATTGTAGTTACAGCATTTACACCTACTGTATCTGAAAGTTAATTATTATACTATAATAATAATATAATGTATAATATGAAGTAGTGAAGGACTTGATGCTAAAATCTTGTAATTTAAAATAAGTTTTAAAGATGCTAAAATTCAATGAATTTATTGCAAATGTGTGAAAACAATCCTTGTGGTAGTAGTGTTGCCCAGTGGCATTTTCTACAGGGAAGATAAACAGTCTGTAAACTGACCAAATAAGATAAAAATGTAGTCGTACTGAAAGATGAATCTATTCAGAATCTGTGCCCCAGTATTTCATCCTTTAAACGTTATGTTTTGAACAATAGCTGAGACTTTTTCAGAGTTGACCCACAATGAAAAAAAAAACAATGCTTGTGATAGATTTGCTTGCCTGACTCCCCTGAAAACCCATCTTAGGATTCTTGAGGACTTCAGGTGTATGTACTCTGCATTATATAGATCAATCAGTATCAGTTGGAGGAAATATTTCTGTTTATCTTGATGAACCATTTACTTAGTGAAATATGAATTTAAAACCCTGTTTAAAACCCCAGTCATGTGCAAAGTTCTGTCTTTTTGTATAGCTGTTGCTGTTTGAGATAAGATTTGAGAAAGGCAAAACTAACAACAAAGCTCTTTGCCTTTGATTTGTGTGTTATAGCAGCCTGAACACTGCTGCTTCTTATAAGGCAAGCTTTGTCTGTCTCTTTTGTTTCATTGTGATGATTTAGCTTACTGGAGCATTCTTTCCTCAGGCAGATGGTGGCATAAGTCTGTGTTAAAAAATTAATACAGTTCTAATGTGGAGAATACCTATAAATGCAACACTGCAAAGATTGTTTCTAAGGAACTTAGATTTTATTACCGCACATGCACAGCTGAGCTTCCTACAGGGTTGGTCTAGTATCTGAAAGCCAAGCCGTCTTTTGGATATTGTATGTCTCCACAATAACAATTTCACACTTCACTAACATGAAGCATCTCTGCAGCTCAGTTGTTCACAAAAGCCTGCTGTTACAGGTAGACAGTCCTCTTGACTTGAGCACAACTAAAAAATGTGAAGGTAACTAGAGTGGCCTAGGTCATCTTGCAAATGAGTTAATAGTTCTTTTGAGGATGGTTATAGACAGAAGGGACTTGTTCTCCGTGGAGCATTTACATTTGTAAAGCTGATAACATTGGCCTGAGTCTGGTCTTGTTGCAAAACTCAGATATGATGGAATACTCAAAGTCAAGTTTGAGAAATAAGAATATGCCATTTTTTTTTCAAGGTGCTTTCTAAGGTAGATTCAGAATTTGACCCTTCTGTAGCTCCAACTTTCTAAAAGCTCTGTTTAAATTTGCTTAGTGAGCCTGGCAGCAATCTTTTTAGGAAGAACACTACAAGAAACTGCAGAAAACAGTCAACTGCTTGTCGTAATCTGTGTATTACGTGGACTTTGAAAGTTGCAAGTAACTTTTCACAACTGATGATTCAGGGAAATAATGTTTTGTAGTCCTGACGTTTTCTTGCTAACAGGCTGCAATACATTGTTGGTTCTGAAGGCCAGTAGCATTATTTAACACTTTTTCTTGATTTAAAATAGTGTTTGGATCACCATGCTTATTGAGCAGTGAGCCTAGAAAATTTTATTGCCTTTGAAAATAAACTTTAAAAAGTCAAAAGATTCTCAAATGTCAGTAATCCTCTGAGAACAGAAGCAATACAAACTGATTAAGGACATATCTGTTGTTTTGTTTATAGTGATCCTCAGATTGTCAAATACAGGAAAGGATTTATCTGAAAAATCCTCCAAATATCATTGTAGCAGTAGTATTACTATTTTATAAAGCAGGCAATGGACAGTGGATTAGTAGGGAGATTCATATTTCAAAATAGAACTGAATATCTACTGTATTTCTTCTGTTCTTGATTTACAAGTGACTGATATTTTTTTCCACAAGTCTTTCATGGTAAGCAGATGTATCTGCTATCTTATGTTAACATTACTTGTTACAAATATTAAACCACATTAATGAGATTTAAAGAAGTTGATTTTCTTCTTGTCACCCCATATCACAGAAGCATAGAATGTAGGGGTTGGAAGGGACCTTTAGAGATCATCTAGTCCAACCCCCTTGCTAAAGCAGGTCCACCTAGATCAGGTCACACAGGAACACATCCAAGTGGGTTTTGAAAACCTACAGAGAAGGAGACTCCACAACCTCTCAGTGCAGCCTGTGCCAGGACTGCGTTACCCTCACAGGAAAGAAGTGTTTTCGTTGTATTTAAGTGGAACTTGTTTGTGTTCCAACTTATGTCCATTACCTTTGGTCCTGTCACTGGACACTATAGAAAAAGTGCTGCCCCATCCTCTTCACATGCACCTTTTAAATACTTGTAAATATTATTGAGATCCTCCCTCAGTCTCCTCTAGACTAAACAGCCCCAGTTCCTGCAGCCTTTCCTCATAAGGAAGATGCACTAGCCCCCTGATTATCTTGATGGCCCTGCGCTGGACTCTCTCCAGAAGTTCACTGTTCCTCTTAAGCTGAGGAGCCCAGAACTGGGCACAGGACTTCAGATGAGGTCTCGCCAGGGCAGAGGAGAGGGGGAAGAGAACCTCCCTCAACNGCTGAATGGCAGCACAGCCTTCTGGGGAATCAGCCTGTCCTCCCAGTTTGGTGTCATCAGCCAACTTGCTGAGGGTACACTCTGTCCCCTCATCGAGATCATTGGTGAAGATGTTGAACAAGACTGGCCCCAGAACCAACCCCTGAGGAACTCAACTGGCCACAGGCCTCCAACTCAATTCCATGCCATTGATCATCACCCTCTAGGTTCTGTTACTCAGCCAGGTCTTGATCCACCTCACCGTCCACTCATCCAGTTCAAACTTCCTGTGCTTTTCTCTGAGGATGTTTGATATGAGTAGGGTTCCGAGTTTCGGATTTGTGACTAAAACAGTGTTGACAACATACTGATGTCTTAGCTGTGGTGTAGCAGGGCTTACACAGCTTCATGTCCTCTACTGTTTGTTGCACTGCCCTGCAAGCAACAGCCAGGCTGGAGCTGTGCCAGAAGTTAGAACAGGTTACAGCTGGGACATCTGAACCTCCCAGACCAGAGGGTACCCCATAACACATGGCATTGTGCTCAGCAGTAAATCTGGGAGAAGAAGAGGAAGGTGGGAGGTTTAAAGTTACAGTGTTGGTCTTCCCAGCCAACCATTCTCTCTGATGGAGCCCTGCTTCCTAAAAAGTGACTGAGGGTTGAACTAGATGATCTTTTGAGGTCCTTTCCAACCCTCAAGATTCTGTGATTCTGTAGTGACAATTTCTTTATTTTGCTTTTCTTGCACCCATGGATTTTGATCTGTAAGTTTTCTTACTTTTTCACTTCTCACACTGGAGGTAGAGGGGAAGAGTGAACTAGCAGCTGTACAGTACTTAGCTGCCTACCAGGGTTAATCCACAATATTTTGCTGGAACACATACCGAAGTCATTTGAGGTGTTTTTCAGACACATGCCTAAGTCATGACTAGTTCTAAGGAAACTTTTCTTTGAAATTACTAGATGTACTGCTGCATGCCCCAGGAGGTTGTGCTGTAACTTTCATGTCTTTCTCTTGTTATCTTTAAATGATACACAGTATAAAAGTATTGGAAACACATGTGAGTTACAGATAATGCTAGACAAAGATCAAAAAGAGTTAACTGAGAAGATGAAAAGGAGTGCGCACAAGTGGTACGTGTCTCCACAGAATCATTATGGTTGGAAAAGACCTTTAAGATCATCAAGTCCAACCACTAACCTCACACTGCCAAGCCCACCACAAAACTAAACCATATTTCTCAGTACTTTGTCTATGTGTCTTCTGAATATCTCCAGGGATGGTGACTCCACCACCTCCCTGGGTAGCCCCTTCCGATGCTTAATAAGCTTCTTGGTGAAAATGTTCTTCCTAATGTCCAAACTAAGCTTCCTCTGGTGCAACTTCAGTCTGTTTCTTCCTGTCCTGCCATTCATTGCCAGAGAGAAGAGATTGACCCTCACCTCACTACAACTGGCCTTTTCAGGTAGTTGTAGAGAGTGATAAAAGTCTCCTTTCAGCCTCCTCTAGGAGGCATTCTTCAGACTTGTTCTCCAGACCCTTCACCAGCTTCATTGCCTGTCTCTGGACACGCTCCAGCACCTCAATGTCCTTCTTGTAGTGAGGAGCCCAGAAGTGGGCACAGTACTCAATTAAGTGAGATTTGGTCTTATAGAAGTATAAATATACCTTACTTGGGTATGTTTTTTAATTCAGCAGCCCAGCAGTTGCAAGGTTGCATGCTTCGCTCTGTATTTGTGAGTCATGAAACAAAATGTTTTAACCTATGTCTTCAGACCTTGAAAAACTTCATGTGTTTCATAGCTTGAATCAGAGGAATACACAGGCTGTGTGTACGTGGTGTGGCTAGAACTAATGTGAGTGCTAAGTTAGCATGGATCTGCACAACTGTTGAACTTGTGGTTAAACCCAGCAACCAACCATGTACGGCGTAATTAGGTTCGTGTATGATTTTTGGTGCCTATCAATGTGGCTATACAAAGGAGCTGATAAAATATATTTCCTGAAGTGGAGATCTTGCCTGGCATACTTTCTGCAATGTCAGTAGAGTTGTGTCTACTGAGTGTGCTTTTGTCTGCATCTTATTGCAGATAGGCAGAAACCTTGCTTTAGAGTCTTTCTGTCCAACCAGATACCTTTTTCTGTTATCATTTTAGTCAGATATAAACTTACTGACACCTACAGAAGATTACTGAGTGTTGATAATTTGGAACAGGCATATTAATTTCATATCCTCTTTCCATGTGATTTCCTCCAGGCAGATTTGATTATCTGCCTGGAGGAGTCACTCAATACTCTTCCTCCCAACTTCCCCAGTACAGCTGCACGTCCTTTCTCCTTTTTACACTAGCTCTGATGTGTATCAAAACCTTCTGCAAATCAGTTCAATTCACTAAAATGTCAGAAAACTGTCCATTTACTCCTGCTAGGGTTAATATTCTTCCATGTTTTTCCCCATTGCATTAGGTCATAGAGGGTGTTCAGCAAGCTGTAGTGCTGGTAAAAGGTAGGCAGGAAGGGCAGCATGGGGCAGGGGAATTTTGCTGGTAGTCATCTGTTATGGCTGATCAAGCCACTTTGAATTCCTATCCTTAGGGTATTATCTCAGGAAGGGGGGAAGCTAGGTAAAGCAATGCATTATTTCATACTTCTGTGTCTTGGTGTTTTGGTGTTTCAGTAGTCAGTTGTTCATCAAGTCAAAAAATTCTTTTATGTTTGGGAAAATAAATTTGCCTTGTGGACAGAAACCATTTCCAGATGCTCAGATTCTTTTGCTGTTTGGCATGAGCATTCAGAAGAAATAAAGAAATTTATAAGAATTGTTACAAAACAAGACTCTACAGTTTTAGAGTTTGCAGACTGTCAGTTCACGCTGGTGTCTTTGGGCAGAAACCGATTTCTTCTGTCAAAAATGAGATTTAAAATGTAGCACCTGTTTGTTTTCCTTGGATCTAGTTATTCAGAGGTGCTGCAATCAAGGAAGACTGGGCTGTTACAGCCTGACATAATTTTCTTTTTCTTTTTCTGTCCTTTCAGATGCTTTACATGCCTACTTTGGGATCTGTGGTTTGTCATTAATTGGAGAATCTGGTATTTGCAAAGTTCATCCTGCCCTGAATATAAGCACAAGAACGTCAGAGCGCCTTCACCACCTTCATCAGATCTGGAAAACAAGGACTGTAAACAGTGTCCAGACAACACACACCTCTCTACATGACTGATTTAGACTTGAATTTAGTTCTGGTAGCATAACTGTAGCCCAAGGTTAAAAGCCATGTACGTGCTTTTTTCAGTGCTGGAGTCACAGAGTCAGATCTGTCGCTGGCATCACTTCGGCAGGGCAATGCCTTCAGCAGGCTATTCTGCACTGCAAGAAAAGGGGATACTTTGATTATATAGAGGCTTGTCACAGCAGACTGTAAATGGCTCTTCAGATGGCTTTACTTCTAAGAAATCCCTTGAGGCATTTAAACTTCATTTTTATTTTATTTTTTTAAATTTGTGCATACTGTGTCAAATGGGGAGTATTTTCAATGTCTGTTTACATATCATACAGTATGGCACATAACCTTGGAGTTCTTTATGGTTTTAATGTTTGACATATTTTTAGGTAGAGGATCTCCGATAGTAAGTCTCAGTTAAAAGTTACTGTTTATTGTCTTCTTTCAGATTCCATAAACTTTGTTAAAAAAAATCAAGTAAATACAAATAAAATTATTTTATTCAATACACTGGACTTTTAAAGTTGTGTGGCCTTACTAAATGCATTTCATAATTATTCTTTGTAACTTCTACAATAATGTTATTTTCCTGTGAAAATCAACAGGAGTGCAACATATTAATGTACATCGATAGAGAAATTCAACACAGTCTCTTGGAAGGGTAGCTCTGTGTGAAAGTAGTATTACAATGGGTTTCTGAAGTCAGGCCTTTACAATGCATTACAGTTGTACAACTATACTATTTTTATACATATTTCCCTTTTAGTTTGAAATAATTCCAAGTTTCTTAATGGTTCTATGTACAGAATGAAACAATGGGCTTTAAAGTAATTGGCAGGGGTTCACTGTTAGAAAAGCTATGAATATTTCCAGCTTATGTAGTCATAGTGCCCTATTTCATGTTGCCCAGTATCAAAGGTGAAAGGAAAACAGGGAAGGGAATGTGGAGTAAGAATGGAACCAAAATGGTGAAAAGGATTTGAGCCGCTGTGGGTAAGTGCATAGGTAGGGAGCAAGAGCAAGAGGGAAGTTGCAGACTCAAGGAACAGCCGGAAGTGAAGTGAGGAAGATAGTCTGGAAATTAGTTTTATTCTCCATATCGTATCATGACCTGAAATTAATCTCCAAATACAATGAAGTCTTAGAGATACCTGAAAGAGAGGAGGATGGTGGGAAAAATACAGCGATCCTTGCAAGACTTCTTTCCCCTACCCCTCCCTTCTTCCCAGGCTCAGGTCCCTGCTCCCCATATCTCTACCTTCTGCCCCCTCAGCAGCACAAGGGACAGGGAATGGGGTATATCTCTCACAGATGGTTTCTGCCACTTCTTTCTCCTCAGAGGATGACTTCTTGCATTCATCCAACCTTCATCCTTCATCCAACCTGGCCTTGAACACATCCACAGCCTCTGTGGGCAGCCTGTTACAGGGTCTCACCATCCTCACACTAAAGAACTTCTAATACCTAATCTAAATCTACCCTTTTCCTATCTAAAGCCATTACCCCATGTCCTATCACAGAATCACTACCTGCCATTGTGAAAAGTCTCTCTCCATCTTTCTTGTTGGCCCCTTTAGGTACTGGAAGGCTGCCATAAGGTCTCCCCAGAGGCTTCTCTCTTCTGGCTGAACACCTCCAAGTGTCTCAGCCTGTCTTCACAGGAGAGGTGCTCCAGCCCTGTGAGCATCGTTCTGGCCTGATTTCCTCTTTGTTGAGATGCCTCACTCCTGAGCTCAGAGGAGGTGATCCTTGAGTATTAACCGGCTTTCTTGGGAATCTCTTCCTTCCAGGGCTTTATCCCATGGTACTCTACCTCTGTAAAGGCCAAAGTCTGCTCTCCTGAAGTCCAGAGTAGCAAGCTTGCTGTTCGTCCTCCTCACTGCCCTGCATGTCACTTCGGCCAAGACTACCCTTGAGTTTCACATTCCTCATTATTGCCTCATGTAGCCTTTGGCAGCACTCAAAGCTTGCTGATGTTGGCGCAGGATGACAAATGTGTGCCACATGAGTACCTCTGTCCTATCTGAAAGGCTCACAAACTCTGTCTGTGGTTCTACATCCTCTTCCAGAAAAGTAGCTTTGAACAGGCTTGCTGAACAAAAGCAGTGAGATGCACTTTTTCGATAGGATTTGAGGACTAAGGTTTTCAACATTGTCATTAGGGCTTTCACAGCAAGTTGATTTGTACGTAGCTGCTGGCAGATAAAAGCACACCATTTTGGACAGGTGTTGCTAAGTGCATCCATAGGTTGCAAACTTTTAATCTTGAGAAGTGTTTTTCTAAATGGAACAATCATCAGTTGTGGAAAAAAAAAATAATGAGTAAAATGGAAGTTGGAGAAATATCTGAAAGATGTATGTTGAAGTATGTATTAAGTCTACCTTGCTCCATGCTCTAATGCCCTGTAACAAAGTGAAAGACAACCTGAGAGGACCTGAAGAAGCTACAGCAAATATGCCATTCTCCGTTGAAGCCAGTATCAAAAATTAAGTACCCCATAGAAACAACAGTGTTCCCAGAAAAATACACTTCACTTTTTTAGCAAGTCCTCAGCCATTCAGATTAGAATTACCTTGAGTAAGAATGGAAGGAACAAAGATTTACCAAGTCAGAGCCTTTTTGCACAGCCCATTGTGCATTTTAGAAGAAAAGCTCCTGTTTTGCTACTGCAAGTAGAGACCACTTCTCAAGTTTTCCTCCATTTAGACAAGCACTGAGTGAAAGAGAAGAACTGTCATCATTACTATACTAAATGACCAATAAGATACCCCAGTGAGCAGTTACAGTATGTCATAGATAGCTTTCAGGCCACCATTTTAAATCTTTTGTCTTGCTTGTCTCTAGTTACCTGATTAATTTTTTAATTTAATGGAATTTAACAAACTGGAGCATTGGAAAGCAGACTGATGCTTTGGAAAGCTTTGTGAGCTTTCCTCTGATGGAGAGGTTTTTTTGCAAGCCTGTCAGATGCTCTGGATGGAGAACCACCCACACAAGGGCACAGAAAATTACAACTTCCAAAAGTTTTCAAGCTGAACCCACTAAAGGCAGCAAGCTCTCACACTACTGCTTTGGTTTTGAGGCACTGGCAAAGTGTCTTGTTTGATAACTGCATTGCAAGGACATCCTTTAAAGTGTCCATCTGCAGGTACTAGCTCTGTACCTTGGAATGAGACTGGACAGAAGTGGCTGTCATCCATTGATGAGAACAAATGTGATCCCGAGGAAGGAAACAGTTGTGTCTCTCAAGAAAAAGGGGAAGTTCACCAAGGAAGAGAAAACATGTGTGAGAACAATCTGCAGCCGTTCCCTTCAGGCGTTTCAAAATGCATATGGGAAGGGAGATGTTTGTGGTAAGGAGAAGACTTTCAACTTGTCAGATTAGGTTGTTTCTGTAAAGCACACAAACAAGAGGAGGGAGATATGCATGCGGAAGCTTGAGTTTTGACAGTTTCAGTCGTGTCTGTGTGAAGGTGGCCTTAACAGTGACAACAACCAAGCTGTGGTACAAGGACCAGGAACTACTCTGTGCCCTAGTTAAACCAGCCACCCTGCGTGCTTACAGGACTGCTCTTGAAATTGCATGCTGCCCTTGGTTGATTTAAAGGTTTCCCTGTGCACAGAGCTGTATTTATTTGCTGTTAGGCTGTCCAGGAGTCTTCATTTAGTCACCTTATTTAAATTAGAGCTATGCCTTACTAAAATAGGCTCACTTTACAGAGTTAAATTTTAATCTTGGACTGCTTATTACACCATTAAGGCCTCCTTTCACTTCACACTCTGTGGAACAGCATTGTGCCAAAAGGCAACTCTGCACACCCACTGCCTGGGGAGCTTCCATCAAGGGTGCTATTTCACAGTGGGTTAGACTAACAACTGTTGTAAATGACTTAGAGACAGCTGATGCTGCTTAGAGCAGTTTGGTGGACTTTCAAGGTCTTATGGACCCTGCTACACTATTTTTTATTTAGTTCTTTAGTAATTTTTAAAATATCCCTACCTTTAGCCTGTAAATTCTTAAAAATTCTTAAATCAAGGAGAGTTTTACCCAGCATCCTTGTGAAACAGCACTCTAGTGGGGCCAAAGACAGAATTCTGCTAGAGATGTGTCTGGATGAGGTTTTCCAACACAGCCACAGGACTCTTCAGTATTTTTGTATGTGGCTCTATAAATAACTTCGTGTACATGGCCAGACACAGCGTCTCCTGCAGTCCACATGTGTGCCCTCTGTGGCTGCCCATTTGCTATAGATAGCTACCTACGCAGACCACGCAGACTGCTACTACTACTAACCTTTTCTGAAGGCTCCTCCATGCCTTGACATTTGTTCTCAGTGTAAATAAACTCCATCCTAAAGCAACTTCCTTCTGCAAAATGAGAAGCTGCTGGTAAGAGAGAGGACAGTGATGGTGGACATCTAAAGGCCATATGCTTAGTAATTTTCCCTTCCTTTCTGCTACTCCAGGACTATGTATGTTTCTGTATGAAACACAGATAGGAGGGAAGAGCAGAGATGTGTGCTCCCTGCTCTGACCGAGGTGCACACCCCTCCCTGTCGATGGGTGTTTGTGACTCTGAGGATGCGTTGGCAGTGGCAGCTGTTGGTGGAAAAGCCATTCCCTGGCCCTGTAGCAGCTGCTGCCATGTGCCTGTGCCCGGCGTCCCTCAGCAACGCAGCGAGGCAGGTAAGGCCTGTGCTCAGCCCTGCAGGCCCCACGCACAGCAGCAGCTAGGCTTCCGGCATCTTTCTCCTGCTCTTAAGCAGCCATAACTATACATCTCCCTTACCATTCACCAGTAACACCTCTGGACTGTTTCAGGCTTTCTCACCTTCTGTCACCCCAAGTAATGGTCCAGGAGCCAAAGAACAGAGAGGCTTCACAAGTCTCTGCAGCAAAGGCAAGAACAGTGCTTTCAGCTGTGGCAAAAACCCCAGCAAACATGTGGCCCCAGCAAACGTGGCATTTGATGTTACACAGCATCTGGTCCTCAGGGAGGGCAGATTTTTTAAGCTGAAGACTCTACAGGCTATGAGGAGCACTGGTTCCCATGATCTCCCTTCTATAAAAAGAAATTTAAGTCTGCAGCAGCTGTTGATCCAATAGCCAGTCTGAAAAGGATCCTCCTCCCATGCCCTTGCTGGCTGCCCGCCTGCTGCAGCTACCCATGAACAGACCACTCTTGCTGTCAGAACATGCTGAGCCTTCAGGTACTGTTTGAAGCCTACCAGCTTTGGAGCAAACAGGAGCATAAAGGAAGTCTCCTATTTCTTTCCTCTCTCAAAAATAAATGCTTCAATGCCAGTCACTGTAGGTCTGTTCTGTTCACCGTAAACACTGGCAAAGGAAGATTCAGACACTGGGGAGGTGCTTTGTCTCATGGGCTGAGACAGGTCTAGTCTACACACTTCTGCTCATTTACTGATATCAACAACAGATTATCTTGATAGCTTTAAGCTAATGGGAAAAAAAAAGCGCCAAATAAAGTAAAGCCAGGCTGAAGTATCCTTTTGTTAACAAAATTTATCTCACTCACCCCAGCTCTACATGAAAACAGTAAAAAGGTAATAATGCAATATTCCTAACTAGTAGGAGATGAGTTTGTCTTGTCTTTAACCAATTTGAAACCCTTGGATAGCAAGTTATTTGAGGAGGATGCTGGGAGGATGCACCCTTGGCAGACCAACGTGCCTTTGACTTTCCTCCCCTTCACAGCAGGGAAAAGAGAGAGTGCCTCCATCAAAGGAGTGAGTGCATTATGGCTGAACCAGAGAGCAATAATCTGCTCCACTCAGTTAGGCAACTGCATCAGGGAGGCCTTTTTAAGAATGTTGAGGAGAACTGCTGAAGTTGTTGATAGGCATACACAAGTCAAAGGAATGAAAATAAATCTGCATGGAAAATCAGGCAGATTTCCTTTACTAGAAACCAGTACAGCCTGGGAATTGACCTGCTGGAGAGCAGCTCTGCAGAGAGAGACCTAGGGGTCCTGATTGATAATAAACTAACCATGAGGCAGCAATGTGCCCTTGTGGCCAAGAAGTCCAATGGCATCCTGGGATGCATCAAGAAGAGTGTGGCCAGCAGGTCAAGGGAGGTTCTGCTCATCCTCTACTCTGCCCTCGTGAGGCTTCATCTGCGGTCCTGTGCCCAGTTCTGGGCTCCTCAGCTCAAGAGGGACAGGGAACTTTTGGAGAAAGTCCAGCACAGGGTCACCAAGATGATCAGGGGACTGGAGCATCTTCCTTTTGAGGAAAGGCTGCTGGAACTGGGGCTGAAAGATGGAACTGCAGGGTGAATCTCATTAATATTTATGAATATTTACAAGTATCTAAATTGTGTATGTCAGGAGGTTGGAGCATCCCTTTTTTCTGTTGTATCCAGTAGTAGAAAAAAAAAGTTCCATTTAAACATAAGGAAAAACTATTTTACTGTGAGGGTGAGGGAGCCCTGGCACAGGCTGCCCAGGGAAGATGTGGAGTCTCCTTCCCTGGAGGTTTTCAAAACCCATCTGGACACGTTCTTGTGTGACCTGATCTAGGCAGACCTGCTTGAGGAGGAAGGTTGGACTAGATCATCTCTAGATGTTCCTTCCAATCCTTACCATTCTGTGATTCTGTGAAACTCGAGAAGAGTGCATAAGTGCTTGTCTGTCCATGGTAGAGCCTGGACTCCCATCTTCAGAGACCGACCATAGTTCTGCATATCACCCATGTGATCAAAGTGATCATGCTCATATAGGAAGGTTTGCTCTAGATCATCCTGCATTGCAGCATGCCTGGGACAGGAAAGCTGACCTTAGTAACTGCCAGCCAGTCAGGCTACAGCTCTGCTTGACCTCTTGCTTGGTGCTCAACTTGTCCTGCAATGCAACACACAGAGGGAGCTAGCCAGAAACATGATTTGGGGGTTTTGGCACCCAAAACTGCTGGTCAGCCTTGGCATCTATGTCACATCCAGGTCAAACTGGATGCCTTACATGCTCCACGCTATGAGACCAGATGTTGCCTTCTTCCAGCGACTGACCTCTGTCGGCTGGCCGGCACGATGATAAAAACCCGACCATCGGGCCACTGACATTGTCACCAATGTGGTGGATGACAAAATGGTGTTTATTAAACAATAACACTCCCTTATATAGGGGCTAACAAGTACCGCCCTTCATGGGCGGATCCTGCCTTATCAGCTATGCAACATTACCTCACTCGGCTCTATTCCTGGGCCAATTCTCACTCACCGTACAACCCGAAATCTTCCGCAGCGCATAGCTACCCGACGCCTGCGCGCTGGCCCTGCTCACCTCAACAACCAGGGAACAGATGCATCACTGTGCTTCACTCTTGGCTTTTTCTTAATGCTACAAGGAACAATTTGCTTTTTTTTTTTTACTACCCTGAGTGATATCTGCTGGTGTTTTGCACTGTGCTGCTCTGCATCCTGTACATACACAAGCCAGATTTGTTAAGGCAGTGGCTCTTCTCTCTTTGGGGGCCACCAGCATCTCTGTTAGCCTTCAGAGGGAGGAGACACAGGGACCCTCACTGACACGGCATGACATCTGACTATATTCTGATCCTAGCTGGATACTGGTGTTAAGAAACAGGTTGCTATGTTAAGGGCCTGGAAAGCCTCAGACCCCCCCACAGGTCACATAGTTAAAGGGACAGAGCGGTGCTGGGAGGGTAAGCACTTGGCTGGCCCTGGCACATGCCAAGCACAGCGAGGCCTGCACTGGCCCCACTCTGTGCAAATTTAAACTGCAGGGAGTTTAATCCACTTTCAGTGAGAATTAAAGACTGCATTAACCCACAGGTAAATGCCAGGGAAGAATTGTGCTGCATGAACATTGAAAAAGGAGAGTTAACTCAGACCTAATCTGAGTGTAGCTAAGCTGAAAGAAAAGTGCAGGACTCCAGCTGATGCATTTAAACCTTGAAGGTATAAATTGGTGAAGCTTTGTAGAGGGACACAATACTCTCCAAAGGCCAGCTGAGCCTGAAAAGCTTTTGTATCTGTGCCACCTTCTTCAGAGCCTTTGTTGTGACAGACATGCCCCTTCTCCAAAACAAACAAAATCACTAAAAGATACATTTCTGCAGTTGCTTGCAGATCTCAGCAGCACTACTCTTTGCCTACTGCTCTCTGATCTGCATATCTCTGATTCCTTCACTACACACACACTTTTAGGTAGTCAGTAAACTAATAGACTCAAGCCTGCTGTATTTTGCTCAGTTCATACTTACTAAAACTCTAAATGTACATAATTCTCTTTGTATTCTCAAATTTGATTAACTGTGATTGTAGCCAAAAAAAGAGCTATTACATTATATATTCATGATATGCACCATTGCATACTTTAGCTGATTTCTTATAAATATCTAATAACATACTCCATACATTAAATATTAATAGTAGTCTACATACTTAAACCATATTTCTTAAATGAGCTCACTCCCAAGGGCCTGTAGTAGCATCATGCGGCATAGGCAAGGAGGAAACCATATATGAAGTTAATCTCTCAAATAGAACAGAAGCACAGTTTCACTCCTGACTTTATTTTGCCTTACAAATGATGAATGAACATTTATTTTGACAGAAGATTTTAAACAGAGCAAGAAAAAAAGCTAGAAGTAGGTGTCTGAGCACTGTAGAACAAAATGGTACCAAAATATTGTGGACTTGAAATTCATTGTTTAATGTTATTACACTTGCCTTTGCCAGAGGACCCACAGAAGCAAGGGAAATGAGGTACAACTTAAGCCAACCTAAGTGTGCTTTCTTCTGGCCTTTAGCAACAGATGATGTTCACTTAGCCCAACGACAGTGGCAGAACTGCTTCAGTATCTCATCTTGATTGTTGCGGTTTGTCTGCCATATTTAGTGTTACTGGTTTAGCTACCTTTCTGACTTTGCCAGTATCTGTTACAACAAAGTATACAAAAGGAAATGAAACCCTGTTTTGGTCTGTGGTGATGCGGAGCAAACATTTGATCTCTCAGGAAGGATAGACATTGAGGAGGCAAAAATCAAATTCTCCAACAGAAAGAGAAGACATGATTTGGCAGAAGCATGAGAGAGAGACATCTGGGGATCCCAGGTAATCCCAGGCTAAACTTGAATCCTGAGTTGGATTTATTAACATGGCTGACAGGGAGAAGGTGCTGGCAAGGTGATGTTGGTGGGACCTCAACAGAAAGTGGTTGCAGAGGCACACGGTATTCTCACTGTTCACCAAGAGACTCCAGATAGTTGTGCTCTTTTTTTTTTTTCCCCAGCAGAAAGGAATGGGACAAAAAAAAAACTGAAACAAACCATCCTGAAAATCGTCTTGTGGTCTCTAAGAGAACTAGAGGGGATAGGGTTTATCATAGGGAGAGATTTAGGTCTGCATGAAGATACTGTAAGATCTGAAATATGGTTTGGTCTCATTTGTCCTGTTTGTAAAACCTTTCCAGACATTGAAAGCCTCATCTGTTTCATGGCTATTTTTTTTTTCATGCTAGTGACAGTTGCCATCTACATCACTCCCTGTGGAAGGAAGCACTTTATATAAAATTCATAAACTATTTACAGCAATTCTCTTCAGCATTGCTCAAGCTGGATGCAGGCTTCCAAATACAGTTAAGAGAATAAAAGCAGGCAACAATCCTTACCAGAGGCGCATACGCTTGCATATGCATTTCAGTGGCAGGTATTTTTTCGTGATTTCAGATGTATGATTTAACACTGAAGCAGTTTATACTGAATAAAAGCACAGTTTTTCCACCACTTTTAGCATGATCTTTCTTGCATTTCCATTGCTTTGGCACTGCAATTGTCAGCAGAGTCTTCTGAGATGGAAGTACATCTACACAGATCATTTCACTCACGTACACCATAAAATGGAAATGCTCCTTCTGTCTTCCATACTGAATTATTTCTGTTAACCCTTCCCATATCAGCACCTGCAGCTGGTTTCAAACACTCCCTAAATAGATTTCCTTGGGTAATGATGGCCAACAAGTTCAAGTGTGGTGTACAGGCATGTGGTGGGGGAAGACCCCACTCCAGGTTGCCAGATGGCTGCTAAGGCTGTGTGCATGAGTGGATTCCCTGTATAATGGGAATGGGAAAACACTTCACCATCCTAGAGAAGCAGGAACAGAATAGTATCTGAGCAGGCTTCACTGCTCAGTTTTAGTTCAGAAGTAGAAACTAAGACAGAGAAGATCGACTAGAAAATCTAGAGCTGTTACTGCTGTCCTGAAACACAGCTGTCACAGCTCCTGAAACCATTGTGCCAAAGCCTTGTCCTGAATGACATTTCAGGGTTGCAATAGAGGAATATTTTTTTCCCATTTGTATAAAATTACACAAATTAGTTTACATCCATTGATAACCCAGCCCAGTATCCTTGCTTTTTTTGGAGACCTTCTTCAAGTTTAAGGAGTAGAAAGCAAATAAAATCCTCTTACTGGTCTATTTTAACACAACATGACATGCTCTGAGATTGATAATGTCATGACAACTGAAGTTTAGAATTTGATTTCAGACATCCTAGTTCCACAGAAAGGAACCAACCTCAGAGATGAAACAAGGAGGGGAAAAGTGTGAAAGGCAATTGGATACCTGCTATTTGTGTGGAAAAGGTGAGGAGCTCCCAGCTATTTCTGACATACAGCCTACCTTAGTAAAGGCTGTGTAAAACACAGTGTCTGGTTACCAAGAGAGGTGAAAGTCTCTGGGCCACCAGCTGCAACATGAAGCTTCTCCATCTGTCCCCAGCCTTCTAAGTGTACATTATCCTGTCAGACTGCAGCCACTCAAGACAAAGGCTAGCACAAACCCTTTTCCATCTGAGGGGAGGCAAACAAGAACCTTCAGAATGGCTACAGAAGCAGAGAGTAGTTCTAATGTCACTGAAATTAGGAAATACCAGTGTAGCATTAAGAAGCAGGCATTACTTTACTTCAGGGGACTGTTCCACCTAACATGTGTGCTAAAAAACGAAAGAACACTCCTTACATATGTTACAGAGAAATTAAGTAATTTTCTTATTTTGGGCACTGCAGCTTTGCTGAAACTGTTTTGTTTTTCTCCCCAGTCTCAAAATTTATAGCTGAAACATAGCTCTCTGCTGCTGTAAGGCTTTTCATAATGATTTTGAAGGGCCCTGTCTCACTGGCTGACAGATAAGCACAACAGATAAGCAAGTGCTTTTAAACACCTTTAACCCTTTGCTTGCAATTGTCTCATCATTCAACTCAAAGTCCAAATTGTGCTTGCATGAAATAGTGGAGATATGGATCTGTGGTCTATAAATGAGAAATCTCTGAAGTCTGGTATCACCAAATTCGTAGCTAACCTGGGTCTATGGAAACAGTTTGTGTCAGAGATAAAGCTCTGCCCAGGCTGGCAGCACTCTGCAGGAATGCAGCCTTCCATGGCACTGATGGCAGAGAGCGCTGTCATACAGGTGGTGGGATCATCCCAGCAAGGGCTGCTTGGGAAGATGCCATTGCTGAAACTGTGAGATCAGTGCAAAAGTGATTTGTGGCATCTTCCTCTTGCCTACTGCTGACAGACACCCGAACCTGGAGTGCTAAAAGAGCTAATGCTGAAATAAAAGCATGAAAGAACCATCAGCTTCTTCCACCTTCTCCTGTACCCTTCTTGCCCTGGCTGACTTCATGACTTGAGCTACATTTACATCTCTTTACATTTTCAGAGCACTCTAATGAGAACTACAGCACTCCCCTGCTCTGGAGGACAGTACTCAGCTGTGACTGGGGTGTTGATCAATTTATGGAAGCAGGACACAAAAAGGTGAAGGAAGGGGAACCAGGAATCATCACTTCTGGCCCAAATCCTTGAATGTCAGCTCTGGCTGTCTGTAATCTACAGTGTGCAGCAGAAAGGAAAAAAAAAAAAAAAAGAAGGAAAAAAATGCTAATCACACCGGTGCAACAACAAAAAATCATGAGGCAGCAGCTAGAAATTCGGAGTGCATTATTCAAAATACTGGTGTGATGCATGTCCAAAGACAAATGTGCTGACTTAGAGCAGGCACACAGTGTGTGCCACAGGGAGACCCTTGTCTCACAGGCTTTGGAAAGTGGTTATTCATGGTCATTTAACAAAGCTGCAGGGAGACTTAGGTGCAGACATGCTGAAAGGGTTCCAGTAGAGTAAACCCTTGCACAATGCCCTGTTGCACTGTGGAGAAGGAGAGGTTGCAAATCCCTTGATTTTCACACAGCCTGTCGTTACCCAGCAGGAAGGTCAAAGGTATGTTTGCTGCTTGGCACTGGTTATCATTTGGAGATTCACACCCATATTGTGGTACTTCCTTGATGCGGGAGTGGGGCTGCTCTTGAGGCCACCACCAACATGGTGTCCTCCGGATGACTACTGGACTTGAGCCAAGTGGGAGAAGCAAGGCCCTCTTTCAGGAAGTCCTTTTTCCTAGCCTCGGCCAGCCCAAGCCCAAATCTCTGAAGGTTCACGCTGACCCAAAGAAATTATGGTGACAAAAATTTCATACATGAGTGCCATTTGGTGAGTTGGAACTAGATCAGAGAAGCAAAGTATCTCACACTGAGATAGATTTTATACTGAAGACACGTCAGCTGGATGGATGATGACAGCCAACCCTCCCCTGTGCCAGTGGCCATTGTTTACTTCTAGGCTGTTTGCACAAAAGCAATTACGTGGAACATTGAAAGCTTGTCTATATCCCAATAACAAACTATTTGACTAATGAGTCACCTGATATCTATAATTGTATGGTATCTAGTGACAGAAAAGTCCAGTAGCTATTCATGAGTCCAGTTTCCTGAGAAAGAAAGTGTATTTTGTTTCAGTGAGTAACCTGCAGGGACAATCTAGGATAACATTACTACTGTATCAGTAAGCCTAGGAAATACGGCCTCCGAGGGGATATGTTATACTGTTATAAAACACCCTTTGGTATGTTTTCACCACACAGGGGTGAATGCTCCATGGGCTACCTGATAGCTACAGCATAAGGGTGGCTTGTCCCCTTCCACACCTTGTTTTGGGAGGGGGCTGGTGAGAGCAGGGTGGACTGACCTGTCGCCTGTCCCTCTCCTCCAGGCCTTGAGGGCAGCTGGAACCTTTGGGTTTGGAGCAGTTTGAGGCCAGAGGAGGAGGAGATGAGCCAGCTGCTGGCTGGAGTGACCTGTGGTCCCTCCACCTGAAGCAAGCTCTTGCACAGATCAGGGGTGTGATGTCTGCGATGTCTCAAACACTTCCCCATCTGTCTCATGGGGTCACCATAACTTTGCTCATCATGTCTGGATGCAGCTTGGCAGTGTCTCTCCTGGTAAGCTAGCCTCCTTTTCACAGCAGCCTGGACAGGCTGAATAGAAGGGCTGAGACCAATTGCATGAGATTCAACACAGCCAAGTGCTGGATCCTGCACTTGGGCCACAACAGCCCCAGGCAATGATACAGGCTTGGAACAGAGTGGCTTGAGAGCTGTCTTGTGGTAAAGGACCTGGGAGTGTTAACCAGCAGCTGGNTTAGCCAAGAGAAGATGAGGGTGAGAGGAGATATGATTGATCTCTACAATTTCCTGAAGGGGACTTGTAGTGAAGTGGGGGTTGACCTCTTCTCTCTGGCAATGAATGACAGGATGAGGAAATGGCCTCAAGTGGCGCCAGGGGAGGTTTAGATTGGATATTAAGAAGAACGTTTTCACCACGAGGTTTATTAAGCATTGGAAGGGGCTGCCCAGGGAGGTGGTGGAGTCACCATCCCTGGAGATAGTCAAAAGGCACATAGATGAAGTATTGAGGACTATTGTTTAGTTTAGTGGTGGGCCTGGCAGTGTGAGGTTAGTGGCTGGACTTTTCCAGTCATAATAATTCTAAGATTCTACAGTGTAAAGGTTGCAGTGGGCCCTGAGGATTGCCTTCCTCAAGCATGGCAGGTACTTGAGCTGGTAGGAGCAGTTTTTCTGCCACAATTGTATACAGGCATGTTGTATTCATCTTGAGTGCTAGCATCAGGTCCAGGATGCAGAAAAACAGATGACAGAAGTCTCCCTCTTGTTTGAATTGACCCACAGACATGCCATCAGTCAAGTGCAAGGTAGGGCTGTGCGGTTACAGCAGAGCTGCTGGTGAGGCACCAAAGGCTGGGGAGCATGGGGCGGTGGGGGGATGCAGGAGAGCTGTGGGGTGCAGAGGAGTGGCGGGGGTGCTGGGAGACGGCCTGGAGACCCCTCAGGCCCAAGGCGGCAGCAGCGCTGGGAAGGTGCGTCCGCTGGGGAGAGGCCATTCAGTTATTTTCCTGAGGGGCGAGGGAGGGGAACTTGACTCTGTCTTTAGAGCAGGTGTGCTTTCAAGGCTCGCCTAATATTTGCCAAGGCTGTCAGATTTGAAAGTTAAAAGATGAACTCAAAAGGCGAAGTGTCCGTCCTGCATTTTTGCAGCCTCTATACCACGTGTGATAGTCTGTACTTTGCTGGGCTGTGATGCAGTGCACCAACGCACCAGCTGGATACCGGGGGATTTTTCTGTTACCCATAGCTGCACTGGCTGTGGGCAGTGCTGGAGCAAAAAGTGTCAGCCCCAGGAAAAGATTCAGAGTTTGCAAAGAGTTTCTCAGAAAAAGGAGGGGCGAATCCAGCTTCTTGTATTTGTGTGCTGCAGATGCATTTAAGTAACAAGGAGCACTTCTTTCTTCAAGCACTGTGCTGTGGTGGGTTGAAAGAATCGTGAAGTAGTAATAGTATTTTTAAACTTAAAATTAAGTGTGGCCAACAACAGTATCATTGGAAAGATTGTTCCGAACACATCCTGAAGATCTGCCAGTTTATCTCCAGAGGCTGTCTCTTCAATGGCCCATTTTTTGTGCACACCCTTCCTCCCCTACTCCTTCTAAAAGTCGTAGATGACTTTTAAAGTGGGTGAGAGAGGAGGTTCCTGGGTGATTTTCTACTTCTTGCCCAGAATAACCATAGCTGGGGCTCCAATGGAGTACACAAAACAATAAAGGGCTTCAGGCAAGAAAATCCTATTGCCCATGATATTGCTGCAAGAAGGTGAGACATCTGCCCTTTCTCTCACAGCTAAACAGTCTGTGCTGGTAGCTTCAATCACACACTCTCTGCAAGAGCATATGGTTTGGTAGACAGACAAGTTAGCTCGGTAGTGTGACATATGCATGTTTATTGCCAGCAGTGCTGTTGTTTATACATAGAGCATCACATTGCCAAGTCCCATCCTGAGTGACACTTGATGTACTTGCAAAAAAGAGGAGCAGTGGCTGCATGTGACCTTCACAGACTTTCCACAGTGGTGGTCACTGCTTGAGGCTCTCCAATGGCCAGCACTGAGACCTCTCGCTCTTCGTGTTTTCTGTTTGCATTTCTTTACCTCTGGAAAGGGGTTTTACATTACAGCCCTTTTGTCGCTCATTGATGTTATCCAGCAGCTTGAGGTATTCTGCTGTGATAATTAAGCTGCTTTCTCAGGTGACATAAATCATGCCACCAAAAGGGCTCTTCTGCATAGTAAACTGTATTTGATTAGTGGCAGGGTATCACTGCTTACAGGTCCCAGCACTCGTTTTCCCTTTCCTGTTCTCCAGCATAGAGAAAGCTTTTGCAACAAAGCCCGAGAGCATTAACATGCCCTGAATTAACTGCCAAGCATATGGCTTTCACCAAAGAACTATCAGAGAAACAGGATGTAATAACAATACACACATGTTCACATCTCGCTGTGTGAAGTCCCAACAGGTACAATACCTCAGCTCTTGGCTTCTCTCTTTTGTGACCTCTTTTGGTTCTCCCGCTGTTTTTCCACTTTGCTTGTAACCTCTATCAGGCAGGCCACTGTAACAGGACAAATCATTATGTATTGCTTTTCACTGGGGGAATGTCACTTCAAAAAGCTGTTACATGTTTTAATGATGTGCACTAATTATTCCCCTATGACTTTGTCTCACACACACAACCTGCACGTTGTACCTGGAACAGAATGATGCATGTAAGGCTTTTAGCCCCAGTAAGACGCTCCTTGTGTAATCCACATATCCAGAACATCTGTTTAGCCTCACTACACTACTCTGTGAGATATGCTGGGCCTCCCAGGCACCTGTTACAAATGTCACAGCACCATCTGAGCACTCAAAAATACCCCTGTGAGGTAAATTAACAATGAATTGCATTTTGTAGTAGAGGTGCTAAGGCAGAAGGATTGTATGACCTTCTTTCAGGACTCTGAAATCTCAGTTTATATCACATGAAGGGCAGACACTCAACTGTCTCAAAATGATATAGTATTCCAGGAATGTTTTTTTGAGCTCCTTTTTCCCCCTTTACTTCTTTACTATCCGTGTTTCCTTTTGCAGTAGCCAAATACACTAACAGCTTTGCAATTATTCACCCTCATTCCCTTGAAAATTATTTTATTTCCATAGATGTATATATCTTTTTTTTTAATTGGAATACCTCTGCCCCTCTTGTAGTATTAACTCCATGTTTATTTTCATGTGTCGGAAGACAAGGCTTTACATATTTCTTGCTTATCTGTAGGAAGGCACTTGTTTGGAGTTCATGTCCCTATGGGGAATACAGCCCCTGACTTCAACAGCAGATTTTTTCCATTTAGAGAGTATCCAGAAGTGCACCAGCTTATGTCCATATTGTGAGAGGCAGTTGTACAAAAAAGTGACTTGGGTTGAAAGAGAATGTGACGATAACTCAGAGTGCAATTTCAGGTAACAGCTTAAGTTAGATCCTACAGAGGAGTCTGAGTTGGAAATCTAGCAGCTAAGAAGAGTTAAAATCCGGTCTGCCTGTCTTCACAGCGTTCAGTCAGTGTTACTCAGGCGGGTTAGTCAGCCTGCATGACAAGGTGTGTTTCCATAGCTTAGATGTGTCCTTGTTGCTCCAGCAGTGTGTTGTCTGAAGTGCCTACAAGAGCAGGGGATGTGACATGGCAAGGGCACACTGCAAAGATGTCCTGGGTGTGAACATCTGAGTACTGTTCATGTGGTGATAAGTGAAAAAGTAGAGATACACCGAGACAATTCAGCACAGTTTTTTGAGATGTGGTAGCAACAAATGCTACCCAAAGCTTATTGCAGTCCCAATATTCTGGCAGTTCAATCTTTATTGTCTCAGTACTTTGCATAGCAGTGGCTTGTGTGACGATCCAAATTTGTTTGCTCCAGGACATCAGGTTATGGGATCTGTTAGGAAACCCATCTGAGCATGAGAGTTATGGGCCTGTAGCACATCTCTGCAGAGCAGATAAAACAACTAAGCAGATATTTTTGGTTTATCATTATTTCCACTTTGAAGCACTCAAGTCTAGAGGCTCTTTCTAGCCATTCAAGGTGATGCAGTTGAAGGACAACCATCAAGGAGACTAAGATGAGCCTGTATTCTTGAGCCAAAACAGGTTTGTTTCTCTTGAGGCAGCATAAATTCCTACCTTACTGCTGAGTGAATAGTGTATCTTTCAGCCTACGTGACTTGAGAAGAATCCTGGCGGAAAGAGTAATCTTCAAGGTTCAACTTTTCAGGGCTAAGTACAGAAGCAAATCACGTCACTGACAGTTTACAGAGAGGGGTGTGGGCTAAGACCCCACTTTATCCATTGTTCCATTGCACAGGGAGAACAGTATCTCTCTGATAGCTTGATCCTGAGGAAAATCACATTACTCAGGGACAGATCTTACTCTTCCTCCTGCATCTGTCAGCTGCAGATGCTTTTTGGCTCTGCAAGCCTAGTAGTTCAGTTGGAGGAGTGCAGACCAGTGGGGAACTGGCTTGGGCTTGAGCCATGGNAAAAAAAAAAAAGAAAAAGCCTTGGAATGCTTTGGTTTGAGGACCTGGCTGCTGAAGGCAGGGGACATGTTGCCAGAACCTCACAAGTTCTGGGTTAAGACCAGATGGCTTCCTGCAGTAGGACTCTGCCTGCACTGTGTAGGATTTTTATGGCTTGTTGAAAAACCAGTGCACCTTCCTCCTTGTAACGGTACTGATAGTTAATGCAAATGAGCACTGGGGAGGCTGCTGTGTACCAATGATTAAATTAACAAGCACATTTAACCAGATGACAACTCTCACTCACCCCCCCAGCCCATCTGGTGCTGCTGTTTTGGGGATGCGAGGCACAGCATCCACACCTGGTCAGAGTCTGCCTGCTGAGTGGGGCCATAGCCAGTTCTTCGGAAGGATGAGCTATCTTGACACTTTCCATTTGTTAGCAGAAGAGTAGATCTGGCTTTTATGTCCATGCAGGTCTTACTAACCCCTTCTGCAGAGAAGAGACAGGAGTCTCTTCCGACAATGGTTTGTGCTCTTTATCTTCTAATGTATTAGTGGATCCTAGCTGTTTTTTCCTCCTAGCTAATGTGAATTTTGGCACTGCAAAAGCAATAGTCTTAGGCTAGGGGAGGATCAAAAGGCTAGTAAAAAGGTGTGAATGCAGAAGAGGCAGTTTTGCCCTTTGGAGGCCTGCAAGGACCCTTTCATGTTTGTAACACCATAATGTGGTGGAGGAGAAGGTGTTAAAGTCCTGCCCTGAAGTACCCTGAGGCCAGAGCAAACAGACACACAAACAAGCTAATACCTTAACGATCTATTAAGGGATTGAACAAAGAGTCACAATTGTCAGTGGTAACAGTATTTGCCACCATGGTCTATCTGAAGGCTGTAGGAGGACAAAGAGCAAAATGTGTGCTCCAGGTTTGTCTAGGTTGGTCCATGATAGCTACACTCACCTCTGTTGGCACGTACCTGCACCTCTTGCATGAAGTACAGAGCCAAACACAAAATTTCTTCACAGTTTCAAAGGTGGCAGCAGAACCAAAGGGACTTTCTTCTGATCTGTGACTGATAGTTTATTTGGCCCCAAATCAAACTCGTGCCACGTCAGCGATGGGTAGTGTGTTTCTGCAGACAAAGGCTTGTTAACAGCTATATGCTTTAAAGCCTGTCTGTGACATCAGGAAGTCTGGGAATAGTAGGAGTGGCTAAAGGATGATATTCAGATGCTTGCAAATCATTACTCAAAACATAGTTGGAGAGCTGACAGCTCATGACCTTACTAACCTATTCTCTCTCCCTGCTTGATTAAGTGACATGTTTCAGTTTGAATGTACATACTGTGCATTACTGGCATTACCGGAATCCTTTCAAGCACAATACTGTGCGTGAGCATAGTTTCTAATGTGAAATAACATCATTGCATGTGTTCTCTAGAAAGTCCTTCTTTGTTGTGCTGGCCACAGGAAAAAAAAAAAAACCAAAAAAACACCAACCAAAACAAAACAAACCATCCACCTCTCTCTTTATGATTTTTGAATGTAATTTTCCATTCAAATTTCATGTCCAGGCCACTGAAGTCCAGATGTAAATCATGATCAAAACTCAAATAAGACATTTCAAGCGTTTTTGTTGACTTTGTATACAAAGGGTAATTCAAGGAGGAAGAAGAAATCTCTTATCCTGATGTTAGTCTTTTAAACAGGCAAGTAGGTCAAATTTAAAGTCTGTGAACCTGACCGTATTTCATCATTCACATAGTCAAAGCTCAGTCTGTTTCAATTAAGTAAACCTCTGTCCACTGTGCAATGTAAGGATACTGTATGCTTTCACTTGTGAGTTTCCCAGTTAGTGGGTTTTCCCTCTTTAGCCTGACACTGCATTAACTTCCAACTGCACCTTTGCCAAAACCTGGCCAAGCTGGAGATTTGGAAGTACTTTTGTTTATTCTGGCCGGTGGTAGCATGGGAATTCGCTGCACCTTTCCCAGTGGAAGCGCTCTGTGAGAGAAGGAGAGGCTGCAGACGAGCAGAACGCCTTCCCACCTTTTTCCCATCAGGGCTGCCGTGAAGGCGGCCTAGTGCGTGCCTACCCCCGGGAAGGGGCCTGAGCTGGAGACTGTCAATTNCCGCCGCCGCGCAGACGGTGCCCGGTGCCGCGCCCGCCCGCCGTTGTGTGCGGGGCGCCGCCGCTGGCCCCGCCCGGGGGACGGCGCTGTCCCCACCCCCGCCGAGGGCGTCCAGCTGGGCTGCCAGCCGTCGTGGAGCCGGCGGGCCAAGCAGGCGCGGGGATGGAGGACGATCGGCCGGTGAGCGGGGTGTAGAGGGGAAGGCGGTCGTAGGGTTTGGGGTCTGTCGTCCTCTCCGCTGTTGCGCCTTCAGCCGGCGATGGGGTGGGGCGGGGCGGTGCAATGTCTGTTCGCTCACCCTGCCGGTGTACGCGATGGCGGGGCGGAGGCTCTCCGCTCGGGATCGGCGGGCGCACGGCCATCCCGGCGGCGGGCTGAGCGGTGGCGAGAGCTGGGGACAGGAGTGGCTGAGCTGGCGCGGGGCGGCTGATGCCTGCGCCTGCAACTTGATGCACCGCTTCGTCGTGATGCCGGGGTTTGTCCGCCGTTGGCTTGCGTTCACAGCGGTACTCTTGGCCGCCGTGCCAGATGGCTGTGGGGTCGTTAAATTACTGAAGAGCTGCATTGATCCACGGGCTGCTCTTTGTGCAGCCAACAGACAAATAAACAAATAAATAAATAACGCCCCTGGTTCGAATTGTTAGCCTAATGAAGTCACAGCAGTTTCAACCCTTACATGAGAATTACACGGCAGGAAAGCCAGTTGTTTAACCAATCTGATACAACGTCCTTTTTTTATTTGTTTCTTCCCCCTCCTCCCCCCGCACCCTTGAAAAGCAAGGGAATAAGCCGAGTTAGTCATGTAGGTTCCTATTGTTAAGAAGTATGGTTGCTTTCATTTCACTAGGTCCTTGAGTGGAATTAAGACTACTCCCCTCCTTTCCTCCCCTGCAATGCAGACATGACCTAAAGTTGAACTGAGTTTGCCTGATGGCAGTATTCATTTGAGTTGAAATGAATGGTCGATTCTTTCAGAAATGTTAATTGAGATTTGTTTGCAGTATTAACCAGAGGGAGTGCTTCAAACCAGTTAAAACTGTCTTGCAACGGTCAGTCATTCGACAGAGCTGGGCTTTGATGACATGCAGTCAGACAGCTATGCCCTGCGTCTTGCCAGCTCACGTTTTCTCCGCTCACACTTGTTTCTCTTTCTTTCATGAAGGTTGCCATTAAAGGTATTGAAAGAGAGCTCATCTGTCCAGCATGCAAGGAGTTATTTACCCATCCACTGATCCTTCCTTGCCAGCACAATGTCTGTCACAAATGTGTGAAAGAAATACTCTTTGCATTTGAAGACTCTTGTGCTGATGGAGGCTCTGAATCCTCTAATCAAAGTAGCCCTCGAATTAAAATCTCTACTTGTAGCATGGACAGAATTGACAGGATTAGTAGATCAGGTACGTATCAGAACTTATGTGCGATTTTCTTAATTTTATGTATTTATTATGAGCGGAATGGTATCTGCATTGGTGAAATGTCTTCTCAGTACTCCTGACGTGGTTAAAGACATGACTGAGGGATAGTTCAAGTCTTGTTCATTCTGTGGCAAGAACAATGAGAGTATTTTTAATGACAATGCACTTGATTTCATATATAATAAGTCTATCTTTCTTCTAAATCTTTGTAACCACTGTATTTATTCCTGCATTTCAGTTACATCAAGATGCAGTAGCATCATGGTCAATAGTGTCGAGATGTAGGTCTTGGCCTGTCAGTAGTACTGTTGGGGCAGTTATCTCAGGTTTCAACCAGTCTCTGTTCAGTAGTTCCAACTTCCTTCTGAGCCTCTGCAGACTTGGCAAATGATAGTTTTGTCCTACCTGTTTCGTTATGCTTACAACAAATCATTTTTCATAGATGATGGTCATTGCATGGTTGCAGAATTGAAGCACAGATGACTAAGACTGTGCTCAGTGTCATCTGCTCAAAAGTTTAAGAAGCACTTAGCTGTAGGACTCCTCATGCTGTTTGTGATATATCAGAAGGACTGTTACAGCAGTCTGTGTAATCCACAGATGAGTTGATCTGTGCTTAGACAGATACATCAAAAGTACTTTGTGCATACTATGCTTCCTGAAAGAAACCTCATCTTGGCTTTATGCTTCCTTCTGACATAATTATCCACTTCAAAACCACACTCCACAGTGTTCAGCAAGAGTCACCCATAAGATAAACCCTAAAGCTCTGTTTTGCTTTTCATATGTTACTAACATTAAACCTCTCCTTTCCAATTTTAAAAGTTGAAATGTTTTGTTTCACCAACTTCTTTTAAACAAGTTCCGAGTTGGTACTGATGCTCTTTCCAATCTGTTTGATGAGTGAATGCTGTGTTTGCTGCACTTGGCTATGTGAGGCTTTACTGATTTGTGGGAATCCCCACACCAAATGGTTGGTTGCCTTCATTACAGTCCTGTTTTCTGGATGTGGGGCACATCACAGGAAAATTAGTATCTGAGATAGTTCAAATTTGCAGAATGAAAATGTATGTAAATGGGACCTTTAAAAGAATTCATTTGGACATTCAGGTCTCTGCTTCTTAGGTTACAGGCATTGCAGCTCCATTGTTATGTGAGGTGTGAGATTCGCTCTCAAACCTTTCGTACCAATAATCTTCAGCCAGTTAGCAGTTTAAGGTTGCAAAATTTTCATTTTGTATCTGAAGTATCTGTGCTGTGCGTTGCTTTGCCAAATTTGTTTTGGCATTCTTAGGGAAGTTTGTAATGAGTCAGGTCCATAAGAGAGAAAATGTACAAGGAAGCATCTAAAGCTAAAGGTGTATATGACACCTTCCTCCTGCAGTGTTTTTTTATCTTTTTGTTGTTGTTGTTGTTGTTTGCGTAAGGAATCCCTGCTCTCTCCATAAGGAGTGTAACCTATTTGGAAATCATTCTGGCATTTAAATTCTTGAGATGCCAGAAGGAATTGGTACATGTTCTGTATCGGTTGTACACACACAGCTTGCATTACAAATACAATATATCTTAATGTAAAAAGGCCAGAACTGGTAGAACACTTTATTTTTCCGTGGAAATAAAGTGTGCGTGCTTTTTAAAATCTAATGTGTTGGTTTAACATACACATCTCCCTCCCTGCGTTATGTTATATATAGAATAAATTTTGATTACAAAAATAAGTTGCATATAAAATGAAAACAAAGCATATTTCTTATTGCTAATCCATTTTGTGTAATGTTAGTGTAATTACAATGCTAGTGTAAAGCATGTAATGTGTTGATGTTGACATTTGTGTAGCACTGATGGATAATGCAGAAATGGATTGTATGAGATAGCTCTCCCTGTGGGACAAACCCCCTCCCTCCAGTTTCTCCCTTTCTCCCCTTTTCCTTTCTGCATATGTGCTACAATTGTTTCACTGTAGGAAATTAAACATTCTTGCCTTTCAGCCCTGCTGTAGTTTTACAGGAGAGGAAACAGTTGATGCATTTCATTTGAACCATTGTAAACTGATGGTGTATCTCATGTTTTTGATTTCTAAACAGCTTTCTGTTCATTGTTCACAGCCTCACGGAGGAGGTCTCTTGGGTGGAGAGGTAGAAATACTTTACTTCTTGTATTGGCTAGAGATAGTCTAGCATTTAGATGTCGAGTTAAATGGTTTTGGCTAGCAAATAGTTTTTTGTCAGTGGTCAAGTCCACTAAATGTCTTTCACAGTGGGCAAAGGTACAATGAAGGACTTCTGTAAGGAAAGCTTTTCGTTCTGTTTAACACTGACTTAAAGGTCAACTGGATTGGAATTCAGTTAAGGGTTCAATTATATGTATTTACTTGTGTGTGAGCATGATGGAACATACATTGATGGATGCAAAAAGGACATCCCTTTAAAACAAAAACTCAACATTAACCCCCCTACCCCCTGCTTTTTAATTTTCAAGAGTTTCAAGTTTCAATAAAACTACTGTCTTAGTGGTTCTGAAGGGTAATTATTATATTGATCTTTGTAACATTGGCATGTCATGGCAAGCCATAGCTTTTAAGTGGAAGATAATACTGGTTCCTCATTGTATAAGAGCTTGCTTAATTTGTTAAAAAAGCAGATGGAAATTTACATCATATTTTCCTGAGTAGGTAGTTCTGGATCTGGCAATTTGCCATGGCACATAAATATATGACGAAGATGAAGTCTTCAAAATTGACATGCTTGTATTGTTTGACATATTTAGTGATGCAGTCAGGCTGAAGGCTAGTCAGCATCTCCTTGTTTTAAATACATGTAATTTCCAAAACTTAACTAATCTGAGTATCTTGGCCACCATGCAGACTTGTTGACAAAAATGTTTCTTTTTCTTGGTGTAATGCGTGTCAAAAATGGAAAAAAAACCCAGAGCTCCACATTGCCATAATTTTAGCGGGCATATGAGCAATCCATAGAAATCTTGTGTCCTTCAAGAAAGACATGAACTGAGCTAAACACAAATATGAATTTCACACTCAGAGGAAGACAAAGCAGCTGACCGGAATACAAAGTTTAAATTGCCTCAGCTGAAGACTGAAAGTGTCATAAAACTAAGGTACCATAAGACTCTGTGAGACCTCTTGGAGTGCTGTCCTTCTCTGCCCTTTGCAGAAAGCACCCTTGATTCAGGAGAGATAAAAGTATCTGAAAATTACATTTTGCAGCTACTGACTTCTCTCATGTCTGTATTCTCCTTCCTAACACTCCGTCCAAAGTCATCAGCTGAGTTTGTGAGGATGGCAATATACATTTGTTTTTTTTAAAAAAACTATAATAAGAATCTAGTCGAGCTTTTAAATCTTTATTTTTTTTTAAACTCTCACACATTTAACTTCCATGTCTTCCATAACCATATAGTTCTGATGATGCTGTTTTACTTGGAAACCACAATTTTATCTTTAAGATGTCTTATCCTATTGCAATCTGTCAGCTGCAGGTTGGGCTTTTCAGAAAAGCATTCTGGGTACTGGTACCTCTCTTTGGGAAGAGGACAACTAAACGTTGTCTTTAAAAGACAAAAGTCTTTGCACTTTAACTTGAGTCTTTGCAATCTCTTCTCTAATATTTGTGAGTTTGGAGTTAGAGCATGAGCCTATGTTGTGCTAATTTTGTAGTTTCTAATTAGGCTACTCATTTCAAGTGCAGCAGTCTATTTACAAACCACATGGAAGATTTCTTGTGATATTTTCTAATATTTCACAAATACATATCTGCGTGTTGTAAACCAGACTGAGAAAGTGTAAAAGAGGATATGAGGAGGACCTAAGTTTCTCTAAACCACACATCTAATCAAAGTCCATGGGTTTTGCTGCTCTATTTTTTTTGTACATTTTGGGTTTTTCTATTTATTCTGTATTGTTTTGGTTTTTTTTTTTTTTAATATATCATAGCAGAACCCAGTTTCAGCAAACTGGACACAAGAGATAAGAGATAGTGCTTGAAGAAATTTACTGTTTTGTCAGTGCTTTCTTTTTAAAATATGAATATAGAAATCCTGTAAGCAGACCGCTTAATCAGATTGATTCTTACTGCATTTTAGTATTTTAACACTTACTGGGCAAAACCAAAATATTTCCATGCTTTAAATGTGGAAATGGCAGAGCACACTAAGAAGCTTAGCAAGTCAGCTTCTGATGCTTAAACTGGGGAGAAACCCAGTCCTGGGCTGTCAGAGTGCTGTCAGTGAAAAGGGATGAGACATCTGAAGGTGTGCAGGACTTCCTGGATACTGGATTGCTTTCCATAAGCCAGGTGTTACCAGTTTTCACAGAGCATGGCCCATGGTGATGGTCTCATTTTGGTCCAGTATGGGCAGAATGAAAGGCCTCTGTTGGGATGCAGCTGAACTCACCTTTGAGTTAAACAAACACCCCTTCTATATTCGAGCTGCTTGGGCAAGACTTCGAAAACATGCTACTGGATATGAATTTCAGATTCTATTTTTAAACTTGACCACTGCACCATGTTTTGGTTGTTTTTCTTGTTACCTTGCTGTGTCATTGCTTGCTTTCTGCTATAGTGTACTGCTTTTAGGCAGTCTCTCTACATATGACACTGTACCATTGTTTTCTTACTTATAGCAAAAGTAAGTACTCAGATCCCTTTCTGTAGCTGTTGACAGCGTGGCACTGCATGCAAAATGATCTCTTTGTTTAGGCCATTGTAGAAGCCTGTAGAAAATCTCTCCATGTTCCTCTGTGCAGTGCTAGCTCAGAGCATACATTGGAAATACAGTTTGCATATCACTGCTGTTGCTGCATGTTGCATGTGTGTGTTATTGTTATGCCAAGTTATAGGTACTGCAGGATGTGCAGTTTGGGTAATTAATTTCCTTCAAGTGAGTACTGAAAGAAAAACCCAACAGAACAAAAAATAAAACCCAAATCTCTGCTTCTCTTAGGGAGGGAGTTTTGTATTGGTGCTTGTGTCACCCGTGCTGTTTTGTAAGTGCAGCTAGTTGTCCTGCTCAGAACGCACAGAAAGGCACGAGACTAGCTAAGTTTGAGACTACCAGCTTGTACACACCCATCTGTGCTCTGGTTGTGGCTTCTTAGCTGACAGTCATGCATGACTATCACAGGGCACATGTCAGAGATTTTTAAAAGAGCTAGTTCCTTCTGGGAGCGACAGTTTGTTTCTTTGAAGAGACTGGAAAAGGCACAGTAAGGAAGGGAGTTTCGGATCGTTGAGTGAAGCAACTACAGGAGAGTGGCAAAAGGTAAGTGTCTTTTGGATAGCATTGAAGAACACTTCAAAAAGACATGAAGCGTTGACACTTCTCAAGGGAGGATGCTCACTGAATACAGATGAGAACAAATTTCCCTTTCTGAAGAAGAATCAGTTTCAACACTAAGAATTCAGCTTTAAGTTGTACCTCCATTTATGAGCTAATTATACTAACATGCAATCCTCTCAAAATCTTACAACTATACACTCTAGATACAGTGGATTTATTTTTGTTTCTTTGTAAGGGTATACTGGGAGTACGCATGTTCAGCCTAAACACTGGCTTAACCCATTTCAGAAATACATAAAGAACTCTTTTTTTATGTATTTAAACTCTGCAGGTTTATAGGATGCGCCCCGTTTGACAGCCTCAAGAACATTACCCTGTAAATAGCTTTTGAGTCTATGTGTGTCATTCCCTTGATCAGTTTGCAAAGGCTCCTTAGGCTTGCATTGTATGGTTTAACCGCAGACAGCAACTGAGCATCACGCAGCCATTTGCTCCCCCCACTGTCTTCCCACATTGAGAACTGGGGTAAAAAAAGTAAAACTCATTAAATCGATCCTATCTCAACCTGTAACTAAAATGGAATACAAGATTAACAACAATAGCACTACTACATAACAATTATTGCAGTGAAAAGGAATATAATAGAGATAAATAAACCAAAAGGAAGACAGAAAAAACCCCAATCTAACCCAAGTGATGCCCAGTGCCATTTCTCACCACCCACTGGCCGATGGCTAACCACTGATCCACTCCTTCCAGCCAACTGCCCCCAGTTTCTATACTCAACATGATGTACTATGTTACGGGACAGCCATTGGACTGGTTCAGGTCAGCTCTCCTGGCCACATGTCCTCAGAGTTCCTTGTGGACCCTCAGTCTACCTACTAATCAGGAGATNTCTAGATACAGTGGATTTATTTTTGTTTCTTTGTAAGGGTATACTGGGAGTACGCATGTTCAGCCTAAACACTGGCTTAACCCATTTCAGAAATACATAAAGAACTCTTTTTTTATGTATTTAAACTCTGCAGGTTTATAGGATGCGCCCCGTTTGACAGCCTCAAGAACATTACCCTGTAAATAGCTTTTGAGTCTATGTGTGTCATTCCCTTGATCAGTTTGCAAAGGCTCCTTAGGCTTGCATTGTATGGTTTAACCGCAGACAGCAACTGAGCATCACGCAGCCATTTGCTCCCCCCACTGTCTTCCCACATTGAGAACTGGGGTAAAAAAAGTAAAACTCATTAAATCGATCCTATCTCAACCTGTAACTAAAATGGAATACAAGATTAACAACAATAGCACTACTACATAACAATTATTGCAGTGAAAAGGAATATAATAGAGATAAATAAACCAAAAGGAAGACAGAAAAAACCCCAATCTAACCCAAGTGATGCCCAGTGCCATTTCTCACCACCCACTGGCCGATGGCTAACCACTGATCCACTCCTTCCAGCCAACTGCCCCCAGTTTCTATACTCAACATGATGTACTATGTTACGGGACAGCCATTGGACTGGTTCAGGTCAGCTCTCCTGGCCACATGTCCTCAGAGTTCCTTGTGGACCCTCAGTCTACCTACTAATCAGGAGATGTGAGAAGCAGAAGAGCCCTTGATGCTGCGCAAGCACTGCTCAGCAGTGTGGAAAAAATCTCTGTGTCAACATTGTTTACAACATAAATCCGACTGCTAGGAAGAAAATTAATTCAATTCTAGTTGAAACCAGGACAGCTTGTGGCTTCACTTGAGCCTTTGATCCACTGTTTTGGAGAGGCAGGGAGAATTGTGTGTCGCAGTTAGGTAGGCATGCAGCTTCTTTGCCCTTTTGAAATAAAAAGAGATAGATGCACCCTGCATATCTGTGGCTCCCCAGTTCAAGGTAGAAGAATCTCTCAGACATGATGTGTGGGGGTTACTTAAGCAGTGGTACTATATCAAGGTCTTTTGGCAAGGGCCACTATTGAATTCAGCTATATTTGTCCAGGAATAACTGTCTCACTGTGAGAATAGGCATCCTTCATTTCAATATATTACAAAGCCGTTGGTCTCCATATGGTCTCTATAGCCTAAAACTAACTGGTTTCCTGAAGGTTTTGTGCTTAGTGTTTGAAAAAAACGCAATTCAAATTCATCCAAAACTAGATGAACATAGAATTAATCTGAATGTAGAATTAAGTTTTAGAGTAGTAGTAATGTCCCGTGGACTCAGACATTTCACTGCCATTTGTCATGGCAAATGTATTCTCTTTGGCTTGGCAGACTTAGTTTGAATTGATACTGTACTGGTTTGGATGATATGGTACAATAGTTTGGAATTCGTTCATAAGTTCATGCACTTCTCGCTGTAAAGTCTAAACCTCTTCTATTTATGCTTCTCCTAAATCAGGATTTGGTGTCTACACAGGCAGAAAACGCAATTCACTGACTCCTAGGTCAAGTCTATTTCCTTGTCCGGGTTGTCAGCGAGATATCGATCTTGGAGAACGTGGGATCAATGGCTTATTTCGCAACTTTACATTGGAAACCATCGTGGAAAGATACAGACAGGCAGCTAGGGCAGCCGTTGCTATTATGTGTGACTTCTGCAAACCTCCACCTCAAGAGTCCACAAAGAGCTGTATGGACTGCAGTGCAAGCTATTGCAATGAATGTTTCAAAATACACCATCCTTGGGGAACTGTGAAAGCCCAGCATGAATATGTAGGACCAACCACCAATTTCAGACCCAAAGTAAGTACACCGTATCTCACAAAATCTGGGTTGCAGCATTTGCATAGAGCTTCAGACATACTGCTGCAAACATAGCATTGTGCTGACTGTTGCTGTTCTTTATTGAGTGAACCATTTGCTTTTGCTCATGTTGCTGCTGAAGTGGTTGTTGAAGAGGACATTGAGAACATATTTGAGGGAGACCCTAAAAATAAAGAATTTTCACTTTGGGAAATGGATTGTGGATTTTTGTGATTCAGGTCTTTCTTATTCTTTTGTGGAAGTCTTAATGATCTTGAACATCTGCAACAGCAGCACTTTTCTCTAAAAGTCAGGTTAAGGAGAATGCCTGTGCGTGGTAAACTTGAGCATGGATTTAGATGGATGTTTTGTGCCTCAGCTATATCCATGACTAAACATCTTCTGTCTCTCCTCTTTTCTTGCATCTGGCAATAGCAAAAGGCTGAGCGCAGGTCTCTGTTGTTATTACACATTGCTATTTGTTTAGCTGTAGCAAAAGAGAAAAAGGTAATGACAAGTTTTTTACTTTACACACTCCTGCTGCTGCTGCCTTCAGAGAAAACAGTGGTTTCAGAGTGTTGTTACTTTTCTCTCTCTGCTAAGCATGGTGCAGAACGTACCAGTGAGTTCAAGTTGTGGGAGGAACTGTGAGAACTGCCACTTTTCTAATAGGGCACCACAATGAAGTCCCAGCACTTGCCTCAGCATGCTGGTGCCTGGTGACCTTGCTAAAGGTTCTTCAAATGTTGGAAATCCTGAGAAGTCCTGATTTATTTTTGGTTAATTTAAGTAGAATTGCTTAATGTGACCTGTGTAAGAGGCTTTTGACTGTTGGTATACCTTCTTTCTGAGGATGGTCCTCCTACTCCATGTAGTGGAGGCAAAGCATTTTTTTCTAATACCACTTCTCCCACTTGTTTTAGTTTTATCTGTTGCTGGAGCTGAGCAGCACTTTTTTTTAACCTATTTAAGTGGTTATTTCAATATGTTCAGTTTTTTAATAATAATTTTTAGCAAACGCTAGCTTTTCTTGCAGTGTTGTTTAAGCTGATACTGCAATGAACTGATACTCAGGATGAAGGATTTGTAATTGGAGTCAGTCAAGAAAACTGAAACACTGGAGCCTTTTGTCTTTAAAAAAAATTACTGACTGCTGGTGGTGACTGCAAGAGCAATGGCTATGTGACCAATCGGAGTCTACCTTAGACTTTTGCTTTTGCTTTAAGAAGCAGTTCATAGCTGTTTCAAAAGGTTCTGGCGTGGACATGGTTAAATGTGACAAGGTGGGTGTCATCTATTGCATTCACAATGTAGGGAACTTGGGGTGTGGAAACAGTTCCAGGGACTCACAGAATGGTTGATTGCAGTTCGGAGGCCAGGTGATATGTACATGGACATTGCTACAGGTTTACTCAGTGTAAACCTCATGCAACTGTGTGTTCATCTTCTGGGCTTGTGCTGACGTGGACAAATACAGAAGCTGGAAGATAATATAAGAAATCCATTTATGAAATCAAACTCTACTGTGGGATGATTGAGTGTTTTGAATGCTTTGTTGAGCACCCATCTTTTCAGAAGTACACCTGCATTGTCTTTAGTTTGTTGGGTTTTTTTTCCAGATTTTGATGTGTCCAGAGCATGAAACGGAGAGAGTAAACATGTACTGTGAAATCTGCAGAAGGCCTGTTTGTCATCTTTGTAAACTGGGTGGATGTCATGCAAACCATAGAGTAACAACTATGAGCACTGCCTACAAAACCCTTAAGGTAAAAGTAATACTGTTGGACCCAGCCTTAAGAAGGGGAAGAGTACTGAGCCTTTGCTGTAAGGGCAAACTTCCCCTGGCAGGAGGCCAGGATGTATGTTTAGAGGACACTAAACTAGTTATGAGGCATACTGTTGTGCAACATCTCTTAATGTGTTTATTAGTGTGACATAGCACATATCTGAGAAACTAAACTATATTTTCTATGAGGCTTGAATTATAACTCCTTAAAAGTGCTTCCATGTGCGGCCAACTGTACAGTAGCATTGACCAGTGCAGAGATTTAAGCAGTTAATACTTGACAGTCTAGCTTTTTTGTCCTGTAGCTGATACTTTAGAAGCACTCCACCTCTGAAATATCTTTCGTGACCTTGTCTATTTCTAAAGTTGCATAGCTGTTAATTCCCTAAGCACAGTACAACAGGGAAGACTTGCAAACATTGCTATGTTTTTAATTAAAGAGTGTTGTCACCTCCTCTTCTTCCTTTCTTGCTCACAGGGAAAAAAAAAAAAAGAGATCAGACCAGTCTACTTTGTGCTCTTTGGCCTCCTCACTTGTTTGCAAGGCTTTTCCTATGCAGCTGTTAACTCATACAACTCAGGAAGTGCAGAGACACAATTACAAGTTTGGGCTTTGAACACATAATTTTTTTTACCAAATCTTACTGCAGATAAATTGATAACTAACAAGGCTTTTCTGTGTGCTTTAGTAATGTCCTGAAGCCTTATATTCCCAGCATAAGAGAGGATGACTTCTGTGGCTCGGGAATAAAAGCAAGCTGAGGCTCTTGCTTCTTGTCCTTGGAGGCCGTGCCTTCTGTCCTGCTCATAGCAGCAGCCTGATGTCCCTGTGCAGTCATCGCAGGTCATGAGCAATGGGGTTGCTGCTCATAACTGGAGGCAGGCTGTTCTCCTTGTGACTAGATAAACTGAACACTAGCTGGATAACCTGCCTGCACTGACTGTCGGATTGGGTGAGATACCCTTATTCTGCAGGCTTGCTGTTTTATTTTAACAGGAGAAGTTGTCAAAAGGTATCGACTACCTCATCAGTAAGGAGAGTGAGGTGAAAGCTCACATCACACAGCTAGATCTGCTGTTGAAAGAAACAGAGGTAAGAGTGGCGTGTTAGTTTTCTGTGGATAGCCCTTGCAGGGTCATAGTGGGGACTCAGCTGTTTTCAGTGAAGTGTTGTAGATCCTTTGAAGGTTTTTTTTTTTTTTCAGTTAGCCAGTAAAAAAATTTCTGAACAGCTTGTGTTAGTACTGAATCACACATGGTAAGACTTAATCCGGAGAGTGTGGGATATTTGGGCAACATACAGAGGGAAGTTAAGTTTTAGGTACTGCTGTAAAGTTCATTGAAATAAAGCTTGTTTGATAATCTTAAACAAGGAGAGAGGTTAAACTTAAAACTCATATGGGCAAAACCTCCCTTCAGAAGAGTCAGAGTCAGGATCTCGCATACAACCTGAAAAATGTGATGGCAGAAATTGCAGGAGCTCCTAGCACTGCCTGTACCTCGACACAGGTTGACTCTATGCTTTGTAGTTCCTTCTATCCAGGGCTGTAGTCAGAGGTGGCACTACAGTTCTGAGGGTGAATATGAGAAACTGGGCTGGATCTCAAATTCAGGATGACTGGGGAAGATGGAAGAGCTCCTAGCTCTTGAGAATGAAGACTTCAGAGACTGACCTGCTTTTACACTGCTTTTCCATGAACTGTTTAGACCAATGCCACGCATAACTTGACCTAATCAGAAGAATGCTTTCCTGCTCTTCATTCTCATTGTTAAGACGATAAATGCTTACTGGCCTGGATGCAGTGCTGATTGCATTTTCAGTGCTGAAAGCATAACATAGTTCAGTGTCATAGGTTGCCTGTCAAATGGGCAACTGGTTTGCTCTGATAACTTGAACAACGTTAAGTATTTTTCTGTACACAGAATCTGTGTAAAATATGTTCTGTTCCTTTCTAGTGCAACAGTGAAAGAGCTAAACAAGAAGCGTCTCATAGTTTTGAGAAATTGTCTCATTTCCTGGAAGAGAAGAAATCTGCAGCTCTTAGGGCAATTGAAGCTTCTAAGAATTTAAGGCTAGAAAAATTGCAAATGCAAGCAGAAGAGTATCAAGGGCTCCTGGAAAATAATGGCCTTGTAGGATATGCTCAAGAAGTGCTTAAAGAAACTGATCCATCTTGTTTTGTTCAAACAGCAAAGCAACTTCATGTCAGGTATCTTAATTATCTTCTGACAGAGATATAGATGCTGTTCCAGGATGTCTCGTCAGTCTTATTATTTTGACACCTGCTAGCAAAGAACTGAATGCAGTACCTTGTGTTGCAGAGGCTCAGGAGATGGCCCTGGTACTGTTCAGTAGAAGTGACTTCCTTACAGTGTGCATTAAGAAACAGCACATGGGAGGGGCTCCTTCCTGCAAGAGTCCTGGCATCATTCAGTAGGACTGCAGTGGAAAGGCAGCCCATTCAACTCTCTGACACATTCGTTTGCTCAGAGATAGTATCTGATATTATTGAGTTAATCTGACAGGTCTCCTGGCTTTGAAATCTTTGATCTTAATAATTGTTCTCCATTAGTACTTCACACTTGTTTTGTTCTTTAAACATAATGCCTCAAATTGTTAAAATATTCTGCCAGTGGAACATGACATGTTCTTTGTCTTTACACTGATGCAGAAAAAAGCCTTTAAATTTTGCATGTGAATTCTGTTTAGAGAGAAAGAAATTTCTGGGAGACATCAGTGAGTATATGAAAAAAGAACTGTTTTTAAACCAAAATGAAGCATTTTTACTTTAAACAACACATACATATGAATTCTCATTTCTCTTTTCTGCCATATTTGTGCTTCTGTGCTTTCAGAATCCAAAAAGCTACCGAATCACTCAAGAGCTTCAGGCCAGCAGCTGAATCTACTTTTGAAGACTTTGTAGTGGATACAGGCAAGCAGGAAGAGATCCTTGGTGACTTATCCTTCCACTCCAGTGGTAAATTATGAGACCATCGGGTCTTTCTCAAATTACACCTTTAAGGGCTCCTCTGGAAAGAGGCAAAATTTAAGCAGAGTTGCAGCTGAAGATCTCAGTGCTGTGACTTTAGTTGTTTCTCTGTCTCCGTGATCCACAAGGCATTACCTGTCAGCAATGCTAGCTTCCACTTTGATAAAGAAGCTAAGATGCCATTGGATTCAGTAACAGGTTACCTTGGCTTCTGAAATAGTTAAGTGGTACTAGGTCTTCCTAGAAGGCTTTGGTTGCATGGCAGAAATTAATGGGATTTGATTTTTTTTTTAGCTGCCAGCAAAAATAAATAATACAACTTTCAAAGTAAAAACAGAGAGTAAGTTGTTGTAAGTGCATGAACACGACCATCCTCTTACACACTCTTAACAGAGTCAGATCTTCCCCTTGTTCCCCCAGTGCTATAGCCACTCAGAAGAGTTTGTGTGGTTAATTGTAAACCAATATGTATCTAAACACAAAGTTTTTTTCTTCTGAATCTCTGGCATTCCAGGTCTAGAAATACCAGAAATCAATGAAGAGCAGAGCAGAATGTACAACAAAGCTCTGATCAGTTGGGAATGGCCTGGCAAGACAGATTCAGCTGATACCTATATTTTGGAGTATCATAAGCTTAATAGAGAAGAAGGGAGTGTGACGTGGCAGGAGGTTGAAGTTTGCAGCAAGAGCAAAGTAATATGTGATCTTGATGAAGACAGCAGCTATGCCTTTAGAGTTCGGGGATATAAAGGGTCCATCTCTAGCCCTTGGAGCCGAGAAGTTGTTCTGCGTACACCTCCAGCTCCAGGTACTGGTTTTTTTTTGTGTCCATGAGGTACCGAGTCTGTGTCTCTTGGCATTGACAGCAGTGGGTGGTTTCCAGTAGCTCCCAGACACAGCTTTGCTGTTAGTGGCTGCATAAATGTTTAGAAACACTGTTAACAAATAGATTAAGTAGATAGCACACCAAGACTGTATTAGCTTGGATGATGTCCATGGTAGCCTTTAAAAGTGAGAAATTCTGATGCCAATGTGACTTAAAATGTAGGTTGTAAGAACAGAAGGCCAAATACATAGGTAAGAGTAAATTTTTTTTTATACTATTTTTCAGTTTTCAGTTTTCTTTTTGATGACAAATGTGGGTACAACAGTCAACATCTCCTGCTGAATGCAAGAAGAACCTCTGTGGAAAGCAGGGCTGGATTTCCTCTGCTGCTGGGATCTGAGCGGTTACAGGTTGGATGCTACACAACTCTGGATTACATCATTGGTGACACTGGGATTGCCAAAGGGAAGCACTTCTGGGCTTTTCACGTGGAAGCCTATTCATACCTGGTGAAAGTGGGAGTTGTTTCTAGCAACAAGATACAGAAATTGTTCCACAACACCCATGATGTGACCAGCCCAAGGTAAACGGCAGACTCATGCTTAATGCATGTTTTATGTAAGGGGATGCTTTTTTAAAAATAAATTAAGAGCAAGTCTGGTCTCAATTAGTACACAAGGTGAATATAACCAGTGGAAAGTGGATTGAAGGATATGGTCTACCTTCTTGTTTGATTGTCCTGTTCAGCCCCTACTATTAGTAGAAAGTTGTTCTAATTATCCATCCAGAGTCCCATATTCTTTCTTTTTGGGAAAGAAGTCAGGTTCCTGAACATGTCAAGATACATCAGTTAAAGTGAGAAGGTAAAAAAAAAGCATCAGTTGCAAGATGGAGGAATGCTTAATTGTCAGTTGGAGTGTCCGCCTTAATTCCCTAGCATACTGGGTTTGGCAGCTGCTCAGAAGTACAATGTCCATTGTTGCATATCTCTGTGTATTAGCAGTAGCTTGCATCATGGTGGATTCTGAGTCACTTATATGCTATATGCTTGCATGTGGTACTGGAGTGCTACTCAGCACAAGCCAAAGTACAGTGGACAAACCAGGAAAAAGCTCTCAACTGGAGTTGTATTAAGCCTGTATGTGTCTAGGAGTGGCAAGCTGGGAAGATATTTCCTGTGGACTTTAAACTTTTTGAGGAAACTAACAAATGTGCTGGCCTCCTCCTGTATGGCGTACTGAAAATGTAAAAGTGCCAGTGTTTTGAGCAGCTTAAAATCAGATGGAGCCTTTTTGTAAGATGAGACATTGGATCCTAATTTCCTGATTTCTTTTTCCTACTAAATGCATCTTACATCCTAGCTTAGGTATGTTTTTACCTCACAAGGTTTTGCGAGTGGTCATGAAGCATAAACTTATCCTGTAAAAAGTTTTCTCTAGTACACTTCACTGATCCCACTTCAGAATTTGACAGAGGCAAATGGTTGCTTTCCCCTTCTAGGTACGAGCAAGACAGTGGTCATGACAGCGGGAGTGAAGATGCCTTCTTTGACTCCTCACAGCCTTTCACTATGGTCACTTTAGGTATGAAGAAGTTCTTTATCCCCATGACAGCTGCATTTCCCAAGGATCCAGCAAGCAGAATCCTTCCCCTACCGCCGCGCTTGGGCATCTGCCTTGACTGTGACAAAGGCAAGGTGGGGTTTTACGATGCAAGCCTTATGGAATGCCTTTATGAATGTGAGGCTGATTGCTCTAGCATAATGTACCCAGCATTTGCCTTAATGGGCGGTGCAGCAGTTCATCTTGAGGAGGCTGTGACAGCAAAGTACAGGGAGTACCACGATGACATCTAGTGCAGTAGTCTCTTCACCTTGCTGTTCTGAGATGGAAAATGAAAGCAGAAGAATTCTGCCTTAGTTTTCAGGCTTGATTAAATACATTCTATGTATGTGTTGCTCTCAAGCCTCTGGGCTGTGCTCTTCTAAAACAAGTAGTTTAGACACTTCCCACAGCAGTGGGAAACTTCTTCCAGGAGCTATCCTGCCTTTCTCATGATCTGTGCAATGCTGTTCTCCTCAGACTTTCTTCCCAGGGGAAAGCAACCAACCAAAGTTACTCTTCAGGGGTAGATTTCTGCCTTTTGTGTAACTTGTATACTTACCTAGTCAGTTCGTGTTTAATGAAGTCAAAGCTGAAAGCTTGTGATTGCCATTCTCCATTTAAGAAACCTCCTGGAATGGCCTGAGGGGTCAAACGCTTTCCAGTTAACCCCTGAGCATCAAAGGCTGGACCTTTCAGCATGAAACAACATTTGCAAAAATACTGTATAAAGCAGGGAGAAATCAGAAGTGCAGCTGAACATTTAGGTTGTATTTGAAAAGAGGAGTAAACTAGAATCTGATTGCATGTCATATGCCTTTAATGTAACTGTGAGCTAAAGCTCTTAATTCTGACATCTGGTGTCATATAGTTGGTGGCATAATGGTAAGTTTCTTTACTCTTCCAGGCTTTTACTGTAGGCTGTATAAAATAAAGTGCAATTCTACCTTAAACATCAGACTTTAAATTCCAAAATCAAAAGTATTTGCATGTGTAATAGTACCTGGGGTATTTAGGCAAAAGCAAATGAGATATTGACATGAATAATAATATGTGAACTTAAATTCAGGTATTTCTTTTAATACTTGTTTCTATACATTATTTTTTTTTATCTAGTAGCAGCTTGTTTTATTACTAAGAATGTGTGAGATGCACTGATTGAGACCCAATTTCTGCCTTAAAGGATGTCTCCCCTCAACTTTCTGTTCCTCTCATGATAAAAACTGTATCACATAGAGTTTTATGTAGACTCCTAGAAGCACAGAACGGCTTTTGCTGAAACAGACTTTTAAAGATCATCTAGTGCAACCAACTTCCCTGCATGGGCAGGGGCATCTTTCACTCAAAGCCACATGCAACCTAGCCTTGAATGCCTCCGGGGATACAGCATCCACAGCTTCTTTGGGCAACCTCTTCCAGGCTGTCACCACCATCATTATGAGTGTCGTGGTTTGGCCCAGCTAGCACGGAAGCACCACGACAGTCTCTCACTTGGTGCCCCCCATTTACACACACACCCCTCCCCCAATTAGGATGGCAGAGGCTGCAGCAAAATGGGAGGAAAAAGATAAACAAAGTTTTTGTGAATTGAGACAAGGACAGGGAGGGCTTGCTGCCAATTACAGTTCAGGCAAAACAGACTCCAGTACCCAACTTAGAAAGCAGGAAAGTTTATTCTACTACTTACAAGAAACAGAACAGGATAAAAAGCCAGCAATGTGCCCTCATGGCC
>WBNH01005560.1:0-45865 GCA_013401255.1 Urocolius indicus | reverse complement strand
GGCAACAGTTTTCATTTGGGTGATCTTTCTTGGGTAGGAAGGAGGAACTTGTGGAGAAGATGATTTTGTTTACACAACTTGCCCAAGTGCAAGTTCCTTCAGCAAAGCCAAAGGTGGTGGCAAGTGATATCTGGCAGGCAGATATTTCACTCTTTTAGGTGGAAATGAAGTGATGTTTCTTTGTTTTCTGTTACTGAGACTCAAGACAACCTTCTTTCATTCCAGGCTGCAAAGGTGGAAAGGCACAACAGCGACAAAACATACAAATACCCAGCAGGCTATGGACACTGAAATACAGAAAAGTGCCTTGAGATGTGGAATAACCACAATTGGCACATGACTTATTGATTACACCCGTCATATGATCAGCCCTTAGCTAGTTATAAATATTATATTAGAAGTATTAGTGAAACCAGATGGGCTGCAACCAATCCAGAATGTGGTGAGCCTGCAGCCTGAAATGAAGAGGGAAGAAGCACAATTATTTGGCATTAAAAATCAGCTTTGTGCTAGACCCGACAATTGATGAGGAAAAAGAGGAAAAGTCACAGAGCTGGCTGTGTTGGGCACATGATGCCTGAGAAATAACTTTTTCTGTGTCCCAAGGCACCCAAAATCTATTTCCCAAGAGTCTGCAGTCCATGTTGCAGATTTCATCTTGATGATAACTAGCTCTGTTAGTCAGATTTGCATTAGTCAATTAGTCAGATTTTGCTTATTATGGGTCAAAAGGGAGAGAAAATGGAGAATGTGAAGGCCATCGCCCATTGTGTGTTTCTTGCAAAGGGGCTGAACATGACATGACTTTCCCTCTGGATGAGCAAATATTGTGCTTAGATTGATGCAGAGAGAGTGAAGAAAGAGGTAAATGCAGCAATCTCCAATTTTGAGAAGGTTTGAAGTGGAACAGGCTGCCCAGAGGAGTTGTGGAGTCTCCTTCCTTGGAGGTCTTCAAGATCCACCTTGACACGTTCCTGTGTGACCTGATCTAGGTGAACCTGCTTCTGCAGGGAGGTTGAACTAGATGATCTCTTGAGGTCCCTTCCAACCCTACCATTCTATAATTCTGTGGCTACTGCTGCAGCTCTCGCCACTGAGTACTTTATATGTCCTCAAACACACCCCAGTGTGTGTTAGTTTGTGTTAGTGCTCCGCATGTTAGATTCTCTCCCACAAATCTATGCTAGTCTCATCTCTGCTCAGAGGACCTCAGACATTCATTAACTGCATCAAGGATCATAGAATCATTTTGGTTAGAAAAGACCTTTAAGATCATGTCCAACCACTAACCTAACACTGCCAAGCCCATCACTAAAACATGTCTCTCAGCATCTCATCTATGCCTCTTTTAAATATCTCTAGGGATAGTGACTCCACCACCTCCGTGTGCAGCCTTTTCCAATGCTTAATAACTCTCTCAGTGATCAAGTTCTTCCTAAACCTCTCCTGATGCAACTTGATGCTCTTTCTTCTTGTAATATCATTCATTACTGGAGAGAAGAGACTGACCCCCACTTCACTACAAGCCCCTTTCAGAGAGTTTTAGAGAGTGATGTCTCCCCTCAGACTCCTTATCAACTGTTCAAGGGGCTGATCCAGAAGCACCCGGAGACCCAGGTTATCCCATGAGCAGTGAACTGGGGCAACAGGATGCGGAGGAACCAAGCTGGCCTCACGCAGCCAAATCCTGCTGTGGAGCCACTATTAGGTGCATTAGTATTTGCATCACTCCTGACTACAGATGAGCCCCGAGGCTGTCAGCGAGGAGGCTGATTTATGGCCTGGCCCGGGGACGGAGCGGTCAGCGATCCGGCATCAGAGCGGTGTCGCCGGCTGTTAATAGCCCAGTGGCCTGGGGTCGCGCAGGTGCACACCGAGCCCCGTGTGACAACCCGCAGCCTGCGCAGCTGAAAAAATATGCCCGGCATCTGGCACTGTCCTTGTGTCTATGCCTCTGGGCTGGCACGCCAGGCCTGTACAGCCGGTGCCTCCCGGGGTGGCCGGAGCTGGATCCCTACACAAACACATGGAGACGGCCGGAGCTGAGCTGTGCCAGGGACGGATTTGGCCCTGTCGTGCAAAGCAGCTCTGAGTCGTGCCTGCAGCCTTGTCTGTGAGGTCCTCACCAGCCTTCCGCCGTGCCTGTATCTCGCCTCCTTCCAGCTTCTTTCCTCCAGCCAAGCTGTACGTCACCATCCTCTCCCACCTGGTCCTCTGGAGACACCGGTCTCTCTGGCTTTGGTCCTTGGGCAAAGTCCTTCTGCTCACTCTTGTCCCCCTCCAGTCCTACTGAAAAGCTCATGGCGATGCTGGGGCTTGCAGGCTTGTTGAGGGCTGGTTGCATCAATCCTGCTTGAGCTGTTGTGGGGAAATTACCTGGCAACTTCTAATGAGCCCATGCTGTGTGGTTGAGCTCCTGGGTTAGGTGCCGTTAGCACTTGCTTTGGTTGGGATTCCGAGGGCTGTATACATTTGCAGTAATACATGGGTACAAATGACTAATAATAGGAAAGCATGTGCTGGGTCTGTGTCCACTCCTTTCTGTCCCAAAAAGGAGCGGGCTCTCTCCAAGAGCCCTAACCTTGTCTTGAAGGCCAGGACAACATGCTTTGCTGATGAGGTGGCCTGAATTTCATCACCCTCATATCACTTTTGGTTCTTGGCAGACACGAGAGTCGGTTGCTTATAATACTACTTACCTCTTTAAAAGGGCCGTTCATCTCAAAGAGCTTTAAAAAGAAGCCAAGATCATTATTTCCATTTTCCCGATGGGGAATCTGGGGTACAGGAAGCAAAGTCAATTTCCCCAAGTTCCACATCAGCACTGAGGCAGAAGCAGAGAACAGCTCAGTCCTGCCTATCTCCAGTGGCCACCCTGCCTTGTGCTGCAGCCTTGGAGCACAGGTTTTGGTGGGACAGCTCACTATGACATCTGTCCTAAGGGATGATTGAGTGTGTTTCCACTTTCTTTCTTTGCTGCCAATCATTGCTCCCCTTGAACCACACTGAAGGTGTTCCTGGCAAGAAGGAGGCACTTGCGGGCAGGCATTGAGGTGTCTTGGTTAATGGACAACTACAGCGTGTAGAATGGTTGTATGGGCTGGATGCTCTGGTATGATCCTTTTTACAAGGATTAACCATCTAGAAAAGAAGTTAAGGAAATGTTTTTCCCCAAGATATTGTCAGGAACTTGGGTATTTTAGTAAATAATGGTTAAAGGTACTTTACAATAAAACCAAATAATTTTCTCTGCTTTGCCATGCATGTATTTTTTTGAGAGTCTCTTCCTGTCCTTAAGAAGACAAAAAAAGGCACAGTAAGGAAAATGGAAGGTTACAATATCCACCTTACAGAAGAAGGATCTGGGGCAAGGGGATTCTTCTCAAGATCACACAAGAAACTGTCAACTGACTTGGGAATGCAATGCACTTTAACTAAAAGCCTCGTCCAGTTACTTAGTGACAAGCTCTTGTTCCAAGTATGGATCTTTTAAGATTAAAAAGGATGCAGAAAGGGTCAAAGATGGAGAGCTGGAATGCTGAGTGCATTTTGATCTGTTCTCATTGATATGGTTCCAGATCCAAAACTGTCAGAGAAACATAAAAAGAACAGAATTGATGGAGACAGAGGAGTGGTGGAGCAATGGCTCTGAAAGGCAGAGGTAAAGAGTGAGTAGGTAAGCAGTGAGTCCTGAACTGAAACTACAGTTCAAAGCCTGACGGCACTATAACACAGCAGTGCAAGGGCAGCTGCTGAGTCTGGGGACAGCAGCACAGCACAGGTACAGACCCCACTTTGGAGACCCTGCAGGGATCCCTACCTGCTGATCATAGCAGAGATCTGCCTCCAGAGATCCCCAGTTTCTCTTCAGTTTCTCAATGCATTGGCCAGATTTGCCGGTGTGGAAGATGACGTCTCCTTTGGCAGTCTGCTTGAGAGGCTTTGTGCTTTTGAGGGGTGACATTGTAGTGTGAGATGGGTGGGTGCTGGTGATGAGTGTCATTATCATAGAGTCATAGAATCATAGAATCATAGAATGGCAGGGTTGGAAGGGACTTTTAGAGATCATCTAGTCCAATCCCCCTGCAGAAGCAGGTCCACCTAGATCAGGTCACACAGGAACATGTCCAGGAGGGTCTTGAAGACCTCCAAGGAAGGAGTCTCCACAATCCCTTTGGGCAGCCTGTGCCAGGGCTCCCTCACCCTCACAGTGAAATAGTTTTTTCTTATATTTAAGTCGAACTTTTTGTGTTATGTTGTATTTAACTGTGAAAATGTTTCTGAACTGTAATGAACCCTGTGGATGTGGAGTCACAGGTACAACTTGGTCCCTGCATTTGGTTTCACAAGAGCTCCACTCCCTCTCACACATTGTGTTTTGTCCATATGGATGGAGAAGGCAATTTCATTGCGCCTTTTTCACAGAATGGTGGGGGTTGGAAGGGACCTCTAGAGATCATTCAGTCCAATCCCTTGCTAAAGCAGGATCAGGGGGCACAGGAACATGTCCAGGCAGGTTTGAAAACCTCCTGAGAAGGAGCCTCCACACCCTCTCTGGGCAGCCTGTGCCAGGATTCCCTCACCCTCACAGCAAAGAAGTTTCTCCTCATGTTCCAGTGGAATTTTATGTGTTCCAGCTTGCGCCTGTTACCCTTTGACCTGTCACTTGGCACTACAGAAAAAAGACTGACCCCATCCTCTTGACACACACCCTTTAGGTATTTATAACCATTGATAAGGTTCCCCCTCAGCCTTCTCTTCTCCAGGCTAAACAGCCCCAGGTCTCATGGCCTTTCCTCATCAGAGAGATGTTCTAGTCCCCTGATCATCTTGGTGGCCCTGTGCTAGACTCTTTCCAGCAGTTCCCTGTCACTCTTGAGCTGGGGAGCCCAGAACTGGACATAGTAAATTTTACCTCTTGAGAAATGCCACAATTGACATCAGCTCATCGTGTGCTGGTGACTGCTCCATTCAGCTGCTGTCCAAACATCGTTCTCCTTCCTTAGCAAAGAGAGCAAATCCCCCATGATGGTGGTTGCTGCTAGCTGGGCCAGCAGCTTGCTCAGAGCCCTTCCTGCTGAGATGCCCTCCCTCTCTGGGTTATTTGGGCTCTGAATGCATTATGGCACTCTGTACAAACAATATAGCAATGAAAAAATACAGATGTGCAGACAAAAATGCCTGTTGGGTCTTTGCCTCCTCCCATGCTGAGGGAGTTAATGGACATTTGTCATTAGGGTAAAATTTTATTTTTTGTCTTTTACCTACTTACTCCACTCTTGTAAACAAATGAACCCTGAAAAAAAATCCTGTTACCTCCACAAAATAGAAACAAAAGTCTCTTCTCTAGCGTTTGATGCTTGTTACTGAAGGAAAAAATACTCTGTTTTTCTGGAGAGTGTTTTTTGGAGACGTTGCCACTGCTGTCTGATCCCCCTGCCCTATCTCTTCCCTGGGGCTGCCTCTTCTGCCTCCTGTATGGAGACAGTACCAGGCAGGATTCAGCCTCCTCCATCCAAATGCAACTTCTTCTTGCCAGATGTCACAGCCCAGCAGACCACTGGGGTATTCCTGCAGGATCGTGTCTTTCAGAAATACCATTCTACAGCTCCCTGGCCCCAAAACTACTGGGGCTGTGTTTGCCTGGAGAGAGAGAGAGGGGGAAAAAAAAAAGGAAAAAAGAAAAAAAAAGCAACATACACACACAAGAAAAAAAAATCTGAAGGCATCCAGTTGCTCCTGGGCAATTTGCCAGTGATTGAGTGACCTGCTGCTTCCCCAATATTGCATTCCGCTGGCATGTCTCTAGCCCTGGCTGACGCCAGCCATCTAACTCACCCCCAAAGCAAACATTTCCAGTTGGCACTGCTGCCTTGTTTTTCTGAAGAACCGATTCATGCCTCCCTTAAAAAGTTTCACTATATCCCCCCTCTCCTTTTTCCCCCTCCCTCCCCAACCCTCCTTTTCCCCCCCCTTCCCCTCCTTTTTTCCCCTCCTTCCCGGTGCTGTGGAGCTGCTGGGGATCAGCTGCTGCTTCGGGGATTTCTCCTTCAAATAAAAAGAGAAAAAATAAAAAGAAAGGGAAGGGGGGGGGGGTATTTTTTTTCCACCTCCCTTTTTAGCAAGCATGATAAATCCATTCAGAGAGCTCCTTGTGAGCGAGTGTGGAAACCTTCTGCTAAAAGAGTTATTCTGTTCTCATTCACAGATAATTGCTCCCCGAGGGGCCGGGGAGAGAGAGAGGAGGAGAGACCGATAATCCGGGAGGACATGGATACAAATATCAGGCTGTGGCGCTGAGTGCCTGCTTAATTTATTGGGAATGAGCTGTTACTCAGCACTTTTCAGGATTAGTCCCGCTGTAATTCTGTTATTTAAGGAGAGACTGAGTCGACCGACAACAACAACAACTCACCCGGGGCTGTTGCGGAGACGGGTGATGTTGGAGAGGAGCACATGCTGGTTTATTTTGTACGCTATGGAAAGAATGAGCTTTTAGGACACAAAGTCCTCGCGGCCGGCGAGGGGGTGGCGGGAGGGGAGCGAGGGGACAGCCTGGCTCCACGCTGGCCGTCCTGACGTACAGACCCAGGTTAGGGTTGCTGCTCGGCCAGCTGGGATGATGTATAGCAGCAGGGGGGCTCTCTGGTAAAGGGCAATGTGTTTGCTGCCAGACAGCACTGCCCGGCAGGTAGATCATAGAATCATAGAATGGCAGGGTTGGAAGGGACCTTTAGAATCATCCAGTCCAACCCCCCTACAGAAGCAGGTCAATATAGATTAGGTCACAGAGGAACATGTCCAGGCGGGTCTTGAAGACCTCCAAGGAAGGAGCCTCCACACCCTCCCTGGGCAGCCTGTGCCAGGGCTCTCTCACCTCAACAGTGAAATAGTTTTTTTCTTATATTTAAGTGGAACTTTTTTGTGTTCCAGCTCCATTCCATTATCCCTTGTCCTGTTGCTAGACACCATAGAAAAAAGTGATGCCCCAACCTCCTGACACCTACCATTTAGATATTTGTAAATGTTAATAAGATCCCCCCTCTGTCTCCTCCAGACTAAACAGCCCCAGTTTCCACAGCCTTTCCTCTTAAGGAAGATGCTCCAGTCCCCTGATCATCTTGGTGGCCCTGTGCTGGACTCTCTCCAGCAGTTCTCTGTCCCTCTTGATCTGAGGAGCCCAGAACTGGACACAGGACTCCAGATGAGGCCTGACCAGGGCAGAGTAGAGGGAGAGAAGAACCTCCCTTGCCCTGCTGGCCACACTCTTCTTGATGCATCCCAGGCTGCCATTGGCCTTCTTGGCCACGAGGGCACATTGCTGGCTCATGGTTAGTTTATTATCAACTAGCACTCCCAGATCTCTCTCTGCAGAGCTGCTCTTCAGCAGTTCGACCCCCAGCCTGTACTGGTGCATGGAGTTGTTCCTTCCCAGATACAAGACTCTGCACTTGTCCTTGTTGAACCTCATGAGGTTCCTCTCTACCCAGCTCTCAAGCCAGTCGAGATCCTGCTGAATGACAGCACAGCCTCTGGGGAATCAGCCAGTGCTCCCAGTTTGGCAGCAATGGGTGACATCAATCAGCAGCACCCAGGTGGGCGATAGTCTGGATCATGACCAGTGCCCACCAGCTCCCACTCAGACCACAGGTTTTTTAATTGCTTGTATCTAACTGTGGAGTGCACCAGCAAACAGTGCAGTCCATCAGCCCACATCTGATGGGCCGTTCTTGATCACAACTTAGAATCCCAGAATCCCAGGATGGTAGGGGTTGGAAGGGACCTCTAAAGCTCATCCAGTCCAGTCCCCTGCTAAAGCAGATTCACCTTGATCAGGTTGCACAGAAATGTCTCCAGGAGGGTTTGGAAACCTCCCGAGGAGAGTCCACAACTCTCCTGGGCAGCCTGTGCCAGGACTGTCTCACCTCAACACCGAGTAAAATTTTCCTTACATTTAAGTGGAGCTTTCTATGTTTCATCCTATGTTCATTACCCCTTGTCCTGTCACTGGACACTACAGAAAAAAAAGTGTTGCCCCATTTTCCTTACATTCACCCTTTAGGTACCTGTAAGTATTGATGAGGTCCCCATTTGTCCAGGCTGAACAGCCTCAGGTCCCACAGCCTTTCCTCATCAGAGAGATGTTCCAGTCTCATGATAGTCCTCTGCTGGTCTCTCTGAAGTTACCCTTCTCTATTGAGCTGGGGAGGGCAGGCTTCATCCGATAGTGACAATTCAGCCTCATTCCCTCTTGAAATTATCCTAGCATTCATCCTGCATCCCAAACCGGGGGTAAAATACCCAGCAGGACACCAGGAACTTTGAAGAGGGGGAAGTAAGGCATCTTCTTTTGTCTTGATGAACCACTTTTTACCTTGAAATCCCTGTGATACTTCACACATTTGTCTGAATTTTCACTGGCCATCAGGGAAAAAAAAACACAAACCCAATCTCTTGGAAACTAAGGACTTGTAAAGAAATGTTTAGGCTTTTGTGGCTCAAGTGAAAGTTGCAATGACATTAAAAAATAGTAGGCTTTTCTGCACAAGGTTTCTTTCTTTGTGGAAAATAAACACATTATCTTGACTGCATTAAAGCATCTATCATCTGAACAGAAAGAGACTGAACAGGGCTTTCTGTTTTCTCATGAGGTGGTTCAATGATGCCTCTCTCTGTAGGAATGGGGGCTATTTACTCTTCCCAGATTCTTGGGTTTGCTTCTCACCTGACTTTCTCTCTACATTGGAATAGCCATTCAGCTCGTAGATAACACAGCTCCTTCTTGGACAACATCATCTGCTGTCAAACCAGCAGCTATCAATGTGTCCATTTTACAGGTGGGACAACTGAGGACACATGAATGAAATCATAGAATCATAAAACCATAGAGTGATAGAGGTTGGAAGGGACTTTTAGAGATAACTTGCCTAAGGAAAACTTTATAGGGTAAAGAAGTCATAGAGCACTGTCAATCTTTGTTTAACATGGCTATTGCATTAAGAAAACCGAGAGCTGCTTTGGGGCTTCTTCATGTATCAAATTGTTTCAGGAGAGAACATATTTCTTTGCAGTAGGAGGATCTGAGAACTCTGATGATGCAGGAATAAATGATCAGTTCTAATTCTCTTGAATTTATTAATGGGTAGGGTTAATGGTTCTTTTTGATCTGATGGTTACAACCTTCAATCATGGGTGTCATCCCTGGGAAGTTTTCTCTTCAAAGATCAATAATTGCTCCCTTCCTCCCCTCCTTGTGGATTGAGTGATTTTTGGCCAAAATGGCCCTGTTTTCATTTCATGGTAGCAGCTAGAAGAAAAACTGACAGCTATGAGGTAGCAAAGACAAACGGTAGAAGGGAGATATTTAGGAAAGTGGATTTCAGGCTGTGCTTCTGAGGAGTGATGACAGCAAGCCTGTTTCTCCAGCAGAATGAAACTTGGAGGGGAATACTTTCCTCTTTCAGACTGCTAATGTAAATAAAAGGCACACAGAGGGATGCTGATAGGTTAACAATCAATTAAAAGCGAATGTCACACCCTGTGTGATGTTAGAAGGCTCAGTGTGATATGAAATGAGTCAGGGATGAGGCGCCCTGGCAAGTTTCTCAGGTAGTGCAAAAACAAGTGTGTTGCTTACCTGTGACAATCAGCATAGTGGTGAGGTTCCCCTTTTGGTTTGTAGTTTCACCCTCTGTGAATGGTTCAGAGATCCATTTAAATTCATAGAAACAATCAATTCAGCTTCAGCCACAAGAAAAAACAATGAGGATGTTTCCACTGCTGTTTCAAAAAGCCTTAAGGTACAGCCCAATGGGCTCTGACTGTGCCCTGTCAATGTCTTAATGGTGCTAAAACCACAGAATGCAAATTCAGTTCCCTGGAAATGTCATTCCTTAGCTATTATCTGATTGGTTGTTTTAGAGATGATGCTGTAATTCCATGATCTCATACCCAAGTTCTTCAAACCATTTCCGCCTGGTTTAAATGCCATCATCAACCCAGAGCAGAATGGGATTGTGTATCACCAGCAAAACTGAGGTTAAACAAGCCATGAGCAGCGATTGCTTTCAGTTCATGATGTCGGAGGCACTTAAGTGCAGGGCCCATAACATCTACCTGGATTTCCATCTTGTCCTAACCATGGATTTATCTACACTGCTTTTCCTTGGTTCTCTTGGTGGGATGAAGCATGACATAGACGATGGCTTTACCATGATGTTTCCATCCTTCCACATTGCTGGCTGTTGCATTAATGTCTGGTAGTTGTACCATATCTGGGAAGAGCCAGCTACAGATCTACCCATCAGCAGCTTGGCCCCATCATGCCTGGTTCAACTTGCCCTTGTCAATGGGAGCTGATGAGCTGAGCCAGCAGCCTGATGGGGCTGGGGAGCTGCAGTTGGAGGGGGTTCCAGCCCACACAGAGCGAGGCAGGATGAGACCAAGCCCTTGTGGTGTCGGTACCCAGGGAAGCTGTTCTGATTGCAGCTGCTTCACAGGCAGGAGGAGGAGGGGTGCTGGCTGCCAACTGTGCCCCTAGAGCTTACCACAAGGCTGGGCCACTCCAGCTGTCAGGCAGCAGTTGCTGTCTGTGGCTCGGTGGACCCTGGCCAGGCACAGCTGGGCAGCATCTCCCACGGCACCAGTGCTGTGAAAATGTTGTGGATGTGGCACCTGTCTGCAAAATATATATAGTCTCCCTATAAGTACCCTTTGGGCCCCTCACTACAAGAAAGACACTGAAAAGCTGGAGATTGTCTAGACACAGACAACAGAGCAGGGGAAGGGTCTGGAGCACAAGTCTGGGTGTTTAATCTGTAGAAGAGGAGGCTGAGAGGAGACATGATCACTCTCTGAAGCTCCCTAAAAGGATATTGTGGTGAGGTGGGGTTTGATCTTTTCTCCAAGTAATGAATGATAGAACAAGAGGAAATGGCCTCAAATTTCACCAGAGGAGGTTTAGATTGGAGATTAGGAAGAAGTTTTTCCCTGAGAGGTTTGTCAGACAGTGTCCTAGGCTGCACAGCAAGGAGTCTCCATCATTGAAGGTATTTGAAAGACACATAGATGAGGTGCTGAGAGACATGGGTTAACAATGGGCTTGGCAGTGTGAGATTAGTGGTTGGACTTGATTATCTTAAAGGCCTTTTCCAAACAAAATGATTCTATGATTCTAAGATTCTATACACAAGCCTCGTACAGCCTCCAGCATACAGCCTCACAGCTGAGCTGTCATGGCAGGAAAAATGCCCTTTATCACCTCTGTTATGCTTCTAGTATCTATGTGTCTTGATTTCTTGAGACACTGCACATCCTTGGGACACCTGTCAGGAGAGGAAAGACCAACACTTGGATTTCTCTGCTAGAACTTGTCCTCATGTGACATGGCTGCAGGTGACAAAATGGCCCATTGACATCGATGGCAGGGCCATATCTGACATCAATAAGTGCAGCCCAGTACTGCCTTCATACAGATTCTATACTGTGACTTTCCTTTCACCTTCTGGACATCACAGGACACATACCAAGCCTTATGCTACTGGGATCAGCTAAAGATGTAGCCCTCTGCTCTCATGAGAAAACCTCTTGCTGGATACAGGCAGCTTTGGTTCACCCTAATTTCTCCTCTCCCAGCATGTCCTCCAGCCAAAAAGTTATTAAGAAACTCAGAACTGTACAACTCCCTGCTCCATTTCCTAATAGCTTTTTTCATCTGATGGTTTCCAAGGGTGGTTTCTTTACTTTGAATGGGTCAAAACTGTAGTTCCAAACACTTCCAGGCCAGGTCTGAATTGTGGTTTGAACCTTGTTGCTCAGACCCCTGTCTGACCCTGATTTTGCTTTCAGTGCCCTTCCATACTTTCCTAGGGAGCTCATACACAGCATCACTACAGTCCTAAAGCTTAGGAACCAGAGTGCAAATGCAAAGGGAACTTTAAAAATACAAATATCTATATCTATATCTATATATCTATATCTATATCATCTATATCTATATTTATATCTATATCTATATATCTCCTGTTTTTGAAGGCAGTCTCATGATCTGGGGAGCCTGACTCGTGGGTTTGACAGCTTGCTTCTGGCAATAACAAACAGCTTCTCATCACTCAACAACAAAGAGTGATGGGCAATGTCAGCAGCTCATCTGAGACACTGCTGAGAATATAGATGCTTGGTACAGATTATGCTGTTATATCCTACAAATATAAATGATACATGGACAGAATTTATGGGAACACAGCCCTGGAGCTGACTAACAGCATTCTCTAGCACCATCTAGTGCTCTGAAGGTCTAGCTTCTTAAAAAATGCTATGATGTAATTATCATATAGATCAATACCATAGGCAGTTTTGAGCACTGTGCTGCAGAACCGTGCAGAGATGCATATCTGGGAATACATTAGATGAAAGAGGAAGCACTAAATGAAGTGCTGGCTGTGAACCTAGGTACTAAAAGGAGGCTTTGATATTGCAGACAATGCAAATCTGTGATTTCAGCTAGATGGGCTTGGAAGGCAGGAATCCATATTATTAAAACACACATTCAATCATTCGAAAGAATCAGAATGGATTAATACATTTAGATGTCAGGGGCTGAGCCTGAACATCCCTGAGGTGCCTGAAGTGTGCCCTCCCTTTCCCCAGCTCATTGCCACTTCTTTATGATTCTATGATTCTGTGATCTCTGTCCTTGTCCAAACATCTCCTATCTTAGCTCACATCATTCCTGTTTTTACAAGACTCCCTTCAAGGCTGATGAGATTAATCCCCAGAAGAGAATACACTGCTTGAAAGAAACAGAAGTAGTGATGAGTAATCATCAGATCCTCTAGCAGCTGAAGGGAGAGCTGCTTTGAATCTGGCTGTGAAATTGAGGGGAGTGGGGACAAATAACTGCATTGAGCACATTGATTTTTTAGTTAAAAGCCCAAGGCTCAAGCCAGATTTGTCAGATACATCCTCAGCAGCCAGTTAAAACCCATGGCAAATCTAGGACCAAGTTTTGAGTGTCAGGAAAGGAAAACAATGGTACTATGCTTTTATTTAAGTATTGTATTTTCCTTATTTGTATGGAGCTGCTGTTGAGCTGTGAACCAAACTCGTAATGTTTCCTATCTGGTTTTATGCCTGAGTATCTATTGCATGACATACCTTAGCTCAGTGTTTTCAGGGCTTGTCAGTATCAGATGTCAGATTTTCTTCCCAGAGATTCTTTGCACTAATGAAAGTTACCAATAGGCAACGCCAGGTTGACCTTGTCTATTAATTCCCTATATTGAGCTGGCCTCTACTTCTTCTCCATCACCACAAGCCAAAGCAAAAGACTCAGAAAGTATATACTTGATCCATTACAGTCTTAATCAGTAAGTTGGTTCATCTCAGCTGCATTCCCTTCTCAGACTTTTGTTTATATATTACTTTTTTCAGTGTCAACAGTGGTGAAGCTTTGGCTGGAAAGTTCTGAGGGGAAGTTATTAATGCCTCATGAAATTTCAACACAAAAGAAAACCAACCTGTGAGACAGACACAGCAGCCTGCTGCACAATTTGTGCCAGAGTCAGGGGTTGCAGGAGGACAAGGAGCCTGTATTCAAGACATAGCCCACACTTCTTGGCATGTGAGTGAGAATGAGACACTGTACTCCCATATGGCCTCTCCATCATCAGTGCTGCTGAAGGTCTCTATTGAAGTAAAACCCTCCTGAGCCAAACTGACAAAAGGAAAAAAGGAGTAAAGAAGACAGTGAGAGACATGTGGCCATGCAAGTTACTCTCTAATCCTCCCAGCATGGGCTAGAAGTATTTTGTAAAAGATAGAAAAAGGTTCAAGTATGTCTTTAAGGAAAACACATAAATGTAATAATTAAGTAGCACGTAAGGTGCCAAAATTATTTACATAGCCTCGCATAGTCATGAAGAAGAAATTGTAATAGACTCACTGCATGGTAACTTTTAATCTACATGGGTCCAAATGCATGAAAGTGTGGTGATGAAGTAGCAGTCAGAGACAAGCAGCACATAGCCAAGTGGCATCCTATGTGGTACAGTAGGTCTGACTGTCTACACTAAAGACTTGGTGGAGTTACTATCCCTAGACATACTCAAAAGACTCACAGACGAAGTACTGAGGGATATGGGTTTAGTGATGGGCTTGGCAGTTTTAGGTTAGTGGTTGGACTTCCATAATGATTCTATGATTCTATGACTGGACATTGTACTCCAGGTTTAGCTTCCCCAGCTCTGAATAAAGTGGAAGGATAGTCTCTCCTGATCTGCTGGAAATACTTTGTCTAATGCTGCCCAGGATACCGCTGGCCTCACATTGCTGCTCGTGTTTAACATTACTGGATCATGTTTAACTTGTGCTCACTGGGATCTCCAAGTCCTTTTCTGCTAAACTGCTTTCCAGCTGTGTAGCTGCCAGCAGATATTGGTACATGGGGTTGTTCCTCCCCAAGTGTAGGATTTTTTACTTCCCCTTGTTGAACTTCATGAGGCTCCTGTTGGCTGATTTCTTCAGCCCATGGTAGTCCCTCTGGATGGCAGCACAACCCTCCAGCCTACCAGCCACTCGTCCCAGTTTGATGTCACCTGCAAACTTGGAAGTGATATCCTCTGTCCCATCATCTCAATAGTTAATGAAGAAGTTAAACAGGACTGGACTCAGTGTTGACCCTTGGGGTACAACCACTAGTTAGCGGTCTACAACCAGACTTCATGGCACCGATCACCAACCTCTAGTTCCAGACTTTCAGCCAGTTTTCAACCCACACCACAGTTTTCATATCCACCCTATACATCAATAACTTGTCTAAGAGAGTCTTATGGGGGATAGTGTGAAAGTCCAGGTAGACAATATCCACTGCTAGTCCAGGCAGGCAATATTCATTGCTAATGCAATGAATATTTATCTTCTTGTGCCTGGTTCTTCAGACAGATATTGCCTTAGGAGAGCACTCCTTTGTGGACTGAGATTGCTTATTTATAAAAAAACAATTCCCAAAACATTTAAAAATGCTAATTAAAAATAAAGCATCATTTGAATCAAATTAATTGGATTCTCACTTACTGGAAAAGCCATTTGTTGTAAACAGTTTATTTCTGGCACCATTTTGGCAATGCGTGTCACTGAAAGCTGTTTGAAAAAACTTGCCAGAAAATTAAAGCCAAATTAGTTTAAAACCTTTTCACTGTTGTCTTGTTCAGCTCTAATTCAACATCCCCTTTTGTTTTAAAACATTTTAAAACCTACATTCTTCTTACATTTAGAGGTGCAGGATAGAGGGGAGCAGGTTGAAAATTTTACAGCTACAGTCTAGATCTTGGCAAAAAAAAATAACCCCTGCCTGCTTGATTCTAAACAAGAATGTTTCCAAAGCTGTGGAGTTTGGGTTTTCTTGAAATAGCAGGTGGCTATTCAGATAAGGAATGCTGGTTCTGCCCATTACACAGACAGGAACCAGGTGCGAGGTGCAGATCTGCACTGGAACTTCCTGAAAATCTGCGAGTCTGTAGCCAAAATGCTTCTTGGATCTGATCACTGCTACACACTTCCAATTATAATCATTATATTATGGTGTGTCAGATTGACTGCAACTGAGAACACAGTCAGAACCCATGCATTAATGTGTCAATGAGATCTATGCTAATGAGCAATAGGCTAATGAGCAAATGCTGTATTTTGGATATTCTTGGCCTTCAAAGAACATCAGTGCTGCTATTGTGTCATGTGTTATGAGAGTCACAGAATGGTTGAAGTTGGAGGCAACTCTTGAAAACTAGTTCAACCTTGAGCTTTGGACTAACCCTGCTCAAGAAGGGTTATATAGAGATGGTTGCTCAGGACCACATCCAGTCTGATTTTGAATGACCTTCACAACATCACTGGACAACCTGTTCCAGTGTTTGGCTGTCCTCACAGTAAACATTTTAATGTGCTTTAATTTCTGCCCAGTGCCTCTTGTCCTATCAGTATACACCACTGAGAAGAATCTGACTCCCTCATTATGATTATCTTCCATCAGGTGTTTATACACATGGATAAGTTCCCCTTTGTACCTTCTCCTCTCCAGGCTGAACACTCCCAGCTCTGAGCCTCTCCTGAAAGATGCTCCAATACCTTAAATATCTTTGTGGCCTTGTACCGGACTGGCTCCAGTAAGACTTGCACTGGGGAGCCCAGATTTGTTCACAGTGCTCCATGTGTGGCCTCGCCAGTGCTGAAGAGAGAGGAAAGGTCACATCCTTTGACCTACTTTAAATGCTTTGCATGATGCAGCCCCAAATACTGCTGACCTTTTTTTTCCAGGACACATTGTTGGCTCATAGTTAAATTGTTGGCCTCCAGAACCTGCACGTCCTTCTCAGGAAAGCTGTTTTATAGCCAGTCATCCCTCAGTGTCTACTGGTGAATGAGATCCATTCCTTCTTAGATCCAGGATGTGGCATTTCTCCTTGTTAAACTCCAAAAGATTCCTCACTGCCCAGTTCTCCAGCTTGTTGATTGCTGAAAAGGTTAGTTCTAATTAATGGCTGCCAAATAAGCAAAGTCAGGCCATGGACTCATGTGGATGTATTTATCCTAGTGCATTCCTTGCCATGGCAAGGGTTTCACATGCTGGTGGGCTACTGGATACTTTTGCTGTCAGATCCCAACTATCATGGTTCTGTGAGCAGCTGCTTTTGCTTGGTAATGGAGGGGGCTGCAGTGCAGGCCTGGTAGGGAGTTCTCTGACTTTCCCCCAGCTCTGAGGTTTGGACATACCTCCAGCATGGCTGGGCCAATCTGGTGCCTCTGCCAGCACTATTTAAGGACAGGAATTTGAAGTGTGTGGAAGCAGATGGAAGGGAAGGGCAAGATGGAGGTGACCACACAGACCCTGCAGCCAGGAATAGACAGAAGGAGTGATGCTGGACCAGAGGCATCCTTGTAGTCCGCAATAAGAAGCAGAGATCCTGTGCCAGAGGGGGTGAGAGCTGGAGACTCTGGGTCAGAGGGAGAGAGCAGTTTAGACCACAGCCCTGAAAAGATGAACTGGGATTGCAGCAGCCCATGGGAGAAGCCTGTGCAGGACTGTCTGGCCTGTGGGAGACCCTGAGCTGCAGCAAGGGAGGGCTGGTGAGGAGCACTTCTCAGGAGTGCCATAAGTGGCAAGAGACATGAGGAAAGGACCGACTGCACCCCCCGCTCCCTGCCCCCGGCACTGCTGATGGGGGGAGGAGGTAACAACACTGGGCTCAGGGCTCTGAGCCTGGGGGTAGGGGAAAGGGGATCTTAAACAGCTGGTTGCAGTTCCATCATTTGCCCTACTCTGTATTATTTTTCCATTGGATATTCCTGTTTGTTATGTTTTAGTTCGAGGCAGATTAAATTAAGTTTTGTTTTCTTCCCCAAGCTGAGTACCCTGGTTTGTTTATTCTGGGACCATAAGCAGCAATTAAGCCCTGCCTGTCCTTTGGGAGTTCCAAAGCCTGTGGTACTTAAGTCTAATTGTGTTCTTTTGTCCCTGGATGGGCCCAAACCACAACACCAACATGGCTTAACACTCAACCACTGCACTGGCAGCTCAGTCTTACACTGACCTTGAGTTATTTAGTGTTTGCTTTAACCTATTATCCCCAACTAAATGTCAATTTGCATGCAGGGAACGTCTGAATTACCATTCTTCTCGGACTCATTCAACATATTTAATTAAGACAAATACTTAGAGACATAAAGTTGCTGGTATCCATTGCCCCTTCTGTATATGGGAACCTTTCAGTGAGAAGGAAGACATAAGGTCATGAGCAGCTGGAAAACATACATGGGGAATTCTCAGCTGCTGTAGGTTTGGCTTTCTCCTGTATTTTTGCAACTAATTATTTAATAAATAATGAGACCTCAGCTACGGACCAAGAAGTTCATCTTGATAAATACATCATCTCTTTTCCACTTTGAATACACACTAGAGAAATCAGATGGTGTCTGATTGAACTGGGACACGCAATATTTCTAAGAGAAGACAAGACATTACAGTCTTAGTGGGACTGCAGATATTTGTGTTGTTGAAGATGTAGTTATCACCTGAGGTCACACAAATGCTTCATCTGTACTGGAAATTGTAGAATCATAGAATAGTAAGAGTTGGAAGGGACCTTTAGAGATCATCTAGTCCAACCCCCTGCTGAAGCAGATCCACCTAAGTCATGTCACACAGGAACGTGTCCAGGCAGGTTTTGAAAATCTCCAGAGCAGGAGCCTGTACCAGGGCTCCCTCATCCTTACCGTAAAGTAGTTTTTCCTTATGGTTAAGTGGAACTTTCTGTGTTTCAGCTATTGTCCATTACCCTTTGTCCTGTCACTGGACACGACAGAAAAAGTGTTGCTCCATCCTCCTGACATGTACCTTTTAAATACTTGGATCCTCCTTCAGTCTCCTCCAGGATGAACAGCCCCATATCCCACAGCCTTTCCTCATAAGGAAGATGTTCCAGTCCCCTGATCATCTTGGTGTCCCGGTGCTGGACTCTCTCCAGCAGTTCCTTGTTCCTCTTGAGCTGAGGAGCCCAGAACTGGACACAGGACTCCAGATGTTGCCTCACTGGGTCAGAGTAGAGGGGTAGGAGGACTTCTCTCGACCTACTGGCCACACTCTTCTTGATGCATCCCAGGATGCCATTGCCCTTCTTGGTCAATGAGATGGTGGTGTAACCTGAATAGCTGATCAGAGCCTAACTGAAGCTTCCAACAGGCCCATATTTATAAAATATATCACATGAAATCATTGAAGATCAAATGTGAATAAATAGTGGATTAATTCTGAAAAAAATCTTGCTCTAACATTGGACAGTCCATTTATTACTCCATCTTCAGAGCTCTGCATCACTTAATGAAGCAGTCATAACCTATCCTTCAACTTCTGCCTCCAGATGGCTTTCCATTGCCTCAAGTGTATTTAAAGAGTTCTTCTGAGAAAATGGAAAAGTAGTACATGCCTGACTCATAGTAAGAGTTTTCCAGAAATGGCCAACACCTCTGTTATGGAAAAATCCATATCCTTGGAGGAGAACATATAAAAACCTTCGAGAGGACTTTATCCAACTGAGATAAGCTAACTTGGGCAATGGAATGAAAGTACAACAGATTTATAACACTTGTTTAAAATGATTATTTTCTTTAGGTTGTTATATAATACTTTGCATTTCCTCTCCTGTACATTCTGCCTTCAGAAAATGTCTCATATTTGTGGGTCTGATTTTACACTGAAAATCAGACACTTGAGTTTGCGTCTAGACAATAGGAGCAGGGTTTCTTTGGGTTTCTAAAGCAAATATCTAGCTGCCTGATTTCAGCTGCACAAAGGTCTGACTCATCTTGAGATCCAGAGGAATGAAGGAGTCATTCTTGTTTGGACACGATCTGTGCTCTTTTACACACAAATGCAGCAGAAACGTGCAAATTATCCCAGAATGCCCTAAAATGACTGAAATGTGCCCTGAGTGCATATTTCTTTTTAAAAAATGGGTGTTGAGCATCAAGCTAGGACTCAAATCTGAAGCTCTGACTTACAAAGCACATCTGCTGTAGCATCTGAAGAGGTGAGGGATCCTGTGTTGCAAGCTGGGCAGAGAGTTGTTTTATTAATACCTATGAAAAGCCACCCTCAAAAATCCAGTTAGTGACTGATGAATTTCCTTTTCTGCTCCATTCTGTTGAAGGCCACGTCACCTTTATGGGGCTATATTGGACACCTTGACCTCAAAAGCAGGGTCAAAGTCTGCTCAGCTCAGGAAGGGAAGATAGGGACCTTCCACAGGTTGCAAAACCTGGAGAGAAATGAGGCATGAAGTGCAGGAAAACAACTTGTTTTCTCCACTGTTTTTCCATGGTGAGCATCATAGACATTCTCCTCTTAACTACTTGCTCTCTTACCTGATCTCCTGCCTGCTCTACAGGGCAAGTCACTTTACCTTATATTGGTTCACGTGAAACTAATGAAATCACATAGTATTTTCCATACCTCACATTGTGTCCTTGCTGCAGTGAGTTACATGTTGCTTGTAAAGTATTTACCTCATCTACTTAAAGAAGAGGAGTGGAGGGGGTAGAGAGAGAGAGAGAGAGAGAAAGAGAGAGAAAGAGAGAGTCCCTTTCACTGCCTGATTTATATGTCAAATATAAACCTGAACCGAAACATGGGGCTGATTGCCTACAAAGTTTTATGTCAGGTGTAGAAGCCAGTGGCCCTGCTCATAAATAATGCTGCTGATTTGTAACTGTTGCAACATATTTATACAATTTATAGCTGGGTTATTGAGTTATGTCATCAGTATAGGCATTTTCTTACTGCCAGAAAGACTGCTAAATTGAGAGGTAGTTTATAAAGCAATTGCCTATACTCTTTTTGGAGGGAGGAGGGAGACATCTTATTGTTTGTGATCTATTAAAACAAAATGCTTGTGAAAGTTCTGCGCCCCTCCCTGAGCTCTCACTGCTTTATTTCATCTCTAGGGTCCTGCAAAACAAGCTCCTTATTCATAAATGTGAGATGATGCTGTAAGGATGATGTTTCCGTTGGTGATTCATGTGATTTACTCAGTGTGTTGGATTCATCAGTGAAGAAAAACAACCTCTGACTGAGAGACAGATGCTTATGGGGATTTGATATTTGATTTTAGCTGGGTTATACAAGATTAGGAACAAGGAGGTTTTTTCTCTATGTAACAGCTTCCTCTGGAGCAGGAAACCAAACTAATGCCCTAAAATTTTGCCTCTGGTCTGTATTTGCAAAGGAAAGGAGGCATTTATGTAAGGTTTCAGTTGGCCTCTGTCTTCTGAAATTCTTCTTCTGAAGGTAAGCATTCTGTTAAAGGGTTTCAAATTTATGGCACCTTCCAAATGGGAAAGAGTGGTGTTGCAATGACTGAAGAGCCTCAGGAGCAGTTGTTTCAGGATGCCTTAGGGTGGAGGATACCATGTGAGTATGTCATGTCTGTTACAACTGGGAGATCCTCTAGCCAAAGCAAGGTCCTTCACAGCTGTTGAGAAACAGACTTACTTGAGATTCCCAGGAGTCACTCCAAAGGACATCCAGCAGGTCCTGTGACTCCAAGCTCTGAGTCCGCTAATCCTGTTTATAATCTGGGACTTTGTAGTTCGTATTCATGACAGGTAACTTCAAAGTGCCAGGTCTGAGCTTTCAAGTTTATGCTGATTTATTACAATCAATGGTCCCCTCTAATATCTTTATCTTCATTAAATTTTGCAAATATGCCTAATATCAAGACATCATTCATTTTTTTAATAGAAAAGTGCCATTTTCTTTTATTTCTAAATATCTGAGCCTTCTTATCATTAAAAATGACTACAAAGACCTGGATCTACAGTGACTTGTAACCCTATTTTATGGAAGCTTTTATGAAAATGTCCCCCAAAGACCATAGCTGACTCTTATTTATTTATTTTTATTTGTAAGAAAGGAGAGAGGCCCTGCCCTACGGGCCTCTGCCAGATCATTAAACCCAAAACCAGAGTCAGATTTCATTGTAGCAGCAGCTAGACCTGTATAGCAAAGGAGGAGAAAACAAAAGTCCATTCTTCGTGGGAAGAGTTTCTGTGTGAAGGTTATTAAAAAGCTCAGAACATTTAGTAAAACCAGGCAAAAGAGGCCATGATTTAAAAATGGAATGATTTTAATAGCTTTTGTTTTTTTTTTTGTTTCTTTGCAAGGGGATTTGTTTGCCTCTTTATTTAACTGGGAATATACACAGGGCTATGGTGGTCTCTCTAGCTATATTGGTACTAGGAAATGAGATGTGCCTGGGGAACGCTGAGGCCAACTGGTAGGTGATTGCCTTCAGTAAAGGTCTTCACCACACAGCCAGGTTGACTACATCAAAACAACAACTAGGAACAGTTCCCAGACTCCTCCAACCTCACACCAAGCCTGGAAATGGCTTAAAGATGTTTCTATCTGGTTTAGGATAACTTCATATCAGAGGATGATCTAAGAATTTCCTTGGATGAGCAAATGCCTCCCATATATGGGGGTATTGCTGGTTGAACCTGAATGGACCAGGAGAGGCACAGCCTTCCAGTGTGATGCTCAAGAGGTGCCAGCAGTCAGGGATAGCCCTTCCAGGGGTCTTTATTCATATTGTACATATCATTCCTGTTTCAATGGCATTCAAATACTTCCTGATCTTAAATGAATCTACCTTGACAGAAGTCCAGGGAAGTGAGGATATTCAGATATTGGTGTTTCATAGGGGAAAAGCCAAGGTTTAAAACTTGATGGAAGCTGTATGTGAGGTCTGTGGCTGTGCAATGATTTTTGTGTTCAAATCACTTGTGTTTCTTCTTTGAATTACATGCCCTTATGCTGATTTTACTGCTTCAGCTACCTTGATTGAAGGAAAAAGGAATGCAAGCCAAAAAACTTCACAACTGAGTCAGGATCTGGATACTTGATGGCCTGAAAGATCCTTGCCAGTGATGGTGTTAGATCCCTCCCAGCAAGGAACATGTGCTTGAATTCATCTAAAGCAAGCAGGATCAAAACACAAGGCTTAAAGCAAGTGCTTGGGTGTTTTGTTGCACTGGAGTGGAGAGAGGTGAAGGAAAAAATGGTTGGGCTGATACAGAGAGAAACACAATCCTAATGCTCCTCTTAGCTACACTTACTGAAATGAGCGAGGACAAGAGGAAAGTTTGGGCAGGTAAAGAGAAGGAGGACCCTGGTATCTGTGTTACTCTGGAGGTGGATTGGGCAAGATGTGACAGAAGCAAGAACGTGAAGACAATGTCCACCAGTCACTCAGCTCCACTTGAACTGCAGCTGCCTTCCCCAGCCATGCCATATTTTTAACAACACATTCTACATTTTCTTCTGTGTTTCATTGTTTGTAAGACATCCTGAGAAACTTGATTTTTGATTTATAAAGAGAAGAAAAAGCATCCCTACAAGATTTTCCCTGATCCATCTGGCAAACTTTGCTTTTCCGCCCCGCTGTTTCCTATGGGGTCGCAGCCAACGTGACTTTCCAGCTTGTTGATTTCCTTGTGCCATAATTTTTAGCACTGTCTGTAAATATCAGCTCTGCTCTGGGGATTTGGGGCAATTCATCCTGCCCTCTCTGCTGGCTGCTTGTCCTGCTGCAAGAGCAGGGTGAACTCATGGCCAGATGAGGATTCACATCCTGCAGTCAGTCTCTTTGCTTGTAATGGACAATGATGGTTTTAACAAAATGCTGGTCACTGCTCTTTTCCATTTTTACCATTTCTGAGTGTCTCCTGCTTGACAATTCTTTGCTGTCTTCTTTGAGGCTGGCAGAAATAGCTTCTGCCCCAGGTTCAGGACAAACTCACGTGAATTTGTACTGATGAGAAGGTTCACAAATGCCTACCAGAGGGCAAGAGGTCACAGAGTTCTCCAGTACAGATTGTAATTACATGAGAGATGCTAATGGAAGTCCTCTCTCATTTTACCACAGACTGTTAAGGCCTTTGGCATTGATGAATAAGTGTCTATTTACTCTTCTTGATGTTAGCAAACAGAGTCCTTGGGAGGAAGGGTTTGAGCTTTTTGGGATAGGTGTGTTTCCCCTTGCTGGTGAATCCAACTGTCAATTGTTGATGTGATGTGTGAGTATCCCCATTTTAAGTGATATTCCACACATAAAAGACCTGAGTGGTTTTGGTTTTTTGATTGATTTTTTTTAGCTGATGAAGTTTATATTTATTTGTAACTATCTGGGAAAAGGAACTATATTACAGGCAAACACAGATTGGAAAATGAAAATATCAATCCAAAAGAGAAGTTAAATGTTTATGGAGTTTTCAGGACCATTGCTCTGTGAATATTTGTTACAGAATGTCTTACCTGAAATCTGTATATGGACTGATGGGGCTGTAATTTGCAGACTACAGTGTTACCCAACTGTCCAAACAGAGGAATCATAAATACAGGCCCTCTTCTGTGCTCTTTGCCTCCAGTCTCTGCCTTCTGGCACATAGCCATTTGTGATGACAGAGCAAGACGTTAAGTACCCAAATGCTTTTAAACAAACTTCTGATTTCCTCTTTTCTAAAAGTGTTTATGCCAAATTGTTCTAGAAAATTAGGCTCTATGACAATTATTTAGGAACCAGATTTGCCTTTCTTGTTCATTTTTCCTACAGTGGAGGCAAAATACATAGAGTGGTGTTGCTCTGAGTCTGATGATGAAGTGTGTGGGGAAGAACAGAAGTCCTATGTCCATGACATCGTAACAGATTGTAAGTTAATGATAAACATGCTGGTGGATTTAACAACTCTTCACTGAAGTTTTAAATGGCTGAAGACCAGCTTTTATTTACCATTTCACATGGTCTCTCTGAACACCAATTCCATAGCCATAGCAGCCTACTCCAAAATGCGCCTCCAGTGGCTTCTCTGCTGCTCCTGAATGTATGTGCTTGCTCTGCTGTGAAGGTCCACACTAAAGAAACACCCAAAAGCCACAAAATCCTCACTTTATTTTCTTGCCATCCATAGGACATGTCAGGAATGAGAAGAAGTGGAGACTCCATGGAAAAGACGATGATGTTCACATGTGGAGTATCTCTCCATCAGGCAGGCTGGAGAAGGACTGAGGGAGGAGAAGGATGCACTGAAAGTGGAAGACATCAAAATACATAATGGAAGGGTGCCACCCTCCATCCCTAGGGCCATTTAAGTAGTAACATAATGAGGTGATAATTTATGGTCTAGTTCTCAGTCTTGCACCTTGTGTGGTCTTCTGCTGCCAGACACCGTTGAACCAGAGTTCTCCACTCTCACTGTTAATAGCTTCCCAGTGTGTGAGAGCACAGATTTATTGGGGGGGGAAACTGCCTTTTAATCAACTGGCTGACATCCTCTCTAGACTCTCCATGGTTTTGGAGCAATGTTGCTCCAGAGAGAGGAGTTCAGTATCAATTTCAGTTTAATATATTTTATTAGAGCTGTTAAATAACCTTAAAACCAAGAAAACATCACTGAAGCTCAGCTTTTTATTAATAAAATACTGACTTAACCCAACCATACAATATTTGAACTATGAATTGGACTGACTGGGACAAGGCAGTTTCAGTGTTAAGTAAGAGGAATCTGAGAAGGCTAATTGTAAATTGTTAGTGGGGGATTTTACCGCTGTCATTCAAATATATTTTTAAGAGATCTGGTTAAATAATTCAAATACCCCTTGTCTGAACCACAACATAAGAACCATTTCCTTATATTTTAATTCTTACATTCAGTATCAACTTCGTCTGCTCTCTCTCTCAGAGGAGATGTTATAATTTCACTTAAACATAAGAAAAAACTTCTTTGGTACTGAGGTGAGGGAGCCCTGGCCCAGGCTACCAGGGGAGAATGTGGAGTCTCCTTCTCTGGAGGTTTTCAAACCCACCTGGACACATTTCTGTGCCTCCCGATTGAGGGCAATCTGCTTTAACAAGAATTGGGCTGGATGAGCTCTAAAGGTGCCTTCCAACCCCCACCATTCTATGATTCCATGATTTTACAACAAGTGGGTCAGAACTTTATATACTGGGATTTAAATGATAGGTAAAAAATCGGAGACTTCTAAACACAGGACATGTTTCACTAAGTGCCTTTGTTGAATTTGTTTGGAATTGTTGGACTTGGAGGACCTTTCCGTCTGACTTTCTCCCATGGCAGTTTTATGAGTGCACCCATCCCCACAGCACACACTCACTTTCTGACACCCTACAGATAAATGAGATCAGAGGACAATTTGGGCAGAAAAATTAGAAACATGTAAAATAGATTCTTGAAAATGCTGAAGCCTCAAAAACGTGTCCTCTGTTACTGCCTTCTCCACTCATCTTGATCTCTTGGTTGTCTGGAGCTGCTGACAAGAAGGTAATTGACTATGGTGATGGCAATTCTTTACTGGCAAAGAGCTCCTCACCATCAGGCCATCTTTGGACACAGGACAACACTATTAAGAGATATCCAGAGCAGCAGTCTTCCTTCAAGGTATCTTGGATCAAAAGGTGGGACCTCCTCTCCATGTGTGTACTTCTTAAAATCCCTTATTTCTATTTTGTCTGCCATGCAATGTGTTGCTGAAGTTTTGCACCGTATGTAGTATGATGGAGTCCTGCTGCTTAGTCCAATCAAATCTGAATTAAGTCATTGTTGGTCATTGCCAAGTAGGAAAAGTCCTGCACTCGACAAGAATTTAAGAAACATTTAGCATTTTGCATGGCAGAAATTACTGCTAGGTTTTCCTCCTTGTAAATAAACAAATAAACAATGAAATGCAGTATCTTGAGACATCAGGTCACTTCAGAGTAACTTTCCATGGCCTTATTTGAATTACTAGTCCTGAGTTTTCTGAGGAGTTACTGAGTGCTTCTGCAAGCAAGGTGAATAGGAAAATGTTAGCTCAGGTGAATCAACTGCCCAAACACCCATCCATCAGCAAAATCAATGTGAATTCACACTAGCAGGAAAGTTCAGCATCATCCATCTGTCCCTGGCCTCTGAGAGCTGATACAAAGGCTGATTCTTCATGATGACAGGGTGATTATAATAAACTCCTTGTCTCTGGGCAGGCAGCTCATCATCAGTGATGTACATCTCAATGGTGAAATGCCACTAGAAGAACGATCAAGACTAAGCTCACTTCAAATATAACCTTTAAAATGATCAGGTAAAGGGAAAAAATACATGCTGAAAGGAAATCAAAGTTCTAAAAGCAAGCACTCAAATTAGATGCCTAATCAGGAGCCATAATTAAAGCTCCCTGTCCAACTTGTATGCTTCTGTGCTGGCAGAGGCTTGCCAGGAGTGGGGAGAAGTTCAAAGAACTTAATGCCATGGTGCAATCTCTACTCAGATCACACAGTGGCATTGCTTCTTTCCTTCCTTGTCCTTCCCATCTCTCCACTCCATCACTAGTTGTGTCTAGATGTGTCCACCTTTCCTCAATACTCACAAACGATTTCTTCTTTTGTGAGCCAACCCTTATTTCATGCAACTCATTGTGTTGCTGTTCTGTATTTTCTTTTAGTTATTCTACAAAGTGTGATTATAGGATGGGCTCATGAGAGTAACAAAACCCAGGACATGCATGAAGAAATCCTCCTAGCTGGTGAAAAAATTGCTGTGGCACTAAGCACTCAGCTGGCATTCACCACAAACCACTCCTTGAGCTTATTGCTTTACATCCTGTCTTCTAGGCTATGCTACCCATACAGCATGATGGATCTGCCCCATTGTAGGTGTTGCATGAGCTGTGTGTGGTGGTAGCACTTGGGACTTATTGACATGTATATGTGGGTCAAAACTTATCTGCTGCACTGTTTCTCTCTGCTTTTTTTTTTTTTTTTTTCCCTCACTTAGGCACTATGTACAGAACCTGCAACAATCTGGACATCTACGTGGGACATCTGCAGCTGGCTGGATCTCCTGGAACTGGGAAGGTGATCTGAGTCTGGATCAAGCAAGGAAAGGATTAGGACTACGGAGAACCTGTTATATGAGATGGGATTGCTAGATTTGGCTTGTTTAGTTTAACAAAACAAAAGCTCAAGAGAGGATGTGACAGCTGACTATAAATATACTAGGGAGAGAAAAGAGTTATTTCAGCCTAAGGACAATGTTGGCACAAGAACAAATGGGCATGAAGGGGATATGAATAAATCTAGATTAGAAATCAGGGAAGGCTGTTAGCAGCTGGAGTAATGAGCTCCCTGGTAAGCAAGAGGGAAGAGAACAGGTGTTAGCAGAAAATGAAGTGTGATTGATTTGTAGAAGGATTTGTATGTTTTTACTTAGGATTATGTCATTGAGACAAGAGCTCCTCCCAGTCCTATGTCATGCTGCTGCTTACTGGTTGGGATGCTGCTAGTAGTGCAACAGACTGGCTGAAGTGCAGGTTTCCTGCACGTTTTCAAAGCCAAACCAAATCAATCAGAACTCTTCCCAGAGCAAGTGATGTCTGTGCCAAACACAGTTTTTTGTCATGAGCATGTCCTTTCTTCAGGCAAAGATTCAAAATGATGGAGAATTCACCTCCCTTTGGGAAGCTGTTCACCAAGGTGCACACACTAACCAGGCTGCACACTCCCATCCTCCACCTCTGTGCTCCAGCTATGGTCTTTGTGACAGCTGCTGCGATGTGTCCATAAGATAGGATAGGATAGGATAGGATAGGATAGGATAGGATAGGATAGGATAGGATAAACAAGCACTTGCTGATATTTCTTCTGCTGGTGTTCATCGATTCAGATGGTGCTACCAAGGGTCTTGCTAAGCAGTGTGGTCACAACAGCCAGTTGCAGGAACACAGTAACACACACAGCCTGCTGCACAGGTGGAGAGGTTAAGGTCTGGTATTTCCAAAAGTTATTATTCTGCAGTGGTTCTGCACAGTGGCTAAAGGAGGAGAAGGCTGAGGAGAAATAAATGAGGCAGCTATCTCTTCTGGATGATTTATCAGGCACTGTTTTTTTTTTGCAGCAGAGGCCTGTTTTTTAGCTGCTCTGACTATGACTCATGGGGGTGGGTTGCAATCAGCACAGTAATGGTTTTGTTGTTGTAAATGAGGAGGTCAGGAAACCACTCAGACTTTTTTTTTTATTCTTCCAGCACTGGAGATGAGGCCACATTGAAGCATGGGGGATGCAGTAGAGATTTAGGAAACCATGGAGGTGTTTGCCAGACTTAAGCTCTGTGCTCTCTTCCAGGACAGGAGCATTCAAACTTGCTTGGCATCTCTTTGACATTGGCTTTTGCCCCTCAGTCTCATCCCACTGCATAGGCCACTATTAGTCTACAATCTCAATTGGTCCTGGAAGAAACAATGAGGAAATCTACAGGTGTGGGCTGTGCAAAGACCTTAAAGCCCATGAGATCTGCTGGCAGTTTTCTCTCACTGGGATTTCTCATAGAAGCAGCTATTGCATAGCAGTGTCCCCCAGCCTGGGCAATAGCCATTTCAGCAGAAACATGTATCTCTGTGACGCAAGTATGACCCAATATTGATGTGATAACAGTCTGAAAAGGACCATAGTTGTAGATCACACACCTACTGGTAAAAACAAGCCAAGGAATGGCTGCTCTGAAATCACTAAAGGACTCAGAGTTGTGATTTTTCTAGGCATTTGGGAGGAGGATTAATTTTCATTGTTTTCTATGTATCCTTACACAGAAATTTCAGAGCATTTCAGCTTCTGGAAGACAGAGAGAAGCAGCAGTGTCTTGTGCTAATCATGACTGCTTCCCATCTGTTTCCTTTTGAGATAACAGCTTCATAGAGAAGGCTGTGTAGTACCAAGGGAAACGCTGGAGTATGGTTTGGAGCAAATATATTGTGGACAGGTGAAAGAATGCCTCTGATGATGACAGGAAGGTGAGGAGTGCACTGTGTCTTTGCTTTGAAAGATGGATTTGTGATCTACTAGAAGCAATACCCTGGGAGGATGTAAAATTTTAGAAGTATTAGACAGCATTTTGTTGATAGTTTTTCCATATGTTGAAGAAAATTCATGGATTAGATTTAATAAAAAAAGAGAGAAAATGCTCTGAATCTTAAAAAAATATATTAACCCCACATATAAAGAAGGTTGTTGTGGATCTCACCATGAAACACAGCTCTTGTAGGCACATGGTATAATCATATTATTGAAGCCATAAGCAGAATTGTTCTCCTCCATTTCCACTGGAGGTGAGTATTGGGAAGATCCTCAGTCTATTTTAACTCAAAATGCTGGTTGTCAAAGAGTGTTGTCTGCATTTTCAAGGAGACTAGAACAGCAGAAAATAGTCTGTGTTAGCAGCAAGAGCTTCATATCTGCTTTCTGCCTCTGAGTTTTCTTAATTGTACATGTGCAAAATTACCTGCACTGTTTTGATTCCCTGAACATATTCCATCTCTTGTCCTCCCATTTTCACCCAGAGACCTAGGTCATTCTCTTGCAGGTGTTGGCTCTCCTGTTTGTGTCAACCAAAGCGTGGAAGGTGCCGAGAAGAGTCAGTGCACAACTGCTTCTACTCCCAAATTGAAACTTAAGGCCAAGTATGATGGAAAGATTGTATTTCTTTACCTTGTGAAGTCTGTTCCAATCTTTTCTTTGTGTTCTGAGGTTTCTCTGGAAATTTCAAGAAGTTTTCCAAATCTTTCTACAAGTACTCACCCCTGTAGCAAAGCAGCAAGGCAAGTAAACACAGCACTCTGAGGAAGTGCAGGGGAAGAAGGTAACTTCAAAGCTTACATGGCCTCATTGCTACTTGGTGAACTCAACATGGTGAAGTTCTCCTTGCCCACAAGAATTTAAATAAGGAGATCCTGCCACAATAACCTGGGGCAAAGACGAACACTCAAGTGCAAACGCCAGTGTCAAGCCAAGCTGTGAGGGGTAGTAGTCAAGCACTTGCCAACTGCAAGAGCAATAGGAGTACATCCACAGTAACCCAGCAAGAGCAAGTTCTCCACAAAGTAATGTGTGATCCAAGAAGACTTAACTACAGCCAGTTGACCTGGGTGAAGAGGAGTTTGTGTGCATAAGGCTTTTAGCATAAACTAACTATGGCTGTTGTTGATATTACTTCCTAGGATCCTTCACAATGAGGCTGGTAGTTGAATAAGTCAGGAAAAGCTCCAATGCTTCTTGCAAAACAGAAATCAGCTGTCAATGGGTATTAATGGAGTGGGAAAAGTAATTAGGTTTAATTTCAAATGTCTCAGCCAATTGAATAGCAGAGTGAGAAAAGCTGTTTAATTTAGCTCCACTCATCAAAACCAAAATTGTTAAATTGTCCACATCTAGAAATCTCATGCTGAGCCCATGGAAGGCTTAGGCAGAACATATTTGGGAAAACAAGCAAGCTGTGGACAAGTTGTCAAGACGAAGTGCACCTGATATTTTTCTGGTTCACAAAACTTGAGTCTTTTAGTTTAAAGATGCTTCAAAGCTCAGCTCTGTCCCCTGGCATTCGTAAGGAACCAAGCTGAGCCTGGCCCAAGCGAGAGCTGTCACTTGGTACAGCCCTGCTGCAGTCTCAGACTTCATGATGGCTGGCCAGACACCACTGATTTCTCATGCTATATCTGTGTAAAAACATCTTTGACAACTTGGAACCATCTATTGCAAGAGACAAGGTCCAAGGTGCAAAGCTGCAATGGAAAGTGTTGAGAGCCTAGGAGCACGAGACATGAGAAAGATATATGGTGTCTACAGCTTTCAGAGTTATAGACACTACAGCCAGCAGCTCTTGGGGTCTGTAACTCTGAATGACTGACAGGCTGATTGGCTGCGGGGATTTTAATCATAGATTCATGGAATCATAGAATGGCAGTGTTGGAAGGGACCTTTAGAGATCATCCAGTCCAACCCCTCTGCAGAAGCAGGTTCACCTAGATCAGGTCACATAGGAACATGTCCAGGTGGGTCTTGAAAAACTCCAGAGAAGGAGCCTCCACACCCTCCCTGGGCAGCCTGTGACAGGGCTCCTTCACCTCAACAGTGACATAGTTTTTTCTTAAGTTTCAATTCAACTTTTTGTGTTCCAGCTTGATCCCATTACCCCTTGTCCTGTTGCTAGATACCATAGAAAAAAGGGATGTCCCGACCTCCTGACACCCACCATTAGATATTTGTCAATATTAATGACATGCCCCTTCAGTCTCCTCTTCTCCAGACTAAACAGCCCCAGGTCCCGCAGCCTTTCCTCATAAGAAAGATGCTCCAATCCCTCGACCATCTTGGTGGCCCTATGCTGGGCTCTCTCCAGCAATTCTCTGTCCCTCTTGAACTGAGGAGCCCAGAACTGGACACAGGACTCCAGATGAGGCCTCACCAGGGCAGAGTAGAGGGGGAGCAGAACCTCCCTTGCCCTGCTGGCCACACTCTTCTTGATGCATCCCAGGCTGCCATTGGCCTTCTTGGCCACGAGGGTACATTGCTGGCTCATGTTCAGTTTATTGTCAACCAGCACTCCCAGGTCTCTCTCTGCAGAGCTGCTCTCCAGCAGTTCAACACTCAGCCTGTACTGGTGCATGGGGTTGTTCCTTCCTAGATGCAGGACTCTGCACACAAGGTTTCCCATCCACACTCCTCGCCGTATCACAAGACCCATGTTCACTTGCAACTGACAAAGCCGATAAAGAATTTCTGCTCAGTACTAGCATTTGTTTCCCTTTGGCTGCATGAAAAGTGCTTCTATTTGGGACTGATAGCTGATCAAGTGAAAATCTGCATGGTAACGTCAGAACACTCTTGAAAGCCAGAGAAGAAAAATGGGAGGAATGGGGTACAGAGGGGAAGAGAAATGGGGCTTGAATATATTGCTACTCTGCTCTTGGCATTAAGAGCCCCCTTCCAAGGAGCTAACGTGTACAGCTGATTTTATGAAAACAAATAGTTTGCACAAGACCTTTCTTGCTAGCCTGTGCAGTGACTTGCCTTGCTGAGGCTGCTGGTGTACTCACCTACAGGCAGTGGATTTGGGAGCTTGGCATCTGCCTGATAGGCAATAAATGAAGGTCACCAAACTAATGTCATGTTCGCCTCTGAGAACTCATTGGATGAAGACAACTTACAGCCACTGTTAACCTGTGCTGGTTTTGAATCTGTGACCCAGAGATGAAAGGCTTTCTGTCCTAGTGCCAGTTCTTTGAGTCGCTCTGCTGTAACAATAAATAGCCCCCAAATCTCTTGGAACTCACAGCAATTATAGCCTTAAAATAAACTTATAGCACAGGCTAGTGATTACTGAATGTTTCTTATTGTTTCCCCTCCGGGAGATGTGTATCCCTCAGGAAATGAGTTTCTAATTAGATATGAGAAGCAGGGCAGCAACAGTAGTGTGGGAAAGTTGAATTAAGGGAAGCTTCTAGGTACAGTCTGACCACCTTGTACAGAGAGCTGACAAAAGATGAAATGTGGCTGGGCCAGGGATTTTTAACTTTGTCTCTTCTTGGGAGATGCCTATGCCAGCTGTGGCAGAAGAGATGTGAGTGGAGGAAGAGAGGATAGAAATAAAGATGCTATTAGAGACCCCAGGAAAAAGCTTCACAGAGCAGCTCACAGGAACACTTTAATCTGCAGATCCCAGATCATCTGATTTTACTGTCAACACCCTGTGCAAGACTTCAGCTCCTATTTCTTTGGGCAGGTTAATAAAATATGTATGCATTCTCTTTCCCCTTGAGGAGGTAACCCAGCTCATTTCAGAGTCCAGTATTCCTTTTACATATATGATTTTTGGGAGTTTGGATCCAGTTCAAGCCAGTGTTCTTCCCATTGACGGAAATCTGGGGCTGAAACACTCTTTGTGCATTGTATGGCTCAAAGAAACCAAGATCAGTGAGGCTGGAGAGATCTTTTTGGTCATAAATGCTTGTGATGGTCCATCATGCCAGTTGGAATCTCTATGCCTAGCTTTGCTTCTGTGAGTGAAAGAGGAAGACTTCTCCATCCTTTCCTTGTATTTGCTTCATTTCTGATAGTGCACACCATTTATAGACTTTGGGAATCCAAGTAACCCTTGGGAAAAATTCTCAAATCTCATCCATTTAACAATGGTATCCAGAGCAGAAAAAATGATACAAACATGCTCATTCCCTCTGGAAATGAATGTCAGGGTCTATGTCCATACTCTGGTACTGTCCTGACAATCTGTTGCTACTGAAGACTAAAATCTCCAAGCTGCATCTTTCTGGGCAAAATGAAGGTCATCCTTTTTCAGAATCTATCTTGGTTTTAACTGCTTTGCTCTGATGGAAAATACATCAGTGTATGAAGGGATATGCCCTAAGGTAGGATACCAAAACTACAGTCCTCAGTCATATCCCAGGATTTGCAGAGTGGATGTCTAATGGGAGATGTCTAATGTTTATGGGGAATCCCTGTCAATTCTTGTGTCATTTACTCAACATTAAAGCATGAAGAAATCCCATTTGTGTGTGTAAATAGCTTGGAAGCAACGGAGAAGATAGGATAAATAACAACAGTTCAAAATAAAACCTAGAGGAAAGAATAGGATTTAATTTTAGCTAAGAACATTGTCTTTTTTTCTGGGCAGTTCCGAGCTTTATTTTATTTAGAGGTGGAAAACATACTAGTCCCTAGATGCCTGAGAATGTTTTTATCCTGAAGACAGATAACCTATTCTTGCTGAATTTCAGCTTAGCCAGCAAATTGAAGAAAATTGCAGAGATCCCAAAACTCCTCACAGCAAAATCAAGAAGGACAAAATGATCTTGGTTCTCTTGGACCAAAGCCACTGGATTTCAGCCTGTCAGAGCTGCCTTTAAGAAAACAAAATACCTTGTTCTTAGGATTAAACTTGATGTTTTAATCACATCCACAGCTAAAGCTAGTGATTGTTAGGCTTTTAGTGAATCAAGCCTCATTTTAAGCTCCCAATCCATACATTTGTTTTGCTCTTTTAACGTGCAACTTGCCAGATAGGTCTTTTATCTTTGACGTAGAGAGAAGCATCCCCACCTCTCCTGATGATGCCAAACCACACTGCTTAGGGATTCCCCTGTGTGTATTAATTGAATTTGAAATGGTGGTGCCAGCAAAACATGATAATGGCAGCGACATATGTTGAAATGGCACCAATATAAGTAGTGGATGCACAGATAATGTGTTCATTCTGCTCCTTGGGGAACCAGAAAGAATCTGAGCATCTATTGACACCTCCTATCACTAGGATTAGAGTAGGATTAGAGATAAATGCATCAAGTTGGCATATGGCAAGTATTTACCTTCCTGAAGCTGTAATTATCTTCACTTTGCCTGATGAGAGTGGAAAATAAGACAGGACACGTTCGTAATAGTTTAAGATAGCCCAATTTGTTTTGCTGTGGCTGCACATGAGTAGTTTCCACGACTGAGCTTTTGGGAGAGAGGAGGTTACCTTTTCAGGTCACAGAAACTCTATTGCTTATGATCTTTGGTAGATACTCCTAGATCATCCTGCCCCAAGGTGAGGCTTTTCTCCAGCATATGAGCATAACTAGTGGGTTTGTCTACTGTAGTTGTAAATAGCTACCAGCAGTAAACATCTGCAGTGTCCCCTGAGAACCTATTTCACAGCCAGTTGATGTTGGTATATTTTAGCATATAGACACTTTTTTAAAGTATGAGTACAGAGACTACACAAGGTTGGTTTTCAGGAAGGAGAAAATATGAGAAACAAGATGAGACTTTAACTCTGGTAGAGAACAAATGGAAAAAGCACTGGAAAGAAACACTGAAAGTGGCCTTCTACAGTGATTTATTGTTGTATTCTCCTGACTTGTGTCATCAACTCTATATATTTAATATGCAAAAACAGTAAATCAAATTTAGCTGCAGTTGGGTTTTCTCTCTCCTTGTTTTCTGGTTATTGATTATAAACATGATGCACAAAGAGGACAAGATGTAACTGTGGAGAAAAATGGTGCCTCTCCATGTGTCTCACCCTGTATGGTTATTCATATAGATAAGAATGCCTTAAATGATAACACACGACATGAGGATACTTTTGGGCATGTACGTTTTCATTTCCATCTTGCAGTGTGAACCATCTGCTATTCTTCATCTTGATAATGCTGGAACTGCACCTGGTAGAACTGGGCTTGGGGTATCCATCCTTATCCATCCACTGGCCTTTTAACTTTGTGACTGCTGTTTATGCAATGCCCTCTCTGACACAAGGCATACATTAAGGCTTTGTTTGTTAAGAAGAGACAGTAACAAAACTTTCAAGAGATACTGCTAAGGATCACTGTTTACATTGCTGGCCCCTATTACCTTCTTAATGTATTTCGTATTGTGCTATGCACCCACCCACCCCAGTTCCCTCAGCTGCTCCTCATCAGTCTTGTTCTCTAAACCCTTCACCAACTTCATTGCCCTTCTCTGGACACACTGCAGCACCTCAATGTTTTTCTTACAGGGAGAGGAACAACAAATCAACAGTTGTTTTGCATTTTTTTTTGTTAAATTAATTCTGGTCCAAGCGTCACAAAACCTTATCCTGTAAAAGGTAGCAGTTCTTAGAAGGACCAACCTCCTTGAACTATTTTCCCCTCTTGTTAACAATTTCCATCTCATTTCCTATTTCCGGCTCTGACTCCTGCTGGTAATGCTCCTTGGCTAATATTGAAGTCAAGAGGGAAAAATATATGAATAGTAGACATCCGATCCAAGCTTTGTGTGGAGAATTCAGGGATGGAATGTTCTTGAGAACAAGAGGGTTTTTAAATAGCAAAAGATTACTTGTTTAGGAAGAAAAATTGCACTGACACCTAGACTGGGGTACTGGTGATGTTTGTTCCCATAGTGCTCTTAGGTCAAATCTAATCACCTTCTTGAGAATGCATTTTTTTTTCCTCTATTTATTCCATCAAGAAGTTCTCCATGCAGAATGTGTGTGCATGGTAGTTTGCTGCACAACTGTAGCTCCTATAGATATTGTCATGCTAGCTTAAACAAAATGAACTGGCAAACACCACAGCAGGTCCTTGACTGGCATTGTGGTTGCACGCAATGCTGCCAGTTGCTTAGCAATATTGGCTTGCTGTGCCCTCACCTCCTACCCTGGCTTCTCCATCTCCTGCTGTGCATCAGTTGTGTCAGCAGCATTTTCTGCGGTTGCTCCGAGCCACATCCAGCCTCTTGACTCCCAGAAAAGGCCTTTTTCCAGCACACCTGACACAGTTCTTGGTGCACAGATGGTCATGCGGATGTTCAGCTACTGGTGGAAATGAGTAGCCAGGGTGTTATAAGTTCATGGAACAGATCCATCGCATCCTGGCATTGCAACTAGATGTGATCCAAACCCAATCTGGCCATTTCTGGGTGAGTTGCCACGTGGTCTTCTACAGAAGAGGTACAAGCAAATACTTCATTTACATAATGATGCACATTCATGCAAGAGGTGAGTATGGGAAGTCTTCCCTGAGCAGTAATCATGTGAGGGTCTCTCTGTTGTAGCAGTTTTATAACCTAACCTACGCTGGAAATACATCAAAGAAGCACTGGCTATGAAAGGCAGGAAGGGAGTGGTCAGAGGAACTGCAGCTACACCAGCTAGTATAACAGAGCCAAGGAATGTCCTCAGGCACCACAACTCAATTGTGCTGTTAAATTCTCAGTCCGTGGCCAACCAATACAGACAGTTTGGGACTTGGCGGGGCTCAGAGCTGAGCTCCGTGGCAGCTTGGATGCAGCCACCCTGTTTCCGGAGGACAGTGGTATGAATCCAAGGGGTTGCATACCAAGGAGCCATTCTGGGCATGAGCATCAGGGTAGGCAATTGCTGGTAGGAAGTGAAAACTGCATTTGGTGGATTCAGTTTTTGGCATTAATGTTCACAGATTTCTCTGTAGGAAGGGAGAGGATGTATGTGGCTCAGAGCCTTGTGTGCAGCTCTGGAATTGGAATTTGGACTTTATGGAGTTGCCTAATCTCAAGTTATTGGAAGATTTGTCCCTCCTTTGTGTGTTAGCCGATGTGTGCTTGGGGCTCAGAGTTTCCTCCACTGGATATTCAGCTAATCCAGGACTGGGTTGTGCAGGCAGAAGGGCAGTCCCAGTTCTGCTAGCACACAGCACTCTAGCCAGATCTTCGTCTATTATGCCTTGTGCCTCTGTCTGGCAAAAAACAGATCCCCAAGATACACTGTAGCTCCAAGTCAGGTGTGCATCTTCCCCCTTCTGAGACATGTCCCCTCCTCTCTGCTACTGACTTCAGGACTCCTGCTTTGATTTTTATTGTGTATAAATTTGGATCTTTCTGGGCCATTTATATCCCTCAGGACCTCTGCACATAGCACGTCTCAGTGCAACAAGGGACCCATTTTTCTTTTTCACAAAGCCATCTGAGATCATCCCAAGGGCTGAGTGGAGCAGCAGATCTTTGGGTCATGTCCATGCTGGCAGTGTAACTTTCTCCTATGTCCCTCACAGCCCAAGGCACCAATATCTCTCCTTCCACCTCTACCAAGATAGCCAGTCCTTCCCACAGATTCTTCACACCCTACTCTTTCATTTCTCACTCCTTCATTCCTTCCTTGTACCTTGCTCTGCCTGACTGGGCCCGACCATTGCCATCCTGCAGTAATCTCTCTGAGTCTGAGAGCCTCCAGTAATCAATTTGTGTCAACTAAAAGGTCTTCTGCCATCAAGAGTCTCTCTGCTACCAAGAAAATGATGCCCTTTGTCTCTGAGCAATAATGTTATAACATTGAGCTGAGAAGACACGTGCATTATCCATAGACATGGCCTACAAAGGGTTCTCATGGGGCCAGCGAGTTTCCTACTGCCTCTCATCCATAAGTTTTCCTCTGCTTCAAACACAAGTGGTTCATGCATTTTGTTACAGAAGCTTCCAGTTTTGGTCCTTATGGTCTTTGGTACATATTGATGAAAAAGGGGCTTCAAGAACTACCATGAAAAAAAAGGTGTGTTTCTGTTATCATCACTGTGTTTTATTCCTATACACACTGTTCAGCATTGAGGACACTGAGGCAAAACAGAGAGCATTTGTTGAGCAAACAAGCAAGGCTTCTTTAGGATGTTACTGTGAGTTGGTCCTCACAACCCTCTTAGAAGCTCTGAGTCATTTTCACCTAAGCCAGGTGTGACTGGTTTGCCCAGGTGAAGGGAGGTGGGTCCAGAGATCACAGTGCTCAAACCAAGACTATTTAGAGCCAAAGGAGGTTGTGTGTGGTCTCTTTGTGAAGGTGAGAGTGCGGGGGGAGAAGCAGACAGTGGTAAGCTTTAGAGCTGAGCTTTGCCTTGATGCTGTGAGCCAGTAAGGACGTTTTAGGGTTGTCTACTGCTGTATAGGTCTGATAGGTGAGGGTCTTGGAGAGAGAGAAGACACTGTTCATCTACCTGGAGTGAAAATGATGTCTATTGCTGGACACTAGTAAGTAGTGGGGTATCCAGCATAGGATAGGAGTGAGCCTACAGCAAAACTCAGTAGTAGTTAAAATGTTCAGTAGCCTGTGATTGGGCTCTGGTAGCTGGGGAGAGCTTCTCTGAGGAGAGACCAGACAGGTATAGTTATGGGATGTGGGAGAGAGGGAAAGGCCATGGATGTGAAGTGGAAATGTGAGCCCTAGATGCTGAGAGCAGGTGCAGCGTCACATCCACATGGAGTTTGGCCCTGGTACAGACCTGTGGATCCTTTCTCAGCATGGTAGGTTGACCTTGGCTGGACATCAGGTATTTACCAAGCCACTCTATCACTCCCTTCCTCAGTAGGACAGAGGAGGAGAAAATAAGATGGACAAAACTTGTGGGTCAAGATAAAGGTGGTTTAATAAAGCAAAAGCAAAGGTACTGCAGGAGTAAGAGGGGAAAAAAAAGAGACGACTCTCTACTTCGCATCAGCAGCTGATGTCTAGCTGCTTCCTGGGATAATTCAGTCCACAGTGGTTGCTGTGGAAGACAAGCACCATAACAATGAATGCCTCCTTCCCCTTCTTTCTCTTAGTGTTTATTGCTGAGCAGCCATGTGGTATGGAATATTCCTTTGGTCAGTTTGGGTCAGCTGTACTGGCTGTGTTCCCTTCCAAGATCTTGCTCACTCTTGGCTTACTGGTGAGAAGGGAATGTTGGAGAGACAATGTTGATGCTGTGTGAGCACTGCCTAGCAGCACCCAGAACACCGGTGTGTTATCAACACTTTTCTAGCTACCAGTACAAAGAACATTGCTATGAGGGCTGCTATGGGAAAAAAATAAAATTAACTCTATCTAGGCCAGATGCAAACCACTGACTAACCATGCAAGTGTCCTCTGTCCTGAGCCCCTGGCAGTAGAGCAACGGATAGCAAACTCTTCCTTAGAGCCCATGGTGCACAAGGGAAAAGCTGGCTAAAGAGTGGGAGAAGGAACTGAGAAGGCAGTGGAAGAAGTTAACAGATTTGCCTGTGAGAAAGAGAAATAAATTAATTGAAGCTCCCCTGCTGCTCTGAGAAAGGACATCGGATGTTGCATCTGGAGACTGATTGTTTTCTTGACATCTTCTCCAGAAGACAAGCAGTTGGGGTGGCCCATGAACTTCTAGCTTGAACTGTAGGACTGGAGCCATGCAGTTAGCTGCTGAGTTTGGGGGAGCTTGAGGAGGTTTTTGGACAAGCCTGCACTTTCTCAAAGACTCACAAAGCTGGGTGGGAGAAGCACTAGGAAAGAGCTACCAGCTGGAATGATGCCTCTGCTCATTGCTTGGCTCACGCTGAGCCCTGAACCCTGGTAGTTTCAACCCTCCATGAAGGTTTTCCTCTAGGAGAGGGCATCACCACAGTGTTTTGCACCACTGAAAGTCCAGGAGCAACACTATGCCAGGGCCAGATAACACTTTTTTTCCACTTCTCCTTTTATGGGCAAGATTGGCCAGATTCCACCTTTCCAACATCTTTTAAGATGGCTCAGGCTGTGAATGTCCCCATGAAGCAAGCATGAGGATGAGAAATGAAAACATCTATTTTCCTGGGGCTTGAACAACAACATAAAAGACAAGTAAGTTAAAGAGCTTCCTGGTGACAGGATCTCGAGGGGGAAGATCTCCAAGCCTTGTATCAACCCAAATCCAAGAAAGAACCAGGCTGAAAATACCTGATGTGGATTAACCCTGACTCAGATAGTGGCTTGAGGCTACAGGATTAGCTGCTGCTCATCTGATGGAAAGCTGAACAGCAGCCAAGGTGGGTGAGAAAGGAGGACCTGAGGGCCAAGCTCCAAAACTTAATTCTGGACACCTGTAGAAGTGAACAACTTTTTAGAAACACCCTGCCTGCAGTGGGTGCTGGCAGCAGCACTCCCTACGAAACTGTTTCTAAGCAGAGTGCTTTTTTTTTCCCCATCAGAAAATGCCAACTCATTACAATGGAAACACTCTACGGGCCTGTATCGCCTCTGATGCTGTGAGAGAAGCCAGGCTGTTTTCTTACCCAACTCCTTGGCTCCTTGCAGCCTGTCCTGGCAGGATGTTGCAGAGCTGCTGTCTTCCATCCTTCAGGTTAACCCTCCAGCTTGTCCCAGTACCTTGTTTCCCCTTGCTCTACAGCCAAGCTCCCACTGACTTGTGAAGGTGAAGGACAGGTATAGTTTTCTTCCCCTTGGTTTGATCCTTTGTTGGCTTCAGATGTCAGGGTAGCTTTTCTGTCTAATTGTGCAACTGTTGGGAAGTCAACCAGGGATTAATTTAATTCCTGTCTTTGTGGGCTGGTTGGGGAAGATTCTGGATCAAGATTGCCCAGTTTCCTACTGAAAGCTGGTCTGCTTCCAGGCAAATGGTATGTAAATGGTGTCTGGAGGGTTATTATTGAAATAACTTAATCTAAGGAAATATTTTGTTGAAACTGGCTTTTGAAGGGAAGCGCTAAGCTTTTCTCTTGCAGTTTTCACAAAATACGTGGCTCTGTGTGAAGTTTTCTCTCATGGGACAGTGGTAATGGGAAACCAGAGTATTTGCACTTCAGCAAGACATCACAGCTTGAGGATCTAGTTTGGTTGCTTCATATATTTTATTTTTCCCCTGTAAAGGACAGGATCCCAGGGCTGAAGGCTCAGAGACAAACTCTGATTTGCCCTTTGCAAGGATGGAGAGCAGGTGACTCATACCCAAAACTTGCCTCCCCACACAGCATTTTGAAATGGAAGAAGTTTTCTGCTTAAATTCCCTCAACTTTGTTTTTCCTGCAAACCTGAACAGTCTGAGCAATTGAAAACCTATTTTGGCTGAAATTCAGAGCAGTCCTGTTCACAATTACTTCTCTTTAATAAATAAACATCATTAACATCTGCTGAGAGATCCCTGGGCTGAGCAGAATGTAGTTGCAGCTCCGTGCCCCAGCTGAGCCGAGCTTGATCCAAAGATGGAGCCAAAAGCAAAGGGGGAAGAAAATAGCAAATGGAAAAATTAATTACATGTTTAAAAAGCCCCAACACTCCAGCTTCCATCATCTCAGGAGTTCACAACTGGCAGGGAGTCTTTAGTAAACTAATTAGTGGCCATGGCAAATTGTGAAGGAGCCTGTAAGTTGTCAACTCTGAGTAGAAATCATCAGTGTCTGGTCTCCAGTAGCCAAGACTCTTGCTCATAGTTTTTCCCTGCACAGTTTTACAATAGTGGTAGTTATTTATCCTGTCTCTGTTAAGATACTGCTGGTTTTGAGTAAGACTTTCCTTTAGAGCTTGAATTTTTACAGAATTTTTGGTTTCATGCATATATAAAATGAATTATATTGATATGTTGTATAATTATATGTATAAAAATAAGCTTATTCGGAGCCTTCAATTAGCTAGGAGAGTGCAAACATCTCCCATGATTTAGAGATTTAATTTGAAGCTTCTCACAGGGGTGTAATAGGAGGTCAAGGTCTCCAGGTTGCATGGCACAGCACAGCGATGCTCACAAGGGTAAATAAACTTTGCCTGGGTCTCCTTAAGCAGCATTTCACTCTGAATCATCCTGGTGATTTAGTTGCCACTAGAACATTAGTTTTAGTTCCACTTTTCTTTATTGCTGCCATGCTTAATTGATTCAACACCAGGATGGAACTGCATAATGAGACTGCTTAAGTGTAATGAAACCCTTACATTGTCAAAAATGAATGTTTTGTCTGCAGATTCTGGAAAGATTGCTAATTAAACCCTTGAAAACTGTTAGATATGGAGATATGTGCAGATTTGGGCATTTAGGAAGCTATGGAACTGGAAGACTAAATATTTCTTTTCTCATCCAGGGTTCCAATAATTCCTTTGCTAAGACAAATTTCAGGGAGCTTGGTTTTTGATTTCTTTTTTTCAGAAAAAATAGCACATAGCTATGAAATATCTTTAATTGGAGGCAATTATCACTGAGAGACACTGGTTTCTACCATGTAGGTTGATGTTAGATGCCTCTTTGCTTCTTACAAGTCTTTACTGCCCCTTATTTTGAGAGCACAACTCAGGAGGAGGTTTCTGGATGTCCCAACAGCCTCTTTTTCTGGTCACGACTCAGCGAGGCTGAAAACCAGACTGAGAATGAGTGCCTAATGGGAAAGAAGGGGATGAAATTCAGTTTCTATGGAAAAAATAAGCCTGAATAGCCCTATTACATCGTGTTGGGTCTTTTTTCCCCTTTTGTTGTATTGTTTTGCATCCCTCTGGAGCAGCCAAAGCAAATTTGCCTTTCTCCACCAGATGGTACTGTTAAACTGCTGTTGGGGGAAAATTTTGCTTGCTCCATCCCAAACCCATCCAGTGATTCCCTTTGGCTGGGACTTCTGAAAGCATTCCACTCTTGGTGTACCCAAGTTAAGCTGGAGTCCTGTTAATAGTAAGCTGAATGAGTGCATTCGTGCTCTATTTCCCTTCCCACTGCAGATTAAATGCGAGCTTCCTCATCCTCACCCCTAATGAAAGGAACAGACTGTGATCTTTCAGTGAGACCACACTCCCAGTATGTATTTAGGATCACTGCTTTTATGAAGCTATTTTCTGTAGAAGCAGTGTAACTCCCTGATAGCTGTGGAAAAGACATTGGTTTTAATATGTCCGAGGACACAGCAGAGCCTTAGTAAAAGTTTGTGTTTGAAATCTGATGTGCATCTTTCCCTGGGTGATGTGGGTAGTAACCTATTTGAGCTCTGCCTGCAGACAGAGGAGGGAACACTGAGGTCCTGTTAGAGCTCCTGGAACTCTCCAATAGAGGACTGATATCTGTTCATATATTCGAAGACAGCTCCATGTTGGCCAGAAAGAAGGTGCTTTCTATGAATTTAGTCCCTCTGATATCAGCCCATGGCTGGGCTGCCATGTGTCCTGAGCTCCAAGGCACAGCCTCAGGGCACATTCCAGATTTGCATGGCTCTATGCAAAATAGAATGCCAGAGGCATTTGAGAAGCATCTTTCTGACACAGTAATTCTGTCGGGTTGCAGAGATGTCAGATTCACTGTGGGTATTGCTCATCAGGGAGGGAAGAGAACACAGGTTCTTGGAGATGCAGCTGCCTCACTGCTATGAGAAGCCATGCAATCACTAGCATCCCTGGAGACTCTAATAACCCCTTAAAGTCTGTGGACATTAGTATTGTCTGGCGGATACCACAGCTCTCCCTTCCACAAGGAAGTTGCCAGCAGTGTGTTCTACCCTTTGGAATGATTTGTAGACTTGTCCATGTAAGCATGATTAATATTTTTTCTTGTGCTTAGTTAACCATGAACTTCTGCATGTCTGAGCAAACACAGCCCTTATCTACCCCTGACTTTCCACACATGTTCTTCCAACACTCCATGGTTTTTCTTCTTAAGAAAAGCTATTTGCATGTGCTGTGACAGGCTGACTGGTAGGCTTTTGGCCTTGAGGCTGGTGCTGTTTATAGAGCTGAAGGTCATGGGCCACAGAGATGATGAAAAAAACTCTTAAACTGGAAGATCAGGTGCTTTCCAGGACAAAAACTAGCTGATTGGCAGAATTTGGACACTTGGAGTATCGGCAGCAGGTGCTTCTGAAGAGTTGCAGCTCTGGGAAGACTTTTTTAAGCCAGCTGCTATCACACAATATTTGTGCCACTGTCACATACACAGAAATCCCTGCAATCGGGGCAGTTGCATGGGAAACATAAAGAGCTTTGAGCAACAAACTCTGCTGTAAAATAGTTCTGTTGAGCATGGAAAAACTCCTCCAAATTTGGCCAAGTGGTGGCATAACGTGCTAGGTTACCCTAAGCATCCAGATACCATAACATAAATGTCTGATGAGGGCTGAGAAGCTGAAGTAATGTTGGTGGGGTTTTTTTTCATGTTATTAGCCAGGCAAATTAAGAAAAATGCCTACAAATCCCAGTAGACCTTGTCTGTAAAGCATCAAAGATGATCTTGCCTCCTCAAAATGATGGATGAGGTGAAGAAATTTCACCTCCTTTGCATCCCCTCCTTCCCTAAACAAGCACTGGAAGATTTAAGTTGGTGAATTAACAGTGAGGGGAATAAAATATCTTTTAATGTAATGAGAATCTCCAAATTGGTAATTTTTCCTGCTGTCTTGGGGAATAGTGCTAATTTGCAAACAAGTTATCTATTGCTACTTGGATTTGAGCACGACATTTCTGCCATTGACACTCACTCTCTGTGGCTGGGTGACCTTGTGGGATGATGTTGGGCTGCAGAGGAAGGGGAGCAGGGGCTGCTGTGTGGGGAGATGTGAAGGAAAAGGGCCTGTTGCTGAAGCCATTACTGGGAAAGCTTTTCCTCATGCCAATGCAGAGATGGAGAAAACTTTTTCTCCTGCATCTTTAGGGGTTTGTCAGATCTTGGTGCATCCCAAGTTAATTTGATTTTTTGTTTGTTTGTTTGTTTTAATGGAGCATCATGCTGGACTCTGAGCCTCTTCTCTGCTTCTGCACAGAGCATCATCCACTTTTGAAGTGGAGCAGCGATACCTGCAGAAAGGCAGTTGCTGAAGGCTGAGACTCCTCATGAGACAGCCTGCAGCAGGAATCAGCCTGACATCATTTGTCACTGCCCATACTTGCTTCCTCTGTTTGAATTTCTTCCTGAGTGAATTTGCTCAGTTTTCCCTGGTGTTTTCTCAGTGCTCTGGCTGCATCTCCTGGGCTGTTTGTGGACTTGTGGAACAAGTTTCACAAGTTTCTGACTGCGTAATGTTGATGTGCCAAAGGGGTTTTGGTTCCCACGTATCAATATCAGTGTTGTAAGTGATGGGGTCATGGAGTGCTTGTTTTCTTTTTCGTTGGGTCTCTTTTGTATTCTTTCTTTTGGTCTCCTCTTATTTCTGTGCATAGTGGATATTGTTTTAGTAATACTTACCTGCAGCACTGCTCATTGTAATGACATTCCTATGTCTTTGGTTGAATCATAGAATGGTCAGAGTTG
>WBNH01005558.1:75539-109348 GCA_013401255.1 Urocolius indicus | reverse complement strand
CCACAGCCTTTCCTCAGAGGGAAAACACACTTTGCACTCACCAAACTCCTGACCTCACAGTGGTCAGATGAGTTCAACCACACCATATACACCTTGGATCACCTAATTCCCAGGAGTACATTTGGTTTTGGCTCATTATTGCTTGTCCAAGGTGACAAAAGGCTTTTGTTACCAGGTCCAGATGTGATGGTGCCACAAACCCATCCCCACGTCCCACAGGTCCTGACCTAGCCCTGACACTCCTTTAATCCTGCTGCTTTTATGTCACCAGTGTCATCTAGAACTCTAATTCTTTATTCATTACTGAGCTTCCCCCTCAGACTCCTCTTGTCCAGACTAAACAGCCCCAGGTCCCGCAGCCTTTCCTCAGCAGAAAGATGCTCCAGGCCCCTGAGCATCTTGCTGGCCCTGCACTGGCTTCTCTGCAGCACTTCCCTGTCCCTCTGCAGCTGGGGAGCCCAGCACTGGCCACAGGACTCCAGATGAGGTCTCAGCAGCTTCCTCCATCCATAAGAGGAATATGGTGCAGCTTATCCCACAGAAACCTCTCCCATGGCTCACATACACTGAGGGATGGGGACATCTCTGTTCCTTCTGCTTTGCAGATGGAAATGGAAACTCTCCTTGTGTTAAAGGAAGGACCCCAGGATTTAAAGATGTGAAAGGCCTTGCCAAGGTTTATCCCTTGTGGGAGATCATCTCAAGGCCAGCCAGAGTGGGCCCAGGGATCTCAGCACCCTGACTGGGGACCAACACCCTTCTGTTCCTGAAGTGGCAGGGTAGGAGCTGTTTGCCCAGAAGAGGAAGGCACACAGGACTGCACGTGCAGGGACACAGGCACTCCTCCCCCACCACACATCTCCAAAGCAGTCTCTGCTTAACCTGTGGCTGCCAAAGTGAGATAACTGGCTGATACCAGCCAAGGGAATCGCTAGTGAGCTGACAGATGGAAGCAACCCTCTCCCCATCTGAAGCGAGCACTGATTTAATCAGCTCAACACTTCCCCACCTGGCATAAACACTGGGAAATGGATCTTCATTTGTGTCCTTCCAACTCTCCCTGTACACTCTTGACATCTTTGAGGGAGTTTTGGGACTTAACAGCAGCAATTGTAACCCAGCACTTTGCCACCTGGCACAGGGATGAGCCTGGTCCCTTCCCTGGCTGTTGCAAACTGCTTTGTGTTTCGGGCTCTGCCTGATGGTGAGGAGCAAAGGGGATAGAAGAGGATGGTGAAGAGACCTCGGGCCACTAGTTGGGGCTGTTGGCTTTCACTATAGGGTGCCTGGTTTGTTTCCATACTCCTTGGTCTTTCTTCCCAGCTTTAGTGGAACATTTAGGCTCAGCTTCCTTGCAGATGTTGGTCAAAGCTGGGTTGTTTCATGCTTGTAGCTGTTGCTGTTGCTTGCAGGTGTAATATTGAACGTGTTGCATTCTTGAAACCCAGCTTGTGGTATTGGTTACTACATGTAAATCTGTCTTCAGTAAGAGAAGCAAAAACCAAACCCCCAGCTCCAAACCAAACCAAACCCCAGGTATCCTCAAGCACTGTATTAAAGCTTAAAATGATTTCTCTTTCTTTTGAGATGAGTGAATGAATGAAAGCCCCAGCAAAGGACTTTTATTGCTTAGGGGAAAAAAAAAGACTCCTGTAAAGCTGTTGGGCTCCTTGCTTGAATAGATCTCACCAAGGGTCTGGGAGGAGTCTCTGTTGTGTGGATGAGAAAACTGAGGCACAACAGAAGTTGACTGAGGAAGAGGGAAACCAAATCTCACCTGCTGTACACGGTAGCTTTTACACACACTGTGTCCCTCTTAAATGGGAGATTGGACTCAGGCAGTGTGATTTGGGATGAGAGGAGGTGAGGTGGATGGAGAGCTGCTGAGTGACAGAGCCCAGAGGGGAGTGAGCAATGGCACAGGATGGAGCGTGAGGCCTGTGGCCAGTGGAGTTCCACAGGGATGGGTTCTGGGGCCAGTCTGGTTCAACATCTTCATCAAGCACCTGGGTGAGGGGACACAGAGACCCTCAGCAAGTTCCCTGCTGGCACCAAACTGGGAGCACTGGCTGATTGCCCAGAGGCTGAGCTGCCAGGCACTGAGAGCTGGGCAGGCTGAGAGTTGGGCACAGAGGAAGCTGCTGAGCTTCAAGCAGGGCAAGGGCAGAGTCCTGCAGCTGGGGAGGAACAACCCCCTGGCCCAGCACAGGCTGGGGGTGAGCTGCTGGAGAGCAGCTCCAGGAGAGGGACCTGGCACTGCTGGGGGATCAGCAACTGACCATGAGCAGCAACGTGGGCTCGTGGGCAAGAAGCCAACGGCAGCCTGGGGGCATCCAGCAGAGTGTGGGCAGCAGGTTGAGGGAGCTTGTGCTCCCCCTGTGCTGTGCCAGAGCTGCTGAGGCCTCATCTGGAGTCCTGTGGCCAGTGCTGGGCTCCCCAGCTGCAGAGGGACAGGGAAGTGCTGCAGAGAGGCCAGTGCAGGGCCAGCAAGATGCTCAGGGGCCTGGAGCATCTTCCTGCTGAGGAAAGGCTGCGGGACCTGGGGCTGTTTAGTCTGGAGAAGAGGAGCCTGAGGGGGGAGCTCAGCAATAGTTACAAATATCTCACTGGTGGCTGTCAGGAGGTTGGGGCAGCACTTTATAATAGGACAAGGAGTGTTACGATGAACCTGCAACACCAAAATTTCCCTTGAAACATGGGGAGAAGCTGTTTGAGTGTTTCAGTGAGGGAGCCCTGGCCCAGGCTGCCCAGGGAGGGTGTGGAGGCTCCTTCCTTGGAGCTCTTCAAGACCCCCCGGACACGTTCCTGTGTGACCTGATCTAGGTGGGAGCTGCTTCCGCAGGGGGGTTGGACTGGATGAGTTCTAGAGATCCCTTCCAACCCCCACCATTCTATGATTCTATGATTCTCTGCTGAACAAATCCACCTGAGAAGTGATGAAGGGGAAAGAGTCATTCCCTGACCATGGTATCACAGAATGTTAAGGTATCACAGAACCTTAAGGTAGGGACTTGAAGAGATCATCCATTCCAACCTCAGAAAGGCAGAAGGGGCTCTGAGGTGTTTGTGCGTCTCAGCAGAGATGTCGGAGTTAAATCCCAAACACAACCATTGGAAGCAAGGAAATGGAGAGTGAAAGGTATTTGATTAGTCTTCTGGTATCGATTTCTTAATGGCTTTTCTTCCTGGAAACCAGGAAAATATTTACTCTGCTTGTAAGCTGTTAGATCAGGGGTTGGCAAGGGAGATGACATGAACGGTGTCCAACTCTGAGCCTCAACCTGTCACTGGAAAGCAGAATCCTAAAGAGGAGAAGCAGAGAAGCTTTCCCAAGGCTGGGTTCATTTTCCATCCTCTGTACACACCTTTTGATTCTTTTAAGCTTTCAGTGCAGCAAGGGAAGAAATAAAAGCAACAGAAGACAATCACTTTCTACCTGGAAGTGATGATATAAAACCACCTCACTGCTGTAACACGAGTTGAGGGAGATGGGATAATAAGAAAAAGCTATAAGGAGGCTCATCAGTTTGCATTGCCTCCCCAGTCAGTGAGAAAGTGAAGCATTAGCTATTGGTCTGTTTGGTCTTGCTTGATACACTGGAAAGCTAAATACCTTGTTTGATCTGCTCTTGACTCCACCTGCTTTCTTAGTGGGGGGAGGAGGACTGTGTTACATGCATACCCTTGGCTTCATTTGCATTGCATTAAGAGTAAAACAGTCGAAATTTCTTCCCAGCAGAAGTAAATCTGACAGGCTTTATGAAGCCATTATACCTGCAGGTATTTTATACTTGTGAAATACATTCTTGTCAAGCTCTCTTAATTATATTATTATATGTACTTTTGAACTCAGATCCACTCTTGGGTGATCCATTCTACCTCTGACAGTGCAGCCCTAAAAATGCTAGCATTTGTATCAAAGCTCCTTGGCTGAACAGAGATGTATCTGTTATGGATTCGGGGGGGGAATTGATTAATTTACTGGTTTGGGAACATTTCTTCATTTGACAAAACTTGCTGCCTTGAAACTCCTAGTGGGTCATTATCCTGTGCACGTGGCTTTGGGGGAGGTGGTTGGAATATCAATGGAGAATTATCAGAGAAGCCAGCTGGAAGGTAGTGAGTGGTTGTAGGTTTTGGTTGGCTTTTACCCAGGGTCAAAGTTGCCATCATTATCTCATTCCTGTCCACATTACCAGCCACTTAAGGGGTCATGGCCAAGAGGACTTGCTCTGGGAGTACTTGAGTGAGTACTTAAGCAAAGCTTTGCACAGAATCGATGGGAGTTAAGAAGATGGGAGTTAAGTACTTTGCTGAATCACAAAACCTTGTTTGCAAGAGGGATTTTGGCTCCCACAAGTCTGTCCCTTTGACTTGGAGTTGTTTGATTTGGGTGTCCCAAGGACTGGGTGTCAGGAGGGGGATGCAAAGTTGCCCGTAGAGTTGCTCATCCCTGAGCTTCCTCTTGGATTTATCACCTGAAAAAGAGGTTGGTAGTAAACCTTTTTCACTTAGTGATGGTGGGGGATGCATGTGAGAACACAGGATGAATGGTTTTTGCTGCAAAAGGCTGAGGGAACTGGGGTTGTTTAGCCTAGGGAATTGGAGGCTGGGAGGAGACATGATCACTCTCTACAACTACCTCAAAAGGGTCTCTTCTCTCCAGTAATCAATGTTGGGACTGGAAACTTGGCTTAAATTGCTTCAGGGGAGGGTTAGAGCTTTGTCACTGAGAGGGTTATTAAGCTCCCAAGAAGGAGCTTAACATAGATGAGGTGCTGAGGGACATGGTTTAGTTTAGTGATGGGCTTGGCAGTGAGAGGTGAGTGGTTGGACTTAAAGGTCTTTGCCAACCATGATGATTCTGTGTGCTTAAGTCCCCCTTGGCTAGCAAAACAGCCCACAGGTGTGGAAGGGCTTTGTGTCTTGCTGATGTCTGCAAATAACTAGGCCAGTGACCTGGAGGAGTGAAGGTCCTCTCCATCTTTCCTCTGCAAACTCTTCACCACGCTGAAGCCAAGCTGGTGTCAGCAGCATGTCTTTGGTCTGCCCAAGGTCTTTTTCTCCTCCCATTTACCAGCAAAAGACTGACAGGATGGATCAGCAACAGCTCATACACTCATTAAATTGCCATCAAGTTTTCTGGCTGATGGGTTCTGATGGATGGGAGGTCATTAGCTAAACTGGCAGCAAAGTGAAGGGAAGCATCTGCCTCCCTCGTCCACCTTGGCATGGGAGGTGCTCAGCGGCTCCAGAGGAGCAACAGATCTCCATCCTGAGACTGTTCCTTTCCCACCTCTCCTCGGATGAAGGCAGCAAAGAGAAGCGGAGGAGTGCTGTTAAGATTTTCTCTTCTGAGCCAGTAATCCCTGAAATCCATTCAGGAAGTTTAATTGCTGCAAGTAAACCTTGTCAATCCCAACATGGCATAAAGCACAGCTGAGCAAGCAGCATTCTCCTCTGCCTTCTGAGAACTGAAAGGATCTGTGCATTTCTCCTTTTCCTTCCCTGCTATTGTTTGAAAGGTTTGGAATAGAACTGATTTTGATATGATTTCCTCTTCCCCTTTCTTCAAACTCTTGTGCTTCCCTCCCAACAAGAAGCCCAGTATGTTGCAGCCAGGCTCACAGGAGACGTCTGGGTGTTGTCAGAGAGCTCAGGTTGACTGCTTCATCCTGTAAAACTTTCAAAGCTAAAACATTAACTGACATTTCCAAATGAAATGTCACTTGGCTCCCAATAAATAAATAAATCAGATGTTTTGACATTTTTTCAAGCACCTTTTTTTCCCTTGTAAAAGGGAAAGAAGTTTCTCTAAATGAAAATTGTGTCAAAACTGACTTGATTTCATTTTTTTTTAACTCCTCTTTTTTTTTCCTCATATAAATTATGACTTTTAGGGATTTCTTTCTGGGAGATGACATTGGGTGGCTCACCCGTGGGAGCTGGCAGACCCCAAGATTCAACTGGTGCTGGGAGCCTCTGGGGATCCAACCCACGTGACAAGGGGCTGGAGAAAGCCTTGGCTGGTCAACACCAGTGATTATTCACACTTGGCTACATATATATATATATATCACACAATCACAGCATGGTGGGGGTTGGGAGGGACCTTTAGAGCTCATCCAGCCCAACCTCCCTGCAGAAGCAGCTCCCACCTAGATCAGGTCACACAGGAACGTGTCCAGGTGGGTCTTGAAGAGCTCCAAGGAAGGAGCCTCCACACCCTCCCTGGGCAGCCTGGGCCAGGGCTCCCTCACTGAAACACTCAAACAGCTTCTCCTTGTGTTTCCAATGGAACTTCTGTGTTCCAGCTTGTGCCTGTTACCCCTTGTCCTGTCACTTTAGACAACGTCACCCCATCCTCTTGACACACACCCTTTAGGTAACTGTAAGTGTTGATGAGCTCCCCCCTCAGGCTTCTTTTCTCCAGACTAAACAGCCCCAGGTCCCGCAGCCTTTCCTCAGCAGGAAGATGCTCCAGGCCCCTGAGCATCTTGCTGGCCCTGCACTGGCCTCTCTGCAGCACTTCCCTGTCCCTCTGCAGCTGGGGAGCCCAGCACTGGCCACAGGACTCCAGATGAGGCCTCAGCAGCTCTGGCACAGCACAGGGGGAGCACAAGCTCCCTCAACCTGCTGCCCACACTCTGCTGGATGCCCCCAGGCTGCCGTTGGCTTCTTGCCCACAAGGGCACTGTATATGTTGTGGGGTGGGTTTTTTTCATCTCTCATTTGAACTGTCTCAGCTGCTTGTTTAGAATCCTTGAGGCCAATTTGCAAAGCTGTTGAGCAACACTAGGATTTTCTCTGGTAGCCTGGGCCATGGCACCCCAAGAAGCATCTCTGCTCTTCCACTGGACTGTAGAAAACTGCAGATGTCACAGATTTTGGGTCAGCTTTGGAAATGGCAGCTCTTTCCCTTCCTTTGATCTTGTGATCCAGCATCTGAGCTCAAAGTGAGTCTGAACTCTTGACTTGCCTATTTGTTTTCAGTGCCTGGGATGCAATGTGGGTGTGGGTTTAGCTCGTGTTCACCCAGCCTCACTTGGATTTCAGGCCCACTTAGAGCTCTGCAGGGTTTCCTTTTGATGTTTTCTTTACATGGATTGCTCTGCTACCTGCCTTCAGTGGAAGCCTTGCTAAGTAAAGCACATCTCACCAGATTCATTCAGACACATTGCATGACTCAAGGGGCTCCCAGGAAGCACAGATTGAAGGAGGGTGGGCAGAGCTCTCTCTGAACAGCAAAGGAAGCCTCTGAGATGGGATTAGCATGGCTGTAGCAGGGGAGCTTGTTCATGGGAGCTCAGGGTAGGGAGAAGAGACAGAGGATAAACACGTCTTGTAGCTGTTTCTCTTGCTTTCCAGTTAAACTGGCATTGTTAAATGGCTGCAGTGGGTTGTAAATAATAAGGGAAGGGGGGGAACAAGAATTCCTTCTCAGTGCAGGGAAATGTTCTGTGTTGGGGGAAGTTTCTTTCCTTTTTAATGTCTTATTTCTCTGCAAACCATCCTCAAACATTCCTGCCCACCCCCTCACCCCCCACCCCATACTTGGATGGGCCAGATCTTTTAGACACAACCAATGCTTTCACCCCCCTCTTTGCCCTGATGAGTTTTGGAGAGGCCTTTAAAGCCCTTTTTCCTTCTCCACATGCTTGGTTTAGGGTTTGTTTTTGCAAGGCTGTGTGTTTTCCGTACATTCCCTCATGCCTTTCTGGGGTGCTGTGCAAGTAGAGAGTGGGGAGGCAGCATCAACAGCCTTTGCACATGCCAGAGGTTGCTGCAAAGCAGAGGGGAGTCCTGAACAAGCACATTGGGGAAGAGCAGACATGTATTTATAAATTTCAGTGGGAGAGACTTAGCTTGAGCACCTGGAAAATCCTTTGCTGAGTGAGGAGAGAGAAGCTCTTGACCAGATTACCTGAGGAGGATGTGAACCTTCCAGCCCTGGAGGGTTTTAGGGCAGCTTAGACACACATCAGCTGTTTTTATTGCAAGCAGGGTTCCTCCTGGACTTGGAGATATACAGAATAAGAAAAGAGGCTTGAGAGGACCCAGAGGGATCATGGAACCCACCTGTCTCACTCTTAAGTCCTGAGTTAGGCCTGGCTTTATCAAGGATTGGAGACCATCAGGGGTCCTCTTTGCAGGAGGAGCTCTCTGAGGCTGGTGGAGATGCTCATTTGGGACACTGGTGCAAGGATACAGGTGCTTATTTTTCTTCATGAGTCTCAACTAGTCCCCATGAGGGTTCCTCTGCTGCTTTTTTAAGGCCAACTTGTTGAGGATAGACCCTTGTGCCACAGGGACCGAGTGACAGCAGCGAGCTAACACTGAGAGCAGGCTGCCTGATGTGTGTGTCTTGTCTCAGCTGCAGCTTGGTGTGGAAAGTCTTTACATCTCTTGTGCACTTTTAATTGACAGAAACAATCTTTCTTGCTCCCTGCTTGCTTGATTTGCTGCCTTTCACAGCCTTGGCTCTTCCTGCAGGTGAAATGTTTATCCCATGCCATCTCTACCTGCCATGGAGGTTGTCCTCCCTCTTCTAACTTGGTTATTGAGGTCAGTGTAGGGAGATACATGGAACTGCAGGGTAAAACTCAAGTGGGTGATGTTGCAAACAACTAATTTGGGGCACTGGCATCCTTGGTGGAAGAATAGGCAATGGATTTCTGCATCTCCCACCCTCCCTTGTCTGTCTGTGCCCATCAGCAACCCGCGATGGACCAGCCAGTGCTTGTGTTTCAGGGCAGCAATCAGCAGTTGCTTCAGGAGAAAAACACAACAACAAACCAACAAGGGACTTTTGGACTGTATCTTGGCTGAGATTCAGGTCATCTGAGATTGGCCAAAGTGTAAAAAGCTTGAAGCCCAGACACAGCACTGGGGCCCACCTTGCTATTTTGGGAGGCGAATGAAGGCCTATCGGTTATCTGTCAGTGCAGGAGAGGTAGTCAATGACTGAAGAGATGTCAGGTTTTATTTCCAGTAAGAGCTGGTGAAGCTGGGAAAATTGCTCATTAATGCTTTTATTGATATTCATGTTCCTATTGAAGAAGTCTGGGGTTGGGAGGTAGAGGCAGGGAGAGGGGGAGATGAAGCAGGGAGGGGGGGTTGGTTTGTCCGTGCCTGTGTTAATGGGGCCAGGCTGAAAATAGGTTCTTTTATGCCTGGGCAAAGGGGATGCACTGACCACTGGGGAGGTTTGACTATGTCAGTCTCTCTAAATAGAGAATAGATCAGTTCTGGGGCTGAGCCAATAGCTTTGGAGGCAAAAAAAAACCCTCTCAATAACACAGGTCAAACTGTGCCAGAAGCTTTGGAGCACTCTGATGTGGGGCTTGGTTTTTTTTTGGTCTCCTCCCCTCTTTCCACAGAGCAAAATGGAAAGCAGATTGTTGTAAAACGGATGCAAAACGTGGGTTTGGGGACTGTTTAACCCTCATGTTTGCTTTAGCATTCTGTTTTTAGAGTCATTTGAATTGAAAATGCCTCCAATGCAAAGGAATTTCTTGCTAAAATGTCAAATTAGTTGATGTCTGAAGTGCTGATGCTGAAATGGTTGGATTTGAAACACAAAAGGAAGCCCACAAAGCAGACTCTGTTGCTTGTTTGGCACTGTTGACATTCACAAACATTGATTGTGTCTTTCTAACCCTTTCTTCTGTGCTTTCTCTCCATTCTGCCTAAGTTTTTGTAGCTTGGAATCAGGTTGAGCACTGCAACTCCATAGTGTGGGGGAAAAAAACAAGCTGTTCCCAGCAGGGTCACAGCTCATGAGGCTTACTGGAAAGCTGCTTTGCTGGGCTTGCTGCTCATCCCCTGCACACCTATCCTCTCAGCATGCTCCCCTGGTGCCCTCCATGGCAGGGATGAGAGAGAAATCAAACCATGCACGTTTGAGAGCAGAGCATCTTCTTTAGGACCATTAAAGGATAAAACTCTTCCTTTCCTGCCTCAATTTACCTGCTCACTAAAGCAGGAGCTGTGGTGCCTTTCCCTGCTGTGAGAAATGATGTGAAGGCTCCAAAATCCACTTCCAGGCTGCCTAAATTTATAAACTCTTTAAGTGCTGAGGTGAGGGAGCCCTGGCCCAGGCTGCCCAGGGAGGGTGTGGAGGCTCCTTCCTTGGAGGGCTTCAAAACCCACCTGGACACGTTCCTGTGTGACCTGATCTAGGTGGGAGCTGCTTCTGCACGGGGGTTGGATTGGATGAGCTCTAAAGGTCCCTTTCAATCCCTCCCATTCTATGATTCTATGACAATTACTTCCCCAGCCCTTCCCAGTTTGCTCTGGCTTGCTACAGAGCCTCGTGCCTTGCTCAAACCAGGAGCCTTGCTGGGGGAAAAAGGCAACCTCACTCTGCATCTGCACTGTGCTTGGCCAGGGCAAACCTACAATAACTCAATAACCGAAAGTGTTTAGAAGGTAAAATGTTTAATACAGCTCTGCTTCTCATCTGTCACCAAGGAGCCTGATTTCCTCAGCTGCAGATCCCAGGGACACAGCTGCTTACCCAAGTCTGGTAGCGCAGATGCTCCATCTAAGAGGCCCAGCCTGCACAATCACCCTGGGAGCTTGGAGGCTTTGTTGGTGGTGGTTTTTTGCTCTTCTCACATGTGTTCACATACACAGGGTGTTTGGTCAGGTTAGGATCTGTGGAAGGGCACGATGTGACATCCTGAAGGCTGAGTTTAACCTTGCTGAAGCGTGAACTGCTCCTTTTGGATGTGATGTTAAGCTCTCTACGTTCTCTGCTCTCGTTCAGTCTGATCCTTCTGTCTGCTGGGACTTTGTCTTAATGGAGCATTGGGCATCCCACAGTTGTTAAGAAGCTTATCCTTGTTGTTCCTAGCCTGTAAAACCAGAATCCTTCCCTTGGTTTATAAGTAGAGACAATTTTCCCCCCCCTCGGCTCTGTCTCCTGCCAGTCTGCTTTCCCAAGGCAGGAATGCTTCCCTTGCAAGCTCTGCTTCCAGGAGCAGTTGTTGGGAAGGGGATGGATGTTCTCTTTTTTTTATCTTTCAAAATGGAAAACTGCTTGCTAATACTTCTTCTTTTGATATGAAGAGTGGACTAGTTGGTATTTATAGATGCTGAGATGATGAGGGATGCTCTAGTCAGTGTTCCGATGCTGCTCCCAGACCTGAGCAGGCCATGGAAGCACTAACGTGTGGGATATCACCCTCTGCTGTTGTTTTATGGTTCTTTCCATCACAAGAAGGTTGTTTGGCTTGCAAGTTGAATAAACTTGCAGGGCAAGAGAGTGATGTCCTCCAAACCAGTCCTTGCACTCACTTTATAGCCAGGGTGTGAGTTATCAGAGTGAACGGGAGGCTCCCCTTCTGCCTCGTGTAGAGGTTTTGGATCAGGCTGTGAGGAATATCCCTCTCTGCTTTTGCTCCCTGGCTGCCAGGCAGTGATGGAAGAGGAGGGCATGGGCCAAAACATGAGAGGAGGGCAGTTGTTATTCTAAATGAAAAGCATCTCTTCTCTCATTAAAGCTGTAAATTAGGGTCAGCACATGATAACTCTGATGGTAGTTGATGGAATCAATAAAGCCCCGGTTTGTGTTGAAAGCCAAGTTGCCAACATGCCAAAACACATCTTCTGCAAATTGCTTCATTTCCATTTGAAAAGATCAAACCTTATTCCTTCTGAAAGCCCAGAGGTGGGCTGGGGGAAGGGAAGAGACACCAACCACAGCAGCTGAAATCTCCTTTAGATGGGAATTGATAGCAAGTTAAGAAACTACTTTCTCTTTGCTTTTCAACAGCAACTCAGGGAAGCTGAAAGTCTGGAGTTACCAGGGAGTTTTTACTCATTCTGAAGCAGCTGGGTTTGGGTTTTTTTTTTGGAAGGGATGTTTCTAGCTAAGCAAGGTGTCTTCATTTGCAGCTGCTGTCTCTCAGAGGCATGATGGTCAGCTGTACTCTGGGGGATGCTCATTACTCCTGCCTCAAGTGCCTTACTTCTTCCCTTAGCAACTTTGTTGACACTGGAAACTTTAGGATCTAAAAACCTCTCCTGTGTGCAGCAGAGATACACACTGACAGGAGAAGCTGCTACATGAAATCATTAAGAGCTGCTGTCGACAGGTTTGGATGGGGCCCCGAGGTGCTGAGCTGTGTTGATTGTCTGTTGCTTGGGTCCCCAGCTGAGCCACACAGACAGGCACCTGGAGCCTGTTTTAGCTTCTTGGTGAGATAGTTGGGACTGAGCATCATCTCTCAGCCCCTCTGACAATAACATTTGCTTGAAATGAGTGCTGGAAAAGTGGGGAGAAATGTTAAAGTGGGTTAAATGAAGGGATCTGAGGAAAATAGCCTTAGAGGGTCCCCCTTTGTCAGCATTTTCTTAAGCACTGATCTTCCTGGAAGATTTACTGCAGGACCAAACTCAGCAGCTGCCACAGTGGTGCTTAAAATCACAGCATTGCTTAGGAAAAGACCTTGAAGCTGATGGAGTCCCAGCCCTGCCCAGCACTTCCCCACGGCCCTCAGCACCTCAGCCCCACGGCTTTGGGATCCCTCCAGGGCTGGGCACTGCCCCAGCTCCCTGGGCAGCCTGGCACAGGGGCTGACACCCCTCTCAGGGAAACAGTTCTGCCTCAGCTCCAGCCTCAACCTCCCCTGGGGCAACTCCAGCCCCTTTCCTCTTGTCCTGTGGAGAGCAGAGCCCCATCCCCAGCTCCCCTCAGCCTCCTGTGAGGGAGCTGCAGAGAGTGCTGCTGTCTGCCCTCAGCCTCCTCTTCTCCAGCCTCAACACCCCCATTCCCTCAACCCCTCCCCATTGTATTTGTGTGGTGAGCTTGACCAGGTTAAGCACTGGTATCTTACAATGTTTTGGGAATCTTCTAAACCTGCTGCAAGCTCCTGCTGCAGCTCTGCCCTTCCAGGAAAACCTGGAAAACATCCCTTCCCTCTGTGGCTTGCAGCATAGAATCATAGAATGACAGAATGGTGGGGGTTGGGAGGGACCTTTAGAGCTCATCCAGCCCACCCCCCCTGCAGAAGCAGCTCCCACCTAGATCAGGTCACACAGGAACGTGTCCAGGTGGGTCTTGAAGAGCTCCAAGGAAGGAGCCTCCACACCCTCCCTGGGCAGCCTGGGCCAGGGCTCCCTCACTGAAACAGGGAAAGAGTTTTTTCATGTATTTAAGTGGAACTTTCTGTATTGCAGCTTCATCCCATCACCCCTTGTCCTACCATAGAAACAAGTGCTTCCCCAACCTCATGACAGCTGAGATATTTGTAACTATCATGTAGTAGCTGTAGTAGCTGTATTCCTCAGCAGGAAGATGCTCCAGGCCCCTGAGCATCTTGCTGGCCCTGCACTGGCCTCTCTGCAGCACTTCCCTGTCCCTCTGCAGCTGGGGAGCCCAGCACTGGCCACAGGACTCCAGATGAGGCCTCAGCAGCTCTGGCACAGCACAGGGGGAGCACAAGCTCCCTCAACCTGCTGCCCACACTCTGCTGGATGCCCCCAGGCTGCCGTTGGCTTCTTGCCCACGAGCCCACGTTGCTGCTCATGGTCAGTTGCTGATCCCCCAGCAGTGCCAGGTCCCTCTCCTGGAGCTGCTCTCCAGCAGCTCACCCCCAGCCTGTGCTGGGCCAGGGGGTTGTTCCTCCCCAGCTGCAGGACTCTGCCCTTGCCCTGCTTGAAGCTCAGCAGCTTCCTCTGTGCCCAACTCTCAGCCTGCCCAGCTCTCACTGCCTGGCAGCTCAGCCTCTGGGCAATCAGCCAGTGCTCCCAGTTTGGTGCCAGCAGGGAACTTGCTGAGGGTCCCTGTGTCCCCTCACCCAGGTGCTTGATGAAGATGTTGAACCAGACTGGCCCCAGAACCCATCCCTGTGGAACTCCACTGGCCACAGGAACTCCACTGGCCACTCCGCTGTGCCAGCAATTCCCTTACTGTGTGCCTGCTCCCTCCTGAGAGCTGCCCATGGCCTGCACCCACCTTCTGCCCTCTGCCTCCCCAGCCAGGGACTCTTATTTTCTCCACCACCACCACCTTCCTAACCCACTTGTACCAATAAAGATGTATGACTCACAGCTGAGGAGAAGAGATTGTTTTCGATTGCTCTTCATCTATTATTGCAGAAAGTAAAATGAATAAAACTTATGCAGGTCACAGACATTAAAGAGTGGTTTTGATATCAGTTTGGGAGCACTTGTCAGCTTTGATTTATTAAGTAAAGTTCCCAGACTGGCTACTAGTATGTGTTGTCAGTCTCTTGATAATGGATAGACCTCACAGCTGAGTGCTCTGTGATTAGAGTTCTTGACTATATAGTGTTAAATAAAGGCATTGGGGGTGTATTTTTAGTGTGGAGGGGTTAGTTTGTTCATTTCCATCTTTTAGGGAGGGGGGTTGGTTTGCTTATTTCCATCTCTTAGGCAATTTCATTCATCTTCCCTCCCCCTGCCTTCCCTCTCCTGTACATTTGTTTGTGTTGGAAGGTAAATGAGATGCATCTTTAAGGGTAGGGGTGTTTTCTTTCCCTTCTGTTCCCTCCCCAAGCTTGCTCTCAGCTTTAACTTGATTGATTAAATGTCATGGGGGGGTGGGGGGAGGACGTACAAAACTGGATAAGCAGAAGCTATCTAAATTGCTTTGCAGAGCATGAGCTGCTCTGCTCCCTTCCTACACCTGCATCAGCCTTTTCTAACCATCAGACTCTTTGTTGCTTAGGCCTTAGGGATGGAAATCACTAAAGCTTCGTGGAGAGGTGGCTGACAGAGCCCATGACCTCTCCAAAGAGAGAGCATGGCCTTAGCAAAGCCGCTGCTACAAGCCCTGGTAGCTCCTCTGTAAGGTTGCTGAGTGTTAATGGGTATATGAAGCCTTGCATGGCTGATGAGGAGTGACAGGCAGGAAGGTTCAGAGGCATGGTGCTATCTCTGCTAACCACAACACTTTGTTTTCCCTTCAGAGGATGGACCAGCAGCTCAAATCCTCCTGCTTGCTTGCAGGAGCCTCTCTTGGGGCATCTCAAACAACTCCCAGAGGGCAAGGGATTTGCAGCACTTGGCTCCAAGCTGCTGTTAACCAGGCACCTTGCTGGGATCCTCCTCATAGGGATGAATGGCAGCAAACATGGGCTGGAGAGAGATATCCTGGACTAAAATCCCTGGCTAGGACTTTAATTGTGCTTTCAAAAGGAAGCGAGCTGGAACAAGGATGAGATTGTTTCCCCCCACATACCTCTTGGGGCTGAGGGAGCACAGGGACACATTCATTAGTGTGGAATTGGTACAGTGCAGGTGGGAGACCAGCAAGTGCCTTTGGTGAATGAGTCTTGCAGATCCTTCAGGACCCCAGGATGCTGTGCTGAGACAGCAGGGCCTGGGTGTCATTATCTAGTGCCTTAATCTCTGACCAAAACCTGATCTGTGTAACTTGAAGTGCAGAATGCACTGAGAGGGATAAAAATCCATCCAATTGCACCAATTTCATCAGCCTTTTTGCTCTTGTGTGACTCTGAAAATTGCTTTTGATTTAAAGGTTAAGATCTGACAGGCCAATAGACCTTAAAAGAAGATCTTTTCTTCTCCATCCTCTTTTCCTCCCAGTTTCTTTCAGACCTTGAAAGATCAGAACATCTGCATGGGGAGGGTGGGAAAGGGATTAGGTGAGGAAATGCTTTCAGCTGCCCCTTCTGCTGCTGTTTTCAGGACACATGAGGGACTGCACCAGGGTTTGGATTCCCTGGTCCTTATCAACCCTTTATCCCTCCAGCTGATAAGGGGAGGAGTGACCCCAGAAATGAGTATATGAGCTGAGGAGTGTGAAGAAAGATCAGTGCAGGGTTTGAGGTTGTGGCTGTGGAAGGTCAAGTGACATGTCTGTGGTTATTAACACTGTGTTAAGTCTACTGGAGGATGCTGGTCCTGTCTCTGAAGCTGGGGTGTCCTTGCAGCAGTGTCTTTTGCAGTTCATGAGTGTCTTCTTGCTTCTTGCTGTTTCACAGCCTGCAATGGCATTAGCTGCTCTGCACGTTCCAGGGCTACTGCCATTATCTCCTAAGAACACATGCATTAATTATTAAGCCAGCTTGCTTATTCCCCACCTTTAAACAATAACCCTGCCATACCTGCTTGCTTAATAGATGCAACCCCACTGTGTTCTGAAATGGCTCTTGAGGGGCATTTCTGGCTTGTCCGTGCTGACTGTTGCTTCTTCAGCTGCCACAGCAACAGAAGGGCAGGAACGACCCAGGCAGAAAAAGGCTCATATGCTAGTGGGAAAGGTGGATTTGCCCTCAGGGAGAGGGATCAGCTACCAAACCTTCCACAGGTACCAAGAGAAGGGTCTCTCCTGGCAGAGACTCCTGAGACAGGTAGGGGCCAGCCAAACTCCCTCAAATGTGAGTGGAGCTAACTGGGAAGCACTGTCCAAGTCCCACTTTGGTGGGAGAAGCTCCTCATGGCATCAGCAGCTTTGTTTCCTTGTACTTGAGGAGGAAGTCCCTGGCCAAGGCTCATCAGCAGTGGGTGCTTGCTGTTGAAAAGATGGTGCTGCTTGAGTGTCGGGTGAGAGCTGAGTTCAAGCCTCCCAGAGGTATTTTCAGACGTGCCTGAGGGCCAACAGCTTTAGCCCTTAATTCTTTTAGACCCAACATGAATGCAGATGAACCTACAGTGGAATCCACCCAACCAGCTCTTTCATTCTTCCCTTTTTCACTCTCCCTGAATAAAACTCCCCTGTAGTCCAAGACACCAGGGAAAAACCCTGCAGCATTTCACCTTCCTGAGACCCTGTGAAGTAACATCCTCCTGTTTCCCTGTCCCAGCAGCAGCTTGATGGCTCAGTGATTTGTTCTCTCACAAGCTGAATATCTCCACGTTGGTTTTTGTCCTCTGCTTGTACCCACCTCCCATCCTTTGAGCTCTATGTGGAATTCCTGGGCCGTCAGGAGGAGTTAAGGCTTCAAGGTTAAAGACAGCAGGGGAATATAGACATGTGCTGGAAAATATTAGTAAATGAAAGCTGCTGTCTGGACCCCCAGCCCTCTTGCTTCTCACACAGGCTCCTGCTGGAGCACCAGATGGGGTTTAATCAGGACCGCCGCGGCGCCGGAGGGATATTATTAAGAGACATCTAGTTCTGGATGAGAGAAGATTATCCAGGGTTTATTTCCAGCTGATAACACTCTGCCCTTCTGTAACACCTTTTATCTGAGGATCTGGGAGCTTTTTACAGACTGGAGTTAATTAAACCTCACATTGCCCCATGGTGCAGTGGGTGAGACTGGGGCTAAGCATAGGCTGAGGAGCAATTAGGAGGGATCCCCACCCTCGCAGGCAGATAAGATAGATGATCTCCTGGCTCTTCTTTGCTATCTTATTTGCATGTTTATCTCCCCTGTGCAGTTGAGAAAAGTCAACCCAGAGGATGTACAGCCTGCCCAGAGTCCTCCTTCAGTGCCACACGGGGCTGAAAACCTGTGAGTCCCCTTTGCCAGCCCCATAAGGTGTAGGGTGCAATGATTCAGTGGTGATGCTCCATGCTGACTCTGCCTTCAAGCTCTCCTTCTCCTTTCCCAGCATTGGTTTCACACCTGGACTCTGCTCGGGTTTCCTTCCTCCAAATCATATAATCATAGATTGGTAGGGGTTGGAAGGAACCTTTAAAGATCATCCAGTCCAACCCCCCTGCTCAAGCAGCTCCCACCTAGATCAGGTCACACAGGAACGTGTCCAGGTGGGTCTTGAAGAGCTCCAAGGAAGGAGCCTCCACACCCTCCCTGGGCAGCCTGGGCCAGGGCTCCCTCACTGAAACACTCCAACAGTTTCTCCTTATGTTTCAATGGAACTGTTTGTGTTGCAGCTTCATCCCATCACCCCTTGTCCTGTCACTGGGTACAACAGCAAAAAAGTGCTGCCCCAACCTCCTGACACCCACCAGTGAGATATTTGTAACTGTTCCTGAGCTCCCCCCTCAGGCTCCTCTTCTCCAGACTGAACAGCCTCAGGTCCCTCAGCCTTTCCTCAGCAGGAAGATGCTCCAGGCCCCTGAGCATCTTGCTGGCCCTGCACTGGCCTCTGTACAGCACTTCCCTGTCCCTCTGCAGCTGGGGAGCCCAGCACTGGCCACAGGACTCCAAATGAGGCCTCAGCAGCTCTGGCACAGCACAGGGGGAGCACAAGCTCCCTCAACCTGCTGCCCACACTCTGCTGGATGCCCCCAGGCTGCCGTTGGCTTCTTGCCCACGAGCCCACGTTGCTGCTCATGGTCAGTTGCTGATCCCCCAGCAGTGCCAGGTCCCTCTCCTGGAGCTGCTCTCCAGCAGCTCACCCCCAGCCTGTGCTGGGGCAGGGGGTTGTTCCTCCCCAGCTGCAGGACTCTGCCCTTGCCCTGCTTGAAGCTCAGCAGCTTCCTCTGTGCCCAACTCTCAGCCTGCCCAGCTCTCAGTGCCTGGCAGCTCAGCCTCTGGGCAATCAGCCAGTGCTCCCAGTTTGGTGCCAGCAGGGAACTTGCTGAGGGTCCATGTGTCCCCTCACCCAGGTGCTTGATGAAGATGTTGAACCAGACTGGCCCCAGAACCCATCCCTGTGGAACTCCACTGGCCACAGGCCTCACACTCCATCCTGTGCCATTGCTCACCCCCCTCTGGGCTCTGTCATTTAGCCAGCTATCTCTCTGTCATTCAGCCTAGCCCTATCTCCAAGTCTTCCTTTGGTAGAAAATAACAACAAAAAAAGCCCCTCACAGGCCATCACACACAAAAAAAAAAAAAAAAAAAAGAGCTTTTGCTGCATCTCCCTACAAAGCCAGATCTCTCAGTAGTGATTTCCCCTGGGGAACAGCTGGGTTCGAGGTTTCCTTCCCCTCCTCTTTTTTCCTTTCCTTCCCTTTTCTCCCCTCTCCTAACTTAGGAAGCTCTAAAAACCCTCTTTGAAGTAACACTGTGTGAAGAGGATTTAATCCTTGTCCACTTAAATATTCATGGCAGCTTGCATTTCTGTTCAAAAAGACACTTGTTTATTTAGATAAGATTTAATTTATTCATCATTTACCTCAATGTGCAGGAGCGTGCATGTACATTTTAGCTTATAAGCACCATAATACATAAAACATTATTGAGGCATGCAAATTGCCCAAACACAGCATTGGAAAGTGCCTGCTTGTTTCAGGCAGATAACTCATTTCTTTACCCTTTTGGAGTCGAGACACAAACACAACTGCAACGGGCTCGTGGCCTGGGATTCGGCGACTCGCTTAATGGAAGGGGCTCAGCTCTTCAACATGGCCCTGGCAAACACCCTTCTGGCAGTGGATTTGCAATCCTCTCCCTCAGGAGTCTGCTGGGGTTTGCTGAAGGCTCTGAAGTTAGTGTTAGTTCTCCTGAGGTGGGGTTAGGATCGGTAGCAGAGGTGATGGAGGGAGCAGATATATCCCTGCTGCACACTGTCGGTCTGGCAGTGTGGGGTCTGCTCTTGGCTGTGCATCATAGAATCACAGAATGGTGGAGGTTCGAAGGGACTTTTAGAGCTCATCCAGCCCAACCCCCATGCCAAAGCAGGTTCTGCTTGCCCAGGGGGCACAGGAATGTGTCCAAGTGGGTTTGGAAACCTCCTGAGAAGGAGCCTCCACACCCTCCTTGGGCAGCCTGGGCCAGGGCTCCCTCACCTCAGCACCAAAGGACTTTCTCCTTGGGTTTAAATTGAACATTTTGTGTTCCAGCAGATATCCTGTCACTAAAGACAACAGAAAACAGTGTCACCCCAACCTCCTGACACCCACGAGTGAGATCTTTGTAACAATTGNAGTTGCTGCTCGTGGTCACTTGATGATCCCCCAGCAGTGCCAGGTCCCTCTCCTGGAGCTGCTCTCCAGCAGCTCACCCCCAGCCTGTGCTGGGGCAGGGGGTTGTTCCTCCCCAGCTGCAGGACTCTGCCCTTGCCCTGCTCAAACCTCTTAAGGTTCCTTGACGTGCACTGACATGGTTCACAAAAGCACTGGAGTCACTAATTAATCTCTGCATCCCTCTGAGTAATATGACCACGTGTTGCTTTCCTTCAAGCAGCCTCATGCCCCAAAATACCTCATTTCCCACTTACTTCCAATTAATAATTGCACCAATTCCCATCTGCAGAGTGTTGTCAGGAGATGGAAACCAGATTTGGCTTCTTCCCAAGCCTGCAGTACCCTGTGCTGTAAGGACACAGCGGGGACTTCGGGGCCAGGCATTTGGTAGCTGGACAACTGACCCTGTTAAAGATTGTTTCTAGGAGGTCTCAGGCAAGAAGTAGATATTTGCAGTTGTATAGATGAAATCTCAGGGGTCTGTGTGTATGAAAGCTGTAGGAAGGAGGTATCTCAAGGGCAAGTCTCTCTTGGTTACCCCACAGCTTGTGACTGAGGTTGCCTGCTGCTTCCTTTAGGATTCTGCTTTCCCTTGCCAAGCTGTAACAGTTTGGACTGGAGTTTCCACAGCCAGATGTCCTCCTGGGCTCACAGGCTTTGTTTGTTCTGTAGGGAGGGGTGGGGACAGTTTGATGCTTTGGGCTATCTTAAATTGTAATCAACAGGATTGGGGTTTAAGGAGGAAAATCCATCTTCCTTAGTTTTTTGTCTGCTGCAAAAATGACTCGTGAGTAGGTCCAGAGCCTGAGCACTTCAGGACAGGGACTGCTGCTTTCAGTGGGGTCATGAAAACACATTTCTAACCTTGGGAAAAAGCCACTTGCCTGCATTGGGCATCATGTGGAGTTCATGATGCACTGCAGGTTGATCAGGAGGGCTGGATCTTCTTGGGAAATCCCTCCAGTTTGTGTTGGCCATGTCTCAGGTGTGCCTTTTCTTTACAGCCTCCAGGCTGCCAAAGAAACCCCAGCAGGGTCTGCTTTTCTTTCAGTGCTGAGGTGAGGGAGCCCTGGCCCAGGCTGCCCAGGGAGAGTGTGGAGGCCTCAGTAGGTTTCCAAACCCACCTGGATACTTTGCTGTGTGACCTGGTCTAGATGAGACCTGCTCTGGCAAGGGGGTTGGGCTGGATGAGCTCTAAAGCTCCCTTCCAACCCCCACCATGCTGTGTATTCACTGGGTCAGGCAGTGAAGAGGAGGTGGCTATGTCTGAATGCAATCTGCATTTGCATCAGGGACTTTAATTACAGGGGCTTAATTACATGATCAAGGCATATTTGGGTTGTTTCACAGGACTGTGCCCTCACAGGCTGGACAAAATTCATCTAATGAGTTGCTTCCACTCCTGCTTTACACACTCCCACTGTGGCAATGAGCACCATAGGAAAGCCCAGGCTAAACCAAACAGCCTGTCACAGAATCCCGAGCAGGAAAATAAGGCTTGGGGTCACCCCCAAAGCACCAAGGAGAAATGGCAGTGTGAAATGGTTCCTTCCTGAAGGAGCTCTGNCACAGGCTTTGTTTGTTCTGTAGGGAGGGGTGGGGACAGTTTGATGCTTTGGGCTATCTTAAATTGTAATCAACAGGATTGGGGTTTAAGGAGGAAAATCCATCTTCCTTAGTTTTTTGTCTGCTGCAAAAATGACTCGTGAGTAGGTCCAGAGCCTGAGCACTTCAGGACAGGGACTGCTGCTTTCAGTGGGGTCATGAAAACACATTTCTAACCTTGGGAAAAAGCCACTTGCCTGCATTGGGCATCATGTGGAGTTCATGATGCACTGCAGGTTGATCAGGAGGGCTGGATCTTCTTGGGAAATCCCTCCAGTTTGTGTTGGCCATGTCTCAGGTGTGCCTTTTCTTTACAGCCTCCAGGCTGCCAAAGAAACCCCAGCAGGGTCTGCTTTTCTTTCAGTGCTGAGGTGAGGGAGCCCTGGCCCAGGCTGCCCAGGGAGAGTGTGGAGGCCTCAGTAGGTTTCCAAACCCACCTGGATACTTTGCTGTGTGACCTGGTCTAGATGAGACCTGCTCTGGCAAGGGGGTTGGGCTGGATGAGCTCTAAAGCTCCCTTCCAACCCCCACCATGCTGTGTATTCACTGGGTCAGGCAGTGAAGAGGAGGTGGCTATGTCTGAATGCAATCTGCATTTGCATCAGGGACTTTAATTACAGGGGCTTAATTACATGATCAAGGCATATTTGGGTTGTTTCACAGGACTGTGCCCTCACAGGCTGGACAAAATTCATCTAATGAGTTGCTTCCACTCCTGCTTTACACACTCCCACTGTGGCAATGAGCACCATAGGAAAGCCCAGGCTAAACCAAACAGCCTGTCACAGAATCCCGAGCAGGAAAATAAGGCTTGGGGTCACCCCCAAAGCACCAAGGAGAAATGGCAGTGTGAAATGGTTCCTTCCTGAAGGAGCTCTGCCTATTGCGTGCACTCTGAAGCTCCCTAAACCAAAATGCTCCAGCAAGTATGCCCAGTGAGGGCTTGAGTGGTGTTGATTTGGTGTGAATGATCGTGTTATCCAGCCATGACCTTTGAATTTATGCCTCTGTGCACAGAGGTTTGCATAGGAGGAGCTGAGATATTCTTAATGGAGGTTTAATCATGCTTATTTTTTGCCTGGCATTCATGCCCAGACAGTGTTTTTTAGGTGGGAATATTTCAATGGAGTGGGCAGACTAAAAAAGAGTTGAGCTACATTAATGACATCAACAGTGGAGTTCCACAGGGATGGGTTCTGGGGCCAGTCTGGTTCAACATCTTCATCAAGCACCTGGGTGAGGGGACACAGGGACCCTCAGCAAGTTCCCTGCTGGCACCAAACTGGGAGCACTGGCTGATTGCCCAGAGGCTGAGCTGCCAGGCAGTGAGAGCTGGGCAGGCTGAGAGTTGGGCACAGAGGAAGCTGCTGAGCTTCAAGCAGGGCAAGGGCAGAGTCCATAGGCCTGGCCTAAGTCATGTTGAACCTTCAGAGCAGGTTCACAGTGGGACAGGGAAGGGCTGAACTCTCAGGGCTATGTGTGACCAAACACAAGCATTTGGTACCCATCAGCACAAATCATCCAGGAGACTGCAGGGGAACACTTGAATGTTCCTGTTATCAGGGTAACTGCAGTGGGATGAGACAGCTCCTGGCTGCAGGTACAAGCATTACCTTGATTTAAACCTCGTGTTTAAGCTCTGAATCCCCTGGTTTGGCTGGGTTTCATTCAAGCACTGAACAAAGAGTGCTCAGGCTATTGCAAGAGGCTGCTATTCACCCAACTCCCTTGTTCAAAAGCCACTGTTGCTCCACGCTTGCTGGCACAATGAAATACACTAGTGCTCCTTAATAAAGGATGTTGTAAAGGTACTGGCTTATTGAAAGCATGGAGGAGAATAGAGAGCTGACCTGACAAAGCAAAACCTGACCTCTTCAAGGGATTGATCCACTGCACCAGGAGGCTCTTGCTGTAAACAGCAAAAGGAGGGAGGTGGCTGTGGACATGAGCTGTGAAGTTCTGCTCTGGATTGAAAGCTCTACCCCAACTTCAGGGCTTGGGCAAGGTGGTTGTCACTGGGCTTTTTTTGCCACATCCAGCCCCAGCCTCTGAGAGCATCTGGTGCCAGGCTTTTAANCACCCACAGCTTGGCAGGAGGGGCAGCTTGGTACCATCTTACCTGTTGCTCACATGAGGCCTGGGGAATGACAGATGTCCAAGGATGGGACAAGGGGCAACAAGCTGGGACAGAAGAGGTTCCAAAGCAACACAATGGACAAACTTGTTCCCTGTTGAGGTGAGGGAGCCCTGGCAGGGGCTGCCCAGATGGGCTGTGGAGGCTCCTTCTCTGGAGACATCCCAGCCCAGCTGGACGAGTTCCTGTGTGCCCTGCTCTAGGTGCTGCTGCTCTGGCAGGGGGGTTGCACTGGATGAGCTTTCCAGCTCCCTCCCCAACCCTTAAGACTCTGTAATTGTGTGCTTGGATGGCTTTTGCCCATTACCTCAGCAGAGTTTTCTTGTGGTAGTCATGTTTTTAGTAACTCCTCCTTGTGTGAAGGGGATACCTCACTTACTGAGTTTGCAGGAGCAGCTGGGACTGCAGAGCTCACTCAGCTTGAGGAGACAGCCACTCAGGCTGCTTCCACTTCATCCCTCACCCTTAGTTCCCTCCTCATCAGCCACTTTTAGGACAGCTGAGGTGAACCTTTCCCCCCACCACCACCATTAGAAAGGCTGCAGGAGGAGCCCTTGGCATTAATTGCAGACAGATCCCTTGCAGTGGCCAATTTCCAAGGCCCATTGCTTAGAAATGTCCATGCCATTTGCTGCATAATGGCATCTCTCAGCAGCTGCTTTCATTTACAATTCCCAAGCCTGGGGTTTTGGGCGGGGGGGTCTTTTTTTGCTTCCTTCTTGCCACATGGCTTTGCAGGAAGGATTCTGCTTCATCCTGAGTGGCAGGATGGGAAAGTGTCAGTTTCCAACCCCCAAAAACGAAGCCAACCCCCTCCCCCCAAAAATGTTATTAATGAAGCTTTGCAGCTGCTCCTGGGGCTTGACAACCTCCTGCAAAAGCTGGTGACAGGATTCATCTCCTGAAAGGGGAGCTGTGAGAAACATCAAGTGGGAGCCATTAGCAAGAGGTGGTTAATTCAGGAGCAGGTTTGGCATGTTGGCTGGGGAACAGTTTGCTTTCCAGTGGCAGCAGGATGTATTCTTTTTCCTCTCCTTTTCCTTCCCTCAAACCTCCTAAAGATGCTGCAGGCCTGAGTGCTTTAAAGCAGCAACTTGTGCTGCAGCAGCCACTCACCTCGTTTGCAAAGCCAAGGTTGATCAGCTTTGGAAAGGAGAAAGGACCTGCTGAAGCCCTGAAAAGCTGAGAGGAGAGGGAAGTGTTAAAAGCAGAGGTGGGGTTTTGTGTGTGTTTTGCAGGTGATAGTTATGGTAGATAATCATCCTGCTCCATCTGGGCTGAAAGAATTTGCTAATTGAGGCAGGACTCATTTTCTCCAGGAGAAATAACCTCCCTGTTTCCAGGGCATTAGCTGCTAAGGTCATGGGCAGGCAGCCCTTTGGAGATGTTCCCTGCCTCATCTTCAAACTGCTTTAGCTGAAATAGTATCAACTATTTACCTCCTATTTTCATCCATCCCTGGCATTTTTCCTTCTCCACTTTGGCAGGGGGAGGAGGGGAGAGACAGGGAAGGGAACAGGAAAGCAAGCTTTTCCATTTCCAAAGCTGCATTTCTGCTCCCAAAGAGCAGGAGAACTGATGCTCACTGAGCTCTCACAGCTGCACACTGCTCTGTGTGTGTGTGGGGAGGGAAAGCTGGCCTTCCATTTCCAGCCCTGTCTCCCCTCCCAAGGCAGAGCCAACCCAACTAAGGAGTTCAAAGGGTTCAGCAGGGAGAAGGGAAACAACTTGATCATGGAGGGGGGCCCCTGGAGTCAGGCAAGTGGATAAACTGGTCTGGGGAAGGGGTGTTTATCAGCTTTAATCAGTGTCAAGTTGCTTTTATATCTAGAGAAGTGATGAGCTTATCAATGAAGGGGTGAATAAAGCACCTACAGGTATATGGGGCAGAGACCCCCATCAGCTCTTGTCCTTCCTCAACAGCTCAAAGAGCTGATGTGTGGGGTTGCAGGTGCAATGCTGTAACCTCACATCTCTAGGAGCTGCCAGTGCTCTTCTATTACTGGAGGATTTAGGAAGGAGATTTCTTTATGCCAGTGTGGCTTTGAGGAGGGGGGAAAAAACCCCATTGGGAAAGCCACTTGACTCTCTGGAGGGTGGTGGTGATCCCTTCAGCCTTCTGTGCTGAGCTAGCAGGGCAATTAGAGCCAGTTTTGGAGCTCTGGAGGAGCTGTCTCTGTGGCCTGTCTCTGCCTCTGGCCAGCATTAGGTATTTATAAGAATGACTGAAGAAAATCCTGCAGCAAGCAGCTATATGAGGGTCATCTACCCTCCAGACAGGTCCTTCCCTAAACTTTTAATTGCTTAGAAACTGCTTGAAGTCCTGAAGGCTGAAGTTTTTATTGTCTGTCCAAACTGCTCCTCCCTTTTAGCATCAACTGCTCTCACCTGCATCACCCATAGAAACTTCTTCTTCTTTCCAAAGGCCATGTTCTTGCTGACAAGCACAGTGCAAGGCAGAATTCCTTCCATGGGAAGTGATCCACTGCACCAGGAGGCTCTTAGTGTAAACAGCAAAAGGAGGGAGGTGGCTGTGGACATGAGCTGTGAAGTTCTGCTCTGGACTGAAAGCTCTACCCCAACTTCAGGGCTTGGGCAAGGTGGTTGTCACTGGGCTTTTTTGCCACATCCAGCCCCAACCTCTGAGAGCATCTGGTGCCAGGCTTTTAAGCCCTTCTCTCTTGCTGCTGAATTGAAGGGAGGGTGTGGAGGCTCCTTCTCTGGAGGTTTCCAAACCCACCTGGACACGTTCCTGTGTGACCTGACCTAGGTGGGAGCTGCTGGGTGAGCTCCAGAGGTCCTTTCCAACCCCCACCAAAGCAAAGCCCAGTCCTTTTGGCTGCAGGGTTGTGTTGCTTGAGCTCCCTCCTGCCCTTTTAATGTGTTAAATCACAACCAGGCCAGAAATCCAACCACAGCTTGGCAGGAGGGTCAGTCTGAGTGTGGCAGCTTGGTACCATCTTCCTTGTTGCTCACATGAGGCCTGGGGAATGACAGATGTCCAAGGATGGGACAAGGGGCAACAAGCTGGGACAGAAGAGGTTCCAAAGAAATATGAAGATGAATGTGCTCCCTGCTGAGGTGAGGGAGCGCTGGCAGGGGCTGCCCAGATGGGCTGTGGAGGCTCCTTCTCTGGAGACATCCCAACCCAGCTGGATGAGTCCCTGTGTGCCCTGCTCTAGGTGCTGCTGCTCTGGCAGGGGGGTTGCCCTGGGTGAGCTTTCCAGCTCCCTCCCTAACCCTTGGGGTCTGTGAGTCGGTGAAAGGATTTTGGGGAGACACATTCCCTTCTGTTACAGGCACTGAATGGAGACTGTCTCCAAGTGTGCCTCAGCTTTTGGAGACGTTTCTCATCAGTGCAGTGAAAGTAAGGAAAGCCCTGTGGCCTGGAGAGCTGCTGCTCTCTTCATCTGCTTTCACTCAGCTCTACATCCTTCCCTGTTAATGATGGTCATGCACACACATATATATATATATATAGAGAGAGGTGGATTTTTGTTCTTTTTGGTGGTCTGCATTGGCCCTCAAATCAATGCTGAAGGAAGATGAAAGCTCACACCTTTCCATGCCAAAATGCATGAAGACAAGGTGGTTTTCCATCCTCTCTGCCATTTTCCCTTGACTTCCCAGCAAAAGATACGAAGGAAACAATAAAAATAAGGCTTCTGGCCTGAGCTCCGACTGCCAAGAGAATTAGAAGGCTCTTTTTTTTCCAGCCTAGTCTCAGTTAAGGCTTTTTTTTCCCATCTCTGAGCCAGGAAGGTGAGATGAAACACTGCTGCTTGATGGTGCAACAGCCAGGCCTGTCTTTTAAGCTGCAGCTGCAGCCAGCAGTGAAGAGGTCAAGCCATCTTTTCTTCCAGCCTCTCTTCAGGCAAAACAATGAATTTCCATCATTTCCCTCCGAGGACAGTGAATTAAAAAAAAGCCTCCTTTTGTCACAGAGAGAATCACAGAGAGGATGACCCAGCCCTGGCAGAAATGCCACTCTGCTTTAATAAAGAATCCTAAGCAGGGGGGGTGGGAAACAGAGTAAACATTAATGCTGGCAGAGCTCTTGATAGAAGAAGGGGTGAAAATTGGCCCATCCAACTCTTAGCCTACCTCAGTTAATCAAGAGGAAGGTCCTGCTTGTGCTGATCCACTTTTGCTTCACCACCTCCTGCCACCTCTTTGCAGGGTGATGCAACATTGTGAGGCCCAGACCTAGAAAACTCAAGGCTTTGCTAAACTAACACCAGGAGAGAGCGACCACAGCCATGGCTTGGTGGTCATCCTGGCAAGTAGAAGCTTCCAAGTGGAGCCACAGGTGAGCCGAAGCTGATCTTAGCAATCAGCTAAGATCAGCTTCTTCATGCTCTGGTAACCAAGCAATTCTTGTTGCTCATCTAGAAATCCCAACTGGATGCCTTCATTAGCACACAGCAGTGTTTCCTTTGTGGCTCACGAGTCAGACAGCGAGCGTTTAATGCAGCATCATCTGGATTTGTGCCGTGGGATCCTTGTAAGCTCTGATTGAAGCTTGTCCTGGGATTAGAGTATTTGTTCAGGTGTGAGAGAGGGAGTCTCTGTTGTCTAGTAAGAGCTGAGTTTGCAGTGCCTCTCCAAGGGGTGCTTAGAGGGGCTTACCTTGCAAAGCTGAGTTAATCAGTCACATTCAGGAGATCTCTGTTTGCTTCTGTCCCATAGAATCACAGCATGGTGGGGGTTGGAAGGGACCTTTAGAGCTCTGGCAGGGGGGTTGCACTGGATGAGCTTTCCAGCTCCCTCCCAACCCTTCAGATTCTGTGACTGTGATTCCTGGAGAGAGAGAGCAATGGTGCTTCTTGCCTAAACATCCAACTGGTTGCACTCCCTGTTCCCTATCTTACCTGTTCAAAGGGAACTCCAAAGCCTGAAGTCCTGCTTTGTCATTGCCTCCCCTGTGTAAATCCCTCGTGCCTGTGTTACCATCTGGTCCCTAATGCTTTCTGTCAGTTTGAAGTTGCCCCTAAGCTTTTATTGACCATTTCTTGTGTTATCTGCACACTGTCTTAATTCCTCTTCTCCTCTCCCTGGAGATGTGATCCCTGACTTAGGCAAATCCTCGTCCTCTTCATTTGCCACCACAGATGAAAAAGTAAATACTCTAAAGTGTCGGTTTCAGCTCTTATCCTCCTCTGCCGCCAATTTCCCTCTGTCACTCTTATCAGTGCTGCATCCACTTATCTCTTGTGTATATATAATGGTCGTTTCCTTTAGAGTTGTTGTAAAAGCCAGGGGAGATTCTCCATCAGCCAACTGTCTTTGCTCCTTTAATGATACAGTCGTGCGTTTACCTTGCTGAACCCCCTGCCCCCTTGCTTCTAACACATCCCTACTTCTAAGCAGGTGAGGTTTTCTTTCTACATCACTTTGATTAAAGACAGGAAAGGCCCCAAAATCCCTTTGTTTGGAAAACTAAACCCCTTGGGCTGTTTGAAGCCCAGCCTCGATTCAGCATCCAGCTGATGGTTTTGGCTCTGCTTTGAACAGCATCCTGACAGTGAAAATCAAGAGTGGATTTTATGTTTGTGTGGCTTGATTTTGCGTGGGAGGTAGAGAGAATGTTTCCTACAAAAGAGTAAAGAGTTGCATGGGTGAAGGCTGCTGCAGAGGGCAGCTGCTGGCAGGAGAAGGAGCTGAGCTGCCCTTTCCCTTGGGGTTATTTTATGGCTGGAGGAGTATTTAGAGAGAGATTCTACCTATAGTTACTGGGATGCATCCAGCAGAGTGTGGGCAGCAGGTTGAGGGAGCTTGTGTTCCCCCTCTGCTGTGCCAGAGCTGCTGAGGCCTCATCTGGAGTCCTGTGGCCAGTGCTGGGCTCCCCAGCTGCAGAGGGACAGGGAACTGCTGTAGAGAGGCCAGTGCAGGGCCAGCAAGATGCTCAGGGGCCTGGAGCATCTTCCTGCTGAGGAAAGGCTGCGGAACCTGGGGCTGTTTAGTCTGGAGAAGAGGAGACTAAAGGAGGGACCTTATTACAGAATCTTAGAACGGTGGGAGTTGGAAGGGACTTTTAGAGCTCATCCAGCACAACCCCCTTGCAGAAGCAGCTCCCACCTAGATATGGTCACATAGGAACGTGCCCAGGAGGGTCTTGAAGAGCTCCAAGGAAGGAGCCTCCACACCCTCCCTGGGCACCTGGGCCAGGGCTCCCTCACCCTTATAGTAAAGAAGGCTTTTCATGAAGTGGAACTTTTTGTCTTCCAGCTTTTGTCTGTCACCCCTTTTCCTGTCACTGGACACTACAGAAAAAGGTATACTCATTAATACTTACAGGTGCCTAAAGGGTAGATGTCAAGAGGATGGGGTGACACTTTCTTCTGTTGTCTCCAGTGACAGGACAGGAGGTAACAGGCACAAGCTGGAACACTAAAAGTTCCACCTAAACACAAGTAGAAAGTCCTTTGGTGCTGAGGTGAGGGAGCCCTGGCCCAGGCTGCCCAGAGAGGGTGTGGAGGCTCTTCCTCAGGATGTTTCCAACCCCATCTGGACACGTTCCCGTGCCCCCTGAGCCAAGGGAACCTGCTTTAGCTGGGAGTTGGGCTGGATGAGCTCTGCAGGACCCTTCCCACCCTCACCTCTATAGATTCTATAGAATCACCTCCTCTGATTCTATAGACCATGCACAGCTGAAACCAAAACACAAACAGCAAATCTCCCCAAAACATTTTGGAGCAATCTCTCTCCTGGGAGAGCCTCAGCCTTGGGTGGATGCTCTGACGTCTGCTCCACCTCAAGCCTCTGTGATCTGAGCCCTCATCATCACCAGTGCTTATAACCTGGTCACAAATCGATTTTCACCTGCAAATGCCACCCACTCAGCTGATTGCACGACAGTCTCCATCAGGAAAGTGTCTGGTGGGATGATGGGCAGCACCACTGAGCAGTCAGCGTAGCAGAAGGGGCTCTGCTCCTGCCAGGCTGCAGCAGCCTGTAATTTCAACATCAACGTGATGATGTGGGTTTTTTGGAATGTTAATGAATAAACCACACTGCTGGTTGTTGGTTTACTTGCTTTCTGATGTGGGGGGTTTTCCTATCAAGTGGCTCTAGTGATAATTACTAGGATGATGTAGTCACAGGAGGAAGGGGGGGGAGGGGAGGGAGGGAAGGTGAAGCTGAGGGATGGAGAGGGGGGAAAACCTGGATCTTTCATAAACTATCCAACTGGGCAATTATCTTCAGGCTGGATGTGCTGCTTCTCTATAAATGTTGAGATTCAGTAATTACTGCTGGAGCCAGCCATGACATTTCCAAAGCAGATACATAACAAATAGGGGGATGCCACGGAGTCATTAAAATGCAGCTATCAAAACAGCTCTCCCCATTCTTCTCTGCATGAATTGATCTCTTTGTTTCAGGAAGGAATTCAGTTGCCAATTAAATACCTTTTCTTTGCTTTTTTTGCTTCTTTCTGTTTCATGTTGTTCTCTCCCCCCTCCCTCCTCCCCCTTCTCCTCTTTTTTTTCTCCTTTTACAAATGAATTCTAATCTCCGTGAAAGAAGCTGAAATGACAGTCGTGGCAGTAGGAGAGAAATACCAAGGGTGAGTTTAGTCCTTCCTAAGGAAAGGTTTGGGCCAGGAACTCAGCCAGCGCCTCCCCAGCTTTGGAAAGGATTGGATGAGATTGTGTGGGACATTCAGTGGGGGTGAGGGGGAAGGATATTTTCCCCAGCAACCCCCTCTCCTCCTTTTTGCTCTTTCCCTTCACCATTCATTTTCCTTTCTCATCCTGGATGGAAAACCATCTATTTAATAGCTACTAACTTCAGGGAATCTTTCTTAGCCATCCCACCACAGTGCCTCTGGTTTCATCACTGACAGGAATAGCTCAATTATATCCCAGCTTGTTATCGCTGCTGCTGTCTCACAGCAATCTCTGGCATCTGGTAGCGTGTGTGTGTGTGTCTGTGGGTTGGTTTGTTGTTGTTGCTGAACAATGTTGTCTTGTTTACGTGGCCTGACTCTTGGAAGACAAGGATTTGATGCCTCCCAATCAAGCCCTTAATGAAACAGAGGGATTGACAGCAAGGAATTGATCCTTTCCCTTTTGTAATCCAGCACCTTGCCAGACACTTGGTTGTTGCTGAGCCTTGTTGTGTGTAAACCAGGTACAATGAGGAACCCACCTGCCAAAAGGAACACGAGGCAGCAGTGGTTTCACACACCTCACAAGGAGAAAAACCTGGAGGATTTCTGTTCCTTCCCCTCTCTTCTCACATCTGAGCTCTGCTCGTGTGGTTTTGCTGCGGGTGCCTTGTAGAGACAGCGGGATGGGTTTGGTCTGAGAGAGGCCAACAGACATGAAAGTAAACCTCGTCCATCAGCATGGCTGAGCACCATGAGCCTGAGCAGTAGCAATGAGGGGGCTGGGAGAGGTTTGTGCTCTTAAAGACTCGTGGCTTTTGCCTTCTGTAGCTTTAGAATCAGAGAATCACAGATTGGAGAGAAGTTGGAAGGGCCCTGCAGAGCTCATCCAGTCCAGCCCTCTGCTACAGCAGGTTCCCTTGGCTCAGGGGGCACAGGAACGTGTCCAGGTGGGTTTGGAAACCTCCTGAGAAGGAGCCTCCACACCCTCCCTGGGCAGCCTGGGCCAGGGCCCCTTGTGTTGAAATGGAACTATTTGTCTTACAGATTCTTCGCATCACTCCTTGTCCTGTCACTGGAGACAACAGAAAATAAGTGCTGCCCCAACCTCCTGACACCCACCAGTGAGATCTTTGTAACTATTGCTGAGTTCCCCCCTCAGGCTTCTCTTCTCCAGACTAAACAGCCCCAGGTTCCGCAGCCTTTCCTCAGCAGGAAGATGCTCCAGGCCCCTGAGCATCTTGCTGGCCCTGCACTGGCCTCTCTGCAGCACTTCCCTGTCCCTCTGCAGCTGGGGAGCCCAGCACTGGCCACAGGACTCCAGATGAGGCCTCAGCAGCTCTGGCACAGCACAGGGGGAGCACAAGCTCCCTCAACCTGCTGCCCACACTCTGCTGGATGCCCCCAGGCTGCCGTTAGCTTCTTGCCCACGAGCCCACGTTGCTGCTCATGGTCAGTTGCTGATCCCCCAGCAGTGCCAGGTCCCTCTCCTGGAGCTGCTCTCCAGCAGCTCACCCTCAGCCTGTGCTGGGGCAGGGGGTTGTTCCTCCCCAGCTGCAGGACTCTGCCCTTGCCCTGCTTGAAGCTCAGCAGCTTCCCCTGTGCCCAACTCTCCCCGAGTTCCCCGAGTCTCTGTCCGATGCAGCTGTGAGATTCTGTTTTTAGTGCTAGGTTTTAACTGAACAGTGTCTCCTGCCTCTTGGGTTAAGGGATCAGCACATGGGGAGTGGTTCCCAATTCATTCCTGGATGCTCAGTAAGCAGGTGACAGCTCTCAGCGTTTCTTGACAGGCGCTTGGAAAGACAAGGCACCGCGGGTTGTGTTTCCTTCCTCTTAATAGGATGCAAAGCTCCCCTTTTCAAAAGAAGTCTGCTAACATTTTAAGCTCTTTTTGTTAGTTTAAATGATAATGTAGTCAACACAAGGGCCTCATCTCTCCTTGAAGTGAATTGTAATTCCTATTCACCTTCACACAGGCTCAGGAATGAAACTTTAGAGGAGCTCCACTCCAGTGGGTCGTGTTGAAGGTTTTGTGCCCATAGAGGGGCTGAATGAGGAGGAGACGAAGTTGTTCCTCTGTTAGAGAAGCCAAGGATGGACTCAAGGCCTGTAAAAAGTGTACAAGCTGATGCAGCTCCCCCTTGAAGGCAAGGCAACATGATATCTTCTGCAGGGTCTGAAGAGACTCCTTTCTCAGAGGAAGGGTGTAATAAATAATCTGCTGGAAATAGAGAGGTCAGGGTGCTGCCTGAGAGGTGAGGAGGCCTGTGTTATGGGCAGACTACAGAGAAAGTGTGGACAGGGAACTGCTGGAGAGAGCCCCTCAGGGTTCCCATCCCATGCTCCAAAGCCTCTCCCTGCAGCCTAGAGGGGCCAGTTTAAACATCAATGGAAGGAACTCATGTTCTTCTGAGAGGTGGGATTTCTGATGATGGCACCAAACTGGGAGCACTGGCTGATTGCCCAGAGGCTGAGCTGCCAGGCAGTGAGAGCTGGGCAGGCTGAGAGTTGGGCACAGAGGAAGCTGCTGAGCTTCAAGCAGGGCAAGGGCAGAGTCCTGCAGCTGGGGAGGAACAACCCCCTGGCCCAGCACAGGCTGGGGGTGAGCTGCTGGAGAGCAGCTCCAGGAGAGGGACCTGGCACTG
>WBNH01005558.1:61764-74943 GCA_013401255.1 Urocolius indicus | reverse complement strand
GTTTCCAAACCCAACTGGACACGTTCCTGTGCCCCCTGTGCCAAGGGAACCTGCTTTAGCAGGGAGTTGGGCTGGATGAGCTCTAAACGTCCCTTCCAACTTCTCTCCAATCTGTGATTCTCTGATTCTAAAGCTCCTTCCTTGGAGGGCTTCAAAACCCACCTGGACACGTTCCTGTGTGACCTCATCTAGGTGGGAGCTGCTTCTGCGGGGGGGTTGGGCTGGATGAGCTCTAAAGGTCCCTTCCAACCCTCACCATGCTGTCTTTCTGTGAGAGCTGCAAAGGTTTGCTCAAGTGGAAAGGCATGAGTTGAAAGGTGTCTTCCAGCTTGGCATTGTGGTGGTGTGGGCTTTTTGGAGGCGTGATTTTCTAGCCTGGCTGGAATAGAGAGGAAAAGCAAACTGAATTGAACCTGTCTGATTTAGGAAAAGCAAAGTTAAACACAAGGATTGCACCCTGCTGATACCAGATGGTTGGTTTAGATGCAAAGGAAGAAGCTGAATGGCTGCAGTTCCAGGTAGAGGAACGTTTGAGATACGTAGCACGTCGTGTCTCGCCATTGTGTCACCGCCTCCCTGTCCCTGAAGCTGCTCTTCCATCCCCTGAGGAATAAGGGGAGTCTTTGTTTCAAAATGAGATGGCCAGAAGGTTGAGAGAGAGGATTCTCCCTCTCTACTCCACTCTCATAAGAACCCTTCTGCAATGCTGCTGGAGTCCCCAACATCAGAAGGACGTGGAGCTGTTGGGAGTAAGCCCAGAGGAGGCCGTGGAAATGATCCTCTCTGGTAAAGACAGGCTGAGAGAGTTGGGTTGTTCAGGCTGGAGGAAAGAAGGCTCCAGGGAGACCTTGGAGCAGCCTCCAGTCCCTAAAGAGCTGACAAGAAAGCTGGAGAGGGACTTTATATGAGAGTTTGAAGGGACAGGACAAGGAGTAGTGGCTCCAAAGTAAAAGAGAGGAGATTTAGACTAGGTGTAAGGAAGAAATGCTTTATAATGGGGGTGGTGAGGCACTGGAAGAGGCTGCCCAGAGAGGCTGTGGCTGCCTCAGCCCTGGAAGTGCTCAACGGCAGGTTGGATGGAGCTTTGGGCAGCCTGGTGTAGTGGAAGGAGTCCCTGCCCATGGCTGGGGGTTGGAATGAGATGAGCTTTGAAGTCCCCTTCCAACCTCACTCGTGTTATGATTCGATGATTGCAGAGTAAGGCTTATGTACTGGTTATAGATACACCCTTCCAGAGCTTGGTCATGCAGGAGCTGAGGCAAGAAATGGCAGTGGGCAAGCTCTGCTGCCAGGCTGGCTGCATTGATATTGGCATGTGTGTTCCCTCAGTGCAAGTCCTTCCAGGCCTCATTTGCCTCCACGAGCAGGTTGGAATGGAGATGTCTCGCCGTCCTTTCTCATCAACAGTGGTGCATCCGGGATCCCACTGATAGACAGAGCACTGTTCCCTATCCACTTTGATTAATTGGGTGCCTCATTCCTGGAGGCTGTGAATTTGTCTTGGCTTTGCTGTTTTCCCTTGATGCAGAAGTTTCTCCCTCTCCTTTTAACCACCCTTCAGCTACAAAACCCTTCCCTATCTAGGCTGGCCTGACCTGGTGAGAGCAGCAGGTGATGTGTTTAAGTCTGTGTTGCATTACAGAACACCAAATCCAGCCTTGAATCCTCTTTACAAACCTCTAGAAACCTCCATTAACACCAATGCTCCAGCCAGAGAACCTGCAACAGCTCTGGCAGCTTTCAGAGGCTTGGAAACCCAGAGGTACCGAGAGGGCTTTGGACTTGCACAAAGTACTTGTAACTTTAACATAGAGGAAGCGAATGAAAGCTGAAGCCACAGAGAAGTCCATTGGAAAGGTTTCTGGTGTGTGCAGTAAGATAATATATGGTAATGAGGACAGCAGTGAGTTGCTGTAAGTTACAAGAACTTATCAGTGCTCTCGGGATTGGGTCTCGCCAGAGCAGCGTGAAGAGATTTATTTTGTATTGTTAAGGCTGTCAAAGCCAACTGCAAGAGCAACAACAGCTTCCAAATGAGAACTTCTCCAGCCTGCACAAGTTGTTGAATTACATGTTTTTAGTCCCTGGCAACCAGCTGCTGTTGCAGAAGCCTTCTTCCCACTCCCTCTCCGTGCTCCCCTCAGCGTCAACTCCCTCCTGCCCAACTCCATGGGGCTGCTGTTAAGGTTCTATCCATCTTTTTCTAGTGGCAGAGCAAGTGTGTAATCAAGGAGAAGGGGGACATGCTTTCCTCCTGATCCCTAATGTGATGTCACAGAATCTGAAGGGTTGGGAGGGAGCTGGAAAGCTCATCCAGTGCAACCTCCCTGCCAGAGCAGCAGCACCTAGAGCAGGGCACACAGGAACTCATCCAGCTGGGTTGGGATGTCTCCAGAGAAGGAGCCTCCACAGCCCATCTGGGCAGACCCTGCCAGGGCTCCCTCACCTCAGCAGGGAACAAGTTTGTCCCTTGTGTTGCTTTGGAACCTCTTCTGTCCCAGCTTGTTGCCCCTTGTCCATCCCAGAGCACAGCCTGGCTCCAGCCTCCTCACATCCACCCTTTACATACTCATCCTGTACAACAGGACCCTGGTTCTTGTTAAGAACAACTTGTGTCCAATTCAATCCTAAACAGATTTACTCGGAGCTGATGATGTAGGTGTCTGTATCAAGCAGCCAGAAACACCCACAGCTTCTGCAATTCAACAGGAGGCACCTTCTTTGTGAGAATTGCTACAAACAGTGTCACAGAATGTTAAGGATTGGAAGGGAGCTGCAAAGCTCATCCAGTGCAACCCCCCTGCCAGAGCAGCACCAGCTAGAGTAGGGCACACAGGAACTCATCCAGCTGGGTTGGGATGTCTCCAGAGAAGGAGCCTCCACAGCCCATCAGTTGGTGCAGTTGTGCTGAGCACAGTATTTGGGCAACGTGATGGACAAGTTTGGGTTGGTCTGGAAGGAGAAGAAGGGGAAGTTTGAAGAAGGGGAGATGACTCAGGTCAGACCTATTTGCCTGACAGATCAGCATCACTGTTATGGGGGCTGAGACCCCAGCAATGGACATGAGAGTTTATAGGTCTTTATAGAATCACAGCATGGTAGGGATTGGAAGAGAGCTTTAGACCTCATCCAGTCCAACCCCCTGCCAAAGCAGGTCCCACCTAGATCTGGGGAACAGGATCCACGTGGATTTGGAAACTTCCTGAGAAGGAGCCTCCACACCCTCCCTGGGCAGCCTGGGCCAGGGCTCCAGTCTTGGGGGTGACTTCAGTGTGGAAACCATTTGCCTTTGTCCACAACAGCCAGGCAATGTGGAGCTGGAAGGTGTGTGGCTGTGGCTGGTGTAGTCCATATGTCATTGTCCATAGCTGTAGTTGACACATGTACCCATGAAAGGGATGTCAGGCAGCAGGCAAGGGAGTTCAGCCTTTTCACCAGCTATGTGAGTGTGGAGGTAACTCCTGCAAGGGCAGAAGCTCCTTCATAGGTAGTGACTAAAAGGGAAACATTGAGAATTGGAACCATGGAGGGGCCTGGGAGGAAAGCCCAGGCCTTTGTACAGTTGTTCTTGAGTTTCTTTTTAGTCCTAAAAGGGCAAAAGTAATGTCTGGTCCTCTGTGTTCACAACTGAGTGGCCTTTTTTCACCCTCTTTCCTTTGGCTCTTCTAAACATCCTCAGTTGATTTCATCTTGTGGGTGTTGCAAGTGTAGGCCTGGTCTGCTTGCCTGTTTCTGGATCAATGCAATTATTGGATAGGCACAATCACTTCACAGCAACTGATGTTTCTGTGCTGCCTGCTTCATGGTACAGAGGCATGGGCTTGTGAGTCCAAGAAGGACAACGGCTGTGGAGGCTCCATCTCTGGAGACATCCCAACCCAGCTGGATGAGTCCCTGTGTGCCCTGCTCTAGGTGCTGCTACTCTGGCAGGGGGGGTGCACTGGGTGAGCTTTCCAGCTCCCTCCCAACCCTTGTGATTGTGTGAGTGCAAAGTCACACCCAGGCTGGAAAGTTTGGCTTTTATGTGGCTTTTATCTTAATACTCCAGTCGAATTTGAGGCCGTATCAAGAAACTCCTTTCAAAAGGAAACAAACCCCTAAATTCTATCACAGTCTTTGTGGGAAAGCAATGTGAATACAAGGCTGTTTCAACATCTTCTTTGCTGACCTTGGCAGTTTACTTGTGCTGTTATTTAAACATTTGGTTCTTCTCACTTATTTATTTCTTTAATAAGCCTCCAGCTTAACAAATTGGGGTGTTTTTTTTTCCCCTCTTTATCTCCTGCAGAACCACTGAGATGGCAAAACACATTCTCTGTTCTCAACAATCCAGTCTATATTTGCATGAGGAAATTGGAAAGCTGGAGTTGTTTTTCCTTCGTTTGCATGACAATGGCCGGAGCTCAACACAATTCACCCTTTAATTTGTGATGGTTAGTGTGGGGAGAAGAATGGGCCCCAGCAGTTTGGCGCTCAGTTCTTGTTGGCTGCTGTGGGCATTTGTAATTAAAATTGATTTATAAGGAAAGGCAAAGAATTCTAAACTACCTTTTTATCCAGCTTGTTGTCGACCTGCTGGAGCACAATGGTTGAGGTCACTGAGTTCAGGTCTCCTATGGGAGATGCTGGAGGAGTTTTGCTGAGTAAAGTTTTCAGAGTTGGGCTTCTAAGGAGTCAAATATTCCACAGTCGATGATGATGATGGAAAATACCAGACCTCAAATTGCCTCAACAGGAGCAGCTGAGCCTCTGCTGGCATTGCAGGTCCCAACCACAGGAGCATGAACCAGGAGTCCATTGGGACATCCTCAGCAGGATGCAGGCCTGTGTTTTATAGCATAAAACTTACCAGGAGGGATTTAATCCCTGACTCTTTGTACTGATTCGGTACAGCAGCACATTTCTGTTCGTATTAGCTCAGGGCAGTTAAACAAATGCTTGATTGAACAGGAGCCAGCAGCATGCCCAGGTGGGCAAGGAGGCTGAGGGGCAGCCAACTTTGCTCCCAAGACACAAGAGACAGGACAAAAGGGGCTCAAGTTGCCCCAGAGGAGGTTTAGATTGGACACAAGAGACTATTTCTTCCCCAAAAAGAGTTGTCCAACCCTGTCCCAGGTTACCTGGGGCAGTGTTGGAGTCTCCATCCCTGGAAGGATTCCAAAGCCATGGAACTGAGGCAGTGAGGATTAGAAGTGGCTGTGGCAGTGCTGGGGGAACTTGATGAGCTTCAAGATCTTTTCCAACCTCAACGATTTTGTGATTGGATTGAGGAATCCTTTGAATGCAGGGAAAACATCTGGAAGGAAGCAGTTAGTTAGCACGTTGTGCCATGCTAACATTGCCGAAGACAGTGTAACGTTTCAGGTGGGGCCTAAAAAGCATCAGCTAGGAAGATTGTACTCCTAGGTTTGTTTTTTTTCTTCAGTCAGTGGAGAGAAACAGGCAACCTGGATGATTTGTCTCAGCTGGAAAAAGAACAAGGCATTTGAGGAGACTTGCCTGCTAAAAGTGCTCATTTCTCTCTTTTGACTGTAAAAGAAATCTCAGGTGACTGACTCATTCCTCAGCGCCTTGTCTTGAGATATCTATCCCGTTCCCTTCAAACAACTTGGAAGCTTTTCAGTGCTTTCTGAGTTGTTTTAAGAGGAATTGAATTTCCTGACTTTGTGCTGTACGTCACTGGATTAATCCTGGAGCTGGAAGCAAATCTGTTTCAAGTGAGACAGAGCGACCGTAATTATGAAGCTGTTGAGACAACAAGAAGTGTTTTGGACAACTGCTTTTGGTCACGAAGGAGTTTGGAAAGGCAGATTTAGGCCGATGCCAAATAGGCTTTGAAAATCCCCACTGTTGACTCTTCAGAATATGCAACAGCCAGAGATTTTGATGAGTAATCCCCGTCCTTCTCTGACACAAAGAAATATTAACGTTAGGTAACGAGCGTCTGACTTTGTAAAAGAAGAAAGCAAGCCAGAAAGATTGAATGGCTGGAGAAAGCTGTGCAGCAAGTGAAAAATCTATTTCACTTGCCCTCTACAAGCACAGGCCAAGGTTGGAAAAAGGCTGAAGTATTTGGTCTTTTTTAAACATGGGCCACTGAGGAGGAGGTAGAAGAAAATACATCTACATCTTCGTTAATGACTGTAGTTACCTTGAGCGTGGTGGGTTTTTGTTTGTGTTGAAGTACTAGTGATACCATAGATGGAAAGTTCTAGTTGGAGGTGGAGTTAAACTTGTGATGGGGGAAAAAAAAATAGAGCAGCTAAAGAATAAAACATTCTTTCAGTGCTGCTGCAGGACTGAGGCTCAGAAATCACAGAATCACAGCATGGTGGGGGTTGGAAGGGACCTTTAGAGCTCATTCCGTACAACTCTCCTGCAGAAGCAGCTCTCACCTAGATCAAGTCACACAGGAACGTGTCCAGGTAGGCTTGGAAACCTCCTGAGAAGGAGCCTCCACACCCTCCCTGGGCAGCCTGGGCCAGGGCTCCCTCACCTCACAGGGAAATAGTTCTTTCCTACATTTGAGTGGAACTTTCTATGCTGCAGCTTCGTCCCATCACCCCTACCAGCCAGTCCCAGTGCCTCTTTGGGATGCTTAGCAAACAAACCTAGATGAAACCCTTTAATTAGCAGCAATGTGGGATTCCTTCCTTTCTCATCAACCCCTTGGTCTTTCCAGTCCAACACCTGCCTCCAGCTGCAGCTCCAGGCAAGCCAATATGGAAAAGGCAGGGTAATCACACAATACACTTCAGAGAATATAATCCCTCTCATCTCTTCTTTTTGGCCTGACATTTGTGTTCATTAGGAGCACGCTGGGTAGAAGCACTGTACATCTTCATTGGGAACCCACTGTTTCTATTACACGTGATTATTTCTCCCTGCGGCTCGCACGCTAGACATGGTTACTAAAAAGCAACCTGGCTGCTTGCACGAGAGTACTGGCAAAGCTCTCTTTTTATCAACTATGCATGGGCAGCGGCATCCTCAAACTACCTGGGACAGCTGAGGAAGCTGGGGCTCTGCAGCTTGGGGAAGAAGAGCCTGAGGGGTGAGCTCATTCATGGTTACAAATCCATTAAGTGTGAGGTGTGAGGAGGCTGGAGCCAGGCTGTGCTCAGGGATGGCCAAGGACTGGACAAGGGGCAACAAGCTGGGACAGAAGAGGTTCCAAAGCAACACAAGGGACAAACTTGTTCCCTGTTGAGGTGAGGGAGCCCTGGCAGGGGCTGCCCAGATGGGCTGTGGAGGCTCCTTCTCTGGAGACATCCCAACTCAGCTGCATGAGTCCCTGTGTGCCCTGCTCTAGGTGCTGCTGCTCTGGCAGGGGGGTTGCACTGGATGAGCTTTCCAGCTCCCTCCCAACCCTTGAGATTCTGTGAAGACCATTAATATCCCTGAGGATGTGGACAGCGTCTTCAAGCTGCCCAAGCTCTGTCTCAAAGTACTAGGAAATAGAACCACAGAATCACAGCATGGGAGGGATTGCAAGGGACCTCCAGAGCTCATTCAGTCCGACCCCCTGCAGAAGCAGCTCCCACCTAGATCAGGTCACACAGGAATGTGTCCAGGTGGGTCTTGAAGAGCTCCAAGGAAGGAGCCTCCACACCCTCCCTGGGCAGCTTGGGCCATGGCTCCCTCACCTCACAGGGACTGAACTAGATGACCTCTCAAGGTCCCTTCCAACCCTTAACATTCTGTGATTCTGTGACAGGATCCACGGATTTCAGAGGTTTGTGGAACCACTATGATGAGTTATTTGGACCTCTGGCTTCAGCAGAGTATGAGGGCTTCCCCATGCTGATGCCTGCCTCAACTACAACACAGGGATGGTAGCAAAACATCTGCTTTCCGCTGAAACTTTGCCAAGAGCAAAGCAATCCAGCATAACACCTGGCACATACTAATTAGCCTCCTTATTAAAGGTATTTGCTTCTTTTTTTTATAGCTTGAGATTGTTTGGTAGCTTCACCTTCAAGTATTTTATTACCTCTTTGATGGCCAGACCAAAGCACCTTCATGTTGCTCACTTGGCCCTTTCTCTCCCCTCTCTTCTGTCAAATATCCAAACTCAGAAGTAGGAAGAAACAACAGGGCTTGGCCAAGTGTCAAAACTCTTCCCTTTAGTCACTTCTCATGCTTATTTTGTCTGAAGCACCTCTTTCCTTTGCAAAACCCTTTCCAAGCCACAAAGCATTTCCCAAAGCCACGTCCCTTCTTCTAGAAACTTTAACCCTGTCTCTCAGTTTTGAGATGGGAAATGTTGCTTCCAAAAGGAAAACAAGAGTGGTTTGAACAGGGAGGGATGAAAAGAAATGCAACCAAGCTGCAGTGGGTTGGTTTGGGTTGGGGTTTCAGTTGGATTCCCACAGTGTTTCCATTTTGTCACCTTGCAAGGGTGTAATTGCTGCTCTTGACTAAAGAGGGGAGGGGGGAGCCCAGATGAGATGTTTTAAGCTGAGCCAGAGTGAGAGGAGATACATTTCACCTTTGCTATCAAGACATGGTCAAGCATAGAGAAAAACAGCCATTAGTAGCTCCCTGGTAGCTGGAACCTTTGTGTCTTGAACCTTTGCAACTCCCAGAGCCTCGAAAGCAGAACAAGCGGTTCTGCACTTCCTCAGCGGAATATCTTTACTCAAACCCTCAGCGTAGGCAATCAGCATTAGCTTGATGTATTCCAGCCAGCAGTGACTTGAGGGACTGACTTGAACAGGAGACTTCATGAATATTCTACAGGCTGACATTTGTTTGCAGTATGTGAATATTTCTTAATAACCAGGGGAAAGAGGGGAGGGGGAGACAAAAATGCATAGCAGGAGGCCAAGCTCATGAATGCTTCATAAAGCCAGGTCTCCCCTGAAACAGCATAAATGGCAAACATTGCTTCCTCCATATAGATATGCAAAACACTGTTGGGGTTTTCAGTGCCTTCCCTCCTCTGGGAGCTCCCCTTTTTGAGCCAGGGCTGATCCCACAGCTCCAGCTCTCTTCTGTAGGACAGAGGGGAGGAGCTGGCCACAGCTTACCGACTCTTTGGACATACTTACAGGTTGCTTTTGAAGGAAATATAAACCAGATGTCTTGTGGTCACTCTGTATCCTATTGGTAGTAGCTGCACAGTGCTTGGAGAAATCCCTTCTTTTAGGGGAACGCTTAGAATGGATTATTAGTATTTATGAGCCTCACAACAGCATCTCTCACTCAGGCACCAAACTGGGAGCACTGGCTGATGCCCCAGAGGCTGAGCTGCCAGGCAGTGAGAGCTGGGCAGGCTGAGAGTTGGGCACAGAGGAAGCTGCTGAGCTTCAAGCAGGGCAAGGGCAGAGTCCTGCAGCTGGGGAGGAACAACCCCCTGCCCCAGCACAGGCTGGGGATGAGCTGCTGGAGAGCAGCTCCAGGAGAGGGACCTGGCACTGCTGGGGGATCAGCAACTGACCATGAGCAGCAACGTGGGCTCGTGGGCAAGAAGCCAACGGCAGCCTGGGGGCATCCAGCAGAGTGTGGGCAGCAGGTTGAGGGAGCTTGTGCTCCCCCTGTGCTGTGCCAGAGCTGCTGAGGCCTCATCTGGAGTCCTGTGGCCAGTGCTGGGCTCCCCAGCTGCAGAGGGACAGGGAAGTGCTGCAGAGAGGCCAGTGCAGGGCCAGCAAGATGCTCAGGGGCCTGGAGCATCTTCCTGCTGAGGAAAGGCTGCGGGACCTGGGGCTGTTCAGTCTGGAGAAGAGGAGCCTGAGGGGGGAGCTCAGGAATATTTATATAATTGGTGGCTGTCCAGAGGTTGGGGCAGCACTTGTTTCTGTGACACCTACCAACAGGACAAGGGGTGATGGGCACAAGCTGCAACACAAACAGTTCCATTGAAACACAAGGAGAAATTCTTTTGGTGCTGAGGTGAGGGAGCCCTGGCCCAGGCTGCCCAGGGAGGGTGTGGAGGCTCCTTCCTTGGAGCTCTTCAAGACCCACCTGGACACATTCCTGTGTGACCTGATCTAGGTGGGAGCCGCTTCTGCAGGGGGGTTGGGCTGGATGAGCTCTAAAGGTCCCTTCCAACCCCCACCATTCTATGATTCCATGAGACAAGACAGCTCCTTGCACTCCCTGTGTTTCCCCCTCCTTCCTCAGCTCATCACACACACATGCTCCATATCCTCTCCAGCTGGATTTCCCTGAGCTACTTTGCAAGCTGCCATCCTCCAGCCAGCTCAGCTCAGCTCAACTCCTCCGAGGAGAATGCAAGAGACCTTTTGCCTTGCTCTTAATTTTTCACTCCTTGTTAAAATTGCTGCATAAGGGTATTGGAAGAAGTCATTGCCCCCTGTGGCTATTATCACTCAATCTTGGGGAGGGGGGCATTTCTGTCCTCTCCTCATAAAAGCTAGGCAGGCAAATCACTGGCTGCAAACAACCCTGCACCGGTGTCTCAAGCCAGTGGTTTTGAAGTTCACAGCTCATATAACCCCAGGCAGAGCTCTCTGTGGAGGGCCTGAGAAGTAACTTTCTGTTTATGGCCCTCCTTACCTTCAGCTGTAATGTGTTTAAGAAGGAAAATTGCCACTTCCACTTGCAAAGCAAATTGGCTTTGTGTGCTGGGTAATAGCTTTCTCCACTGGCTGTCTAGGAAAGGTCAGCTTGGACAGAGGCTGCACAGCTTACTCTTGATGGCCAGGAGGGGAACAGCCTTGGCCCCCAAGCTGTCAGTTCTTCCAGATGTGAGGAGCCTCAGAACCACTCCACTTAGATTTGCCAGCCTGGCTGGGATGCAGATTCATCCTTGCTGTCTCTTTACAAGAAGAGGATCCCCTTCCCCCCCAAAGATGAAACTTGTGTCAGCCCCAGCCCCAGCCTGCTCCTTTTCTTCCCTTCCCCTCCTTCATCTCCCACTTTACAGATGCATCAGGCTGCCTGTGTCCTGCTGAAAAAAAAAAAAGGCCCCCCCAGTTCCATTTTCATATTATTAGCCATTGCCTTGGCAACAAATACAGCCCTTGTGTTGGCAATAGCACCGTTTCACAGGTCCCTGAGGACTCTTTTCCCCTTGAGTGCGTTTAGTTGATAGGGAAACCAAAGCCAACAGTAAAACAAGCAGGTTGGAAAAGAAGAAGTGGCCTTTTTGTGTGTATGTGTGTGTGTGTGCTCTAGTCAGGCTCCAGAGTGCAAATTATCAGGTCAGGTAATGTAGCTGAGTGTCATCCTCTGTGTAAATCTCACCCACTTATCTGTCCTGGCAACTTGTAAAACAAGCTGCTGGTACCAGCTTGTAAAAAGCCACCATGGCAAAGCTGGCAAAGCAGCTCTCTTAACAGCTTAATCAAACAGCAGCAAGCAGAGGGATACAGCCGTGTGTGTGTGTGTGTGCTTGTGCTTGTGAGTGTCCTCACCTTTATAGCAGCATCCATTTTTGGGAGGGGGGGACAGGAGACAGAGGAAGAGGTTTTGCTTTCAGGCTGTGAAGCAAAACCCATCTCAGGTGCTTGTGGTTTGGGCTGTGGGGCATCCAGCCTCCATGTGCAAGACAGGAATGACTGTTTGCTGCTGAGTCACCTCTTGCAGGGACCTTGAGCACCTCAGAAAGAGACTAAAACAGCCCCAAGAGCCAAGAGGGTGAGGAGGATGCTCAAAAGCAGATTCAGGGAGATATAATGTGGAGAATGGGGCCCTAGTCATGGTGGCAGCAGCAAGAGCTCAGATTTAAGAGGATGCTCATGTTACCATGTTCGTTGGGCAGGAGACACTTGCTTCCAGTGCTCCAACAATTCCTCTCTGCCTTAGGAGAGGGCAGACTGCTTGTATTTCTCCTCTGCCTAGTCCTTTGCTTTCTTCTTGTCCTGTGCCATCTACTTAAACCTTGTTTATGGTTACAAGTGCATTGAGGGTGGGTGTGAGGAGGCTGGAGCCAGGCTGTGCTCAGGGATGGCCAAGGACAGGACAAGGGCCAACAAGCTGGGACAGAAGAGGCTCCAAAGAAATACAAGGACGACTTTGTTCCCAGTTGAGGGGAGGGAGCCCTGGCAGGGGCTGCCCAGATGGGCTGTGGAGGCTCTTTCTCTGGAGACATCCCACCCCAGCTGGATGAGTCCCTGTGTGCCCTGCTCTAGGTGCTGCTGCTCTGGCAGGGGGGGTGCACTGGGTGAGCTTTTCAGCTCCCTCCCAACCCTTGAGCTCCGGTGATTCTGATGAAGCAAAAGCTGGCATGAACCTTTTCTTTCCATAGCTTCCCTTGCAGCTGTACCCTGGTTTCATCTCCCCATCTCCGCCCAAACACCAAGTGGAAGTCCAACCTGAAGGTCAAAGTGACACAGAGGTGATGGCTTTGGGGGGGGGGGCGGTGCTTGAGAAAGAGAGATGACTTTCCTTCACTCAGCCTCTTCTGCTGTCTTGTTTTTATTGTTGGGGAGTTTTATTGGGGTGTTTTTTTAACCCTTGACACAGAGTCTCATCCTCCCTTGTCAAGTTGAGTTGAGGTTCACCAAGGAACTCCAAAAGTACTTACAGAACGCTGATTGATAGACCAAAGAAGGCTGTCAGAAGAGCTTAAGGAAATGAGGCTGAAACTAAAGGTAATAATTAGTGCAACTTGAGAAGAAAGAAAGAAGCCTGAAGGCTTTCTGGCTGCTAGAAGTGGGAGGGGGTCACAAAGGCAATCAACACCTGCAGTAGAGACTGTTAGAAAATGAGCTGAGAGGGGTCTTCTGCTGAAAAAACTTGGAGGCAAAGTTTGACATTGTTTTCATCATATGCCAAGCGCTTCAAAGGAAGAGGGAAAGAAGAAAAGAGGCAGGCTATTCCCCTAGCAAAGGCTTTGATTGATGCACCTTCAGAGCTGTCACTCAAATGTACCATACCTTCTCTTTTTTCTTCCTGGTCTTTGCTGCTGGCTTCTCAATTGTGCAAGGCACAGGCTGAAAGAGCTGTTAGGAATGGAACAGAGAGGCCCAGTGATCCCCAGGTCATAGAATCATAGAATCATAGAATCACAGCATGGTGAGGGTTGGGAGGGAGCTTTAGAGCTCATCCAGTCCAACTCCCCTGCAGAAGCAGCTCCCACCTAGATCAGGTCACAGAGGAACGTGTCCAGGTGGGTCTTGAAGAGCTCCAAGGAAGGTGCCTCCACACCCTCCCTGGGCAGCCTGGGCCAGGGCTCCCTCACTGACACACTCAAACAGCTTCTCCTTGTGT
>WBNH01005558.1:43718-61409 GCA_013401255.1 Urocolius indicus | reverse complement strand
CTCTGGGCAATCAGCCAGTGCTCCCAGTTTGGTGCCAGCAGGGAACTTGCTGAGGGTCCATGTGTCCCCTCACCCAGGTGCTTGATGAAGATGTTGAACCAGACTGGCCCCAGAACCCATCCCTGTGGAACTCCACTGGCCACAGGCCTCACACTCCATCCTGTGCCATTGCTCACCCCCCTCTGGGCTCTGTCACTCCAGCCAGCCAGGGAATGTGAGCAGTGCCGTGTGAGCCTGGCAGGTCCCTTCCTGAGCATGGCTGAAGTAAAAGCAAAGGTGGGCTTACATCGGGGTGGCTTATTGTTTTTTTACCTGCCAATTGATTCTCTTCTGATCAAGAGATGAAGGAATAGAAGGCAGCCCAAGGCAGCACAGGGTGTAACACCCCCTGCAAGCTGGTGGAGCTGAGGTTTGTGAAGCCCTGGGGGAGCTGAGCAATGGCAAAAGGCTGCATCTGCCTCATAGAGCTTTTAAAGTGAAAAGAAACCCAGCCTATGGCCCAAGGGATGTGAAGTGAGGGCTGTTGTAAGCAAAGACAAGAGGTGATGTGGCAGAGCACAGGCAAACACGTGCAGGAGTAAGGCTGAACTAGCTGGGGATGGTGTATGGAGATGCCCAAAGCAGGAGAGTCCCAGTTTGAGCTCAGATGTGTGGGCACAGGCTCCTTTAGTATTGCTTTTCCCCCTTGCAGTACTGTTTGGCTTTTCTGTTAAGCCTGAATTCTTCTCCAAGCTTTACAGGAGCTGCTCCTGCCCTGATGCTGTTGTGTGACTCTGCCCCATGAATCAGGCAGTGAGAATGACAGGGGAGGAGCCACTTGTGTTTATAAACAGGGATCTCCATGCAGAGGAATTGTCTCAAGCTGGTCAAAACACCCAATTATTTCATTTTCCTCCCCATTCAGGACTGTTGTTGTTGTTGTTTAGGGATAAATCAGTGCTGCTGCTGCTGCTGACTTACAAGGGCAGGAACCACGGCATGAAACGGGCTCAGTGAAGTGATTCTGTGTTTCCACTACAATTACTCTTCTCTTCAACCATATGATTTCCTTTCCTTTCTCACATGCACCAGGCAGGTCCCGGCCTTGTTTTGCTCCAATCTGCTTCCCTGGGAGGGTTTTGCCTGCCTTTACTTGCAGGGTTGAGCATACAGAACCCAAACCTGAAGTGCTACGTTGCACTCAAGTAAAGAAAGCTGGATATTCCCCCCTGGGATCCCTGATGCTCTGGCTTCAGGGCTGAAGTCAAGAGTTAAAACCCTGCTTTTATGTATTTCTATGTTGGACAGACCCACTTCCCAATGGTTAAACTCTGTTTGGTGCCTCAGTTCATCTGCTGGTTGCACTCTGGGGTCTTGTGGCTTCAGACAGAACTCCTCAGACAAGCCTACATTGCCTCTGGGGTGATTCCCTGAGGAAGCTTTTGGAGTTCAGACAGATGGGCGAGGGCTTTGTGTGCCACTGGTGAAGCTATTCATGGCCCGAAGGGCAATCTAGTTGTAAGAAACCAGCTGTGGGCTTGGTAGAAGTTCATCTCCTGATGCCTTTTGTGGTCTTCTCTAGTTTATTCAGCTCCCTCCAGGCTCACGTGTGTAGATGGGCTAAAAATACCATGCTCAGGTTGGGGATACTCTTATAGGTAAGGGCAATTCAAGCAAGCAGAGGGATAATTTGGGGGAGATTTGGCTTCCTCTGCTGTTTCTTGGCTTAGCTTGGTGTTGGAGAAGCATACAAACACGACCTTTAGGCTGTGTGTGTCCCTTTGCATCACTTACCACCCATTTAAGTCTTCCCTGCTCCTTTAACCAACCTCTGCAGGACTCTGCACCCTCCTCACCCTTCCAGGACCTTCAGATTTTTGGGTGGCACTACCCAGGCTGTTTGTTTTCCCCCTCTACCTTGCACTGGTTGTGCTGATGACTCCAAAGTTCTGACCACAAAGCCCAAAGCTGTGGTTAACACAGTGCTAACCCAAAAGCCAAGCCAGCTCCACTGAGCCCTTCAACAGTCTTAATAAATGTGAACATCTTGGGTAAATGTGATTTATTATTGGCAGCATGAATAGGAAAAGAATAACACAACATCATGATTCTGCAAGGGAAGAAAAAAATGAGCTGTTGTGTTACTATTCATACCTTGAAGCTTGTTTACAAGGCAGGAATGAGGTCAGACTCTTAAACAGAGCCCTTGATGCCACATCCTCAAGTCTGGGCCTTGCCAGGAGATGTAATCCTCTTTCTCCCCAAGTTCGTTTGAGTGGGGGAATTAGGCTTCCCCCTGTTTCGTTATCATTAAGTTTTGAGAGTGCTGAATGGAGAGGTGAAGCTACACAGCTTGATGGGAAAGCTGTTTCTCCACTCCAGAGATGGTGTTTGGAAGAGGGAGATGCAGAAGCTCAGGCAAAGAGATGGGGTTTGGTGAGGCTGAGGTGAGGAGAGAGAGCTGCAGGTTGGGGGAGGTGGGGGTCTGAAATGCTCTTGCACTTGAGTTTGCTGAGAGGGAAGCTGAGGCACAAAGGGTTGATGCAGCTGATCCGGGACAGGGTTGTTGATGGGACCTCAAACTCTGTCCAGGGATGGTCCATTGAGATGCAGAGCCTGGCACTGACATCCCTGACACTCTCTTTTCCTTCTTCAGCGCATTTCATAGAGTCATAGAAGCACAGAATGGTGGGGGTTTGGAAGGGTCCTGCAGAGCTCATACAGCCCCAGCCCCTGCTACAGCAGGTTCCCCTGGCTCAGGTCACACAGAACATGTCCAAATGGGTTTGGAAACCTCCTGGAAGGAGCCTCCACACCCTCCTTGGGCAGCCTGGGCCAGGGCTCCCTCACCTCAGCACTGAAACAGCTTCTCCTTATGTTTCAATGGAACCTTTTGTGTTCCAGCTGATGCCCATCACCCTTTGTCCTGTCCTTGGAGATAACAGAAAGTAGTATCACCCCATACTCTTGACATCCACCCATTAAGTACTTGTGTTGATGAGCTCCCCCCTCAGTCTCCTCTTCTCCAGGCTGAACAGCCCCAGGTCCCACAGCCTTTCCTCCTCAGAGAGATGCTCCAGTCCCCTGAGCACCCTGGCAGCCCTCCACTGGGATCTCCTAAAGCCTAGAAGTCAAGATTTCTTCACACCCTCCAGTTTCCCCAGAGGTAAATGAACCCATTGCCTCCCTTGTGCTGTGTGGTGCCTCCTGCATCTTCCCTCCTGCCCAATACAAAAGGGGCTTTATCCCTCTTACTGTGTTGCATTCCACTTGCAGTGTGGTAACATGGGGCAGAGCCAGGGTTGAGCAGTACTCATTTCCCCTCTCCATCTCACCTCAGCCCCGCTGCACTCCAGCCCAATTGCATTTCCCATGGCTGTGGCAGGTTAGGATCCTTTGGTTGCTGTCCCTGTGGTTTTCCTGTTTGCCTTATTAATGTTTCTGGTGAGGCTGGAAAGCTTTGAGTGAGAGGTTGGGAAGCTGGTTTCCTGCTCAGCGTGTTTACAGAGCCACTGCTGGAATGTGAATGAGGTCCAAGGAAGGTTGAGAGACTGAGCTCAAGGGCTGTGCAAGATGAAGGGAGGTGATGGAGCTGAGCACACGAAGCAACATCCTCCAAGGCAAAGAGAGAAGCATTCCTTCATGACCAGCAGTGTTCAATCATTCCACCTTTATAATGACAGCAGCTTCTGCTGCCAGCAGCATCCCCCCTGTCTTTCAGGGAAGTGATTCTTTCAGATGCTCCATCTGTGGATGCTTTCTTATAGAGAGAGAAGGGTTTTTATTCCTATGAAAATCTCTCTCTCTCTCTCCATCTGTTGTCAGCTGGTGTCACTAAGAGCAGAAAGCACATCCCTGGCTGCCCGAGTTCAGCCCAGTCAGGATCACTCAGCAGAGCTGGGAGCAGAGGTGTCCCAAACTTTGGAGAAGAGAAGGCTCAGGGGAGAGCTTCACACTCTACAACTGCCTGAAAGGAAGCTGCAGCCATGTGGGGTTGGTCTATTCTCCCTGGTGACAGCAACAGAACAAGATGAAATGGCCTCAAGTGTCACCAGGGGAGGTTGAGGCTGGATGTGAGGAGGGATTTCTTTGCTGCCAGGGCTGTGAGGCATTGGAAAGGGCTGCCCAGGGAGCTGCTGGAGTCACCGTCCCTGGAGGGGTTTCAGAGCTGGGTGGGTGCTGCACTGAGGGCAATGGGCTGGTGGGTGATGGGGCTGGGACAGAGGCTGCACTCCATGGGCTGAAAGGTCTCTTCCAGCTCAAACCACTCTCTGACTCTGTGAAGTTGTGTGAGGTCCTGGAGGTTTTTTTGGTAAGCTGGTCTCCAAGCTGCATGGAGGGTCCTTCCAGCTGAAATGTTTCTATGATTCCAACCCGACCATTTCCCCTTCAAAGACAGGACTTTAGATAAGAGGAGACTGAGGGGAGAACTCCTTAATATCTGCAAATATCTCACTGGTGGGTGTCAGGAGGTTGGGGCAGCACTTTGTTCTGTTGTCTTCAGTGACAGGACAAGGGGTGATGGGCACAAGCTGGAACACAAAAAGTTCCACTGGCACAGGAGGATCAAATCCTTCGGTGCTGAAGTGAGGGAGACCTGGCCCAGGCTGCCCAGGGAGGGTGTGGAGGCTCCTTCTCAGGAGGTTTCCAACCTCACTTGGATGTGTTCCTGTGCCCCCTGAGCCAGGGGAAGCTGCTGTAGCAGGGAAGTTGTGCTGGAGGAGCTCTGCAAGACCCTTCCAACCCTCACCACTCTGTGATTCTATGACTTGCAGGGCACTGGTATGGCTTCATTGCTGTGTGAATGGCTGATGTCAGTGGGGTCTCAGGTAGTTGCTGCATGCTTTGGTAGAGAACATGTGTCAATGAACATTTGTGGCACCTTCTTTTCCTCCACGTTGGGATAAAACAAAACCCACCGTGGGTTTTCCTTTCCTCAAGCAAGTGTTGCTGGAGCCTGCCAGCTTCACTGCCTGCATGCCTCTGCAACACTGGGGCTTGTGGAACTCCTTTCTGTCAGAAAGCTAGATAATACCAATTACCTCCCTTCAGTGTCATTAAATGCTGCCAAGTGACACAGGGCTAAAGCCACCTCCTGTTGTGTTTCACAGGAGGTGACAGAGAGCAGCATTTCTGGCTGGAGAGCCCAAGCTATAGTGTGAGCTTGCAGGAAATCTCTGCCCTGGGACCTAGATATTGCATTTCCATGGAGCTGCTTTCATTAGCTCCCTGCCTTATAGCACTCATCAGTCTCTCTTTTCCCCCCATCCCCTCCCTTCACTGCCAGAATAGTCTCAAATGCACCAAGGAATATTCAGAGCTCTTTTGGCAAGCATCAGAGATAAGTGGATAATAAAACACACCTTGAAACTTATTCTCCCATCCTATTATTAGCCACTCTCTTATTAGACTTGCAAAGAAAAAGAAACATTGCCAGTTATGAAGCAGTGAGCTTCTCTGTATTGTCCAGACACTTGCAAAGGAAGCCTCTCAGTAATATTCTCTCTATTGTTTCTTGATTGGCTCCATTAATCAGTTGCTCAGAGCCTCAGCTACTGTCCATCCCCCTCCCTGCTGCCTCCTTTCTCATGCTCCCCCCTCCCCCCAGTGCAACTTTGAAAGGCACAGCTTCGGCAGCAATGAGGGGAGACAGATCTGCAACCATCCCTGCTCTCTCCTTTTCAGAGAGAACAAAAGCTCCCTGGAACAGCAGCTGTTATTTACTCATCTCTCATCAGCAGATTTGACCTGATTTTTTTTGGGGGGGGGAGTAGGGGGGGGCTCCCCTTTGCCTTTGGTTTCGCACACCTGGCTGCTGCATCCAATGCCTGTAGAGTGGACGGTGGGTTGGGTTGGGTTGGGTTGGGTTTGATGGGGGAGGTGGAGGAGGGACAGGCAGCTCCTGTCAGAGCTGAGCTGCTGTGATTGCTGTTGGGCTGAGTGTTGGGCCTTGCAGAAGAGATTCCCCTCATATTTTTGGGTACCCTTTAGCGTGCTGGTGTGTTAGAACAGGTACCTTGGCACACAGATGACTGTGTGGTTCATAGTGATTGCATCAGCTGTTGCACGAAGCTCAGCTTGTCTGAGCTGACAGCTCCTAGAAACAGGGCTGGGCTGCTCTCTGGCAAGCTCAGTCCTTGCTGACGGGTACCCAAAGTCACTTTCGCCTCAGCTCACTTGGTGTAGGAGCCTGTTACTTTAACCTCAGAAGCTACCCAGCTCTCTCTGGAGCTGCCCAGATGAATAGAGCCACAGATTCGTTCTGGCTTTCCCATTTCAAACAGCCTCCAGCCCTCCTGGGCAGCCAGGAAGGGAGATGAACTGATGGGAAATGCAAGGGCCTGAGATTCATTTTTCAAAGATGGCAAAGCAGAGCTGGTGATTTATCTGCTGTCAGCTCTTTCTCACCAGGTGAGCCATGGAGGGAGGGAGGGAGCTCACCAGACACACAAAACACAACCAAGCCCCCCCCCCCCCCCCCGCCATCAAGCTTCCTCACCTACAGCTGACTTTTCCTTGGAGCCCTGAAAGTAATTAACAGCACTGACTAGAAGAAAATATGATGAACCTCTGTCCCACGTGGTCTCTGGGGGTCTGGAACTTCCCTCACTCTTTGACTCCTGTGTTCCCCATGAGTTTTCACTCTCCCTCTGTCAACTCTGATTTATTGCCTTCAGAGTGGGACCTTCACCCCCAGGGCTCAAGCAGCTTGAAGCCAGCTTGGTGTCATTGGGAAAGTGCCATGGTCTGGCACCAGGAGGTATTGGGTCCTGTTGGACTCCCTTTGAGGTGTTCATCTATCCTGAAGACAGTCATCTCCAGGGGGAGAGGCTGGTCACAAATGTTTCTGGCTCTTTCAGTAGAGTTGTGTGCTGTAGAAGCCACCTCTCCCTTCATCTGTTTGGAACTGGTGGGATGTTATAGCCAGGGTGAGATCCATGGTCTGTGCAGGTTGTTGAGTCTCCTTCTCTGGAGACATCCCAACCCAGCTGGATGAGTTCCTGTGTGCCCTGCTCAAGGTGCTGCTGCCCTGGCAGAGAGGTTGCACTGGATGAGCTTTCCAGCTCCCTCCCAACCCTTAACATTCTGTGACCTGTGAGACCCTCCCCTCTCAAACCAGAGAGGAGTTTGTGGGTTACAAAGCCAGGCAAGCATCACACCACTAGCTCCCCTTCTTTTCTGTAGAAAAGAAGTGGAATGCAGCAGAAGCAAGACAATGACTTGCTGTGGTACATCTAGAGATTGAAGAGGAACTAAAAGGTCCAAAACATGCACACACAGTGCTGAGAAGACCAGCCTTCTTGGGAGCTTAATTCTGCTTTAAATCATGTTGGATGTGCAAAGGTTGTGCTCGTGGCATGTCCTCTCCCCATGGTCTCTCCAGCAGCACTAAAGCTTTCTGCAAGCTGCCCATCTTCAGTCTCAACCTCCCCTGGCACAACTTGAGGCTGTTTCCTCTTGTCCTGTCACCTGTAGCTCAGGAGAAGAGGCCTCCCTGGCCACAGCCTCCTGTGAGGGAGCTGCAGAGTACTGCTGTCTGCCCTCAGCCTCCTCTTCTCCAGCCTCAACACCCCCATTCATTCCCTCAGCCCCTTCCCAGCACCCTTGTGCTCCAGCCCCTTCCTCAGCTCTGTGCCCGGCTCTGGCCACGCTGCAGCCCCTCAGTGTCCCTCTGGGTGTGAGATACAGTGTGCTTGGAGGACAACATCCTGGACATTTAATCATAAAGCTCTTTTGCCTTTAATAAAGAAACCAAATGAAACCAGGGGTCTTTGCTCCCACAGGATGCAAAGAGACTGTGCCACCCTCCATGTGTATGGAGCTGCACGAGCCAGGACTGCTGTGCTCACTGGGTCATCCCTGGTGGGAGAGCAATCAGAAAACTCCAGGTGCTGTAAAGTAGGGCTGGGAATTCCCTCTCTGTTGTACAGTGGGATTTTTTATACATATGGTTGTGCTTTTTCAACCATAAATGGGGAAGTAGCACAAGATCTCAAGGGCTGGGAGGGAGCTGGAAAGCTCATCCAGTGCAACCCCCCTGCCAGAGCAGCAGCACCTAGAGCGGGGCACACAGGAACTCATCCAGCTGGGTTTGGGATGCAATCATCTGCATGTGGATGGTTTCAAGGAACCTCTTGCAGAAGACTGAAGGTGGTGCCCCATGGGATGTGGTCAAACCTTGTTTGAACTGCATTGCTTTTGCCTAAATCCCTTGATTTATGTCCTTTTTGGGCAGTTGCAGGTAGCTGAGTTGTTCTTGACCTCCTGCCTTGAATCTTCAGGGTTTGTTAGCACCAGTCGTTAACGAGCTGCTGTGCTCTAGCACCAGAATCAATGTAGTTCAGGCCTAGGCAAATGAATCCTGTAGGCAGTCGATTATAAGCACTTGGGGACCCTTCTGTTGTATAAAGAAGTGATCTAAATGCAAGTAGTTAGCTTGTCATTTAGCTGGTGAGAGAGGAATGGGCTCTTTAGAAGGACCCAATAGGTACAGACAGTCACTGCAATTGAAAACCTTCCACCTGGTGCTTAGTTTTAATGATCCAAATCGTTTCAGAACAGGGTTTCTCATGACAAATCTTTCTTCCTCCTCGGTGGCAGCACGACCTGGGGTGGGGTTGTGCTGTTAGAGCTGAATGCCAGAGCTCTTGCTGTTGGGAGAGTGCTCAGCATCTGCTGGGAGGGCAGCTGGGTGGTACCTGAGGGAGAAACAGCCACCTGCACACTGCATCTGCCCAGGCTGAATGGAAATCACAGCTGTGAGAGCTGATTGTCTCAGCTATTCCCCTTTCCCTGTGGCGTGGGCTGTAAAGCCTGTGCTGTAGTTTGGGTTTCAAAGGTGATTTGGGGTCTTTTTTACCTATATCAGTCAAACTTGGAATCACAGAGTTGTTTGGGATGGAAAAGACCTTTAAGACTTGAGTCCAAACATACTGCCATGCTCACCATTCAACATTCATCAGAGAATGGTAGGGGTTGGAAGGGACCTTTTAGAGCTCATCCAGTCCACCCCCCCTGCAGAAGCAGGTTCACCTAGATCAGGTCCCACAGGAACGTGTTCGGAAGGGGGTCTTGAAGAGCTCAAAGGAAGGAGCCTCCACACCCTCCCTGGGCAGCCTTGAACAACCCGGCGATTCCTCATTACCTTTAACATAAGGAAAAGTTTTTCTTTGCTGCTTAATAAACACCCAAATCGCTTTTATTGATGCTAATAACGTGCCAGTGATATGCTGAGGCCTCTGGCTGAGGGGCCTGTCCTCAGATCAAGGTGAACTCCTGAGGTTGAAGCAGGGCAAGGGCAGAGTCCTGCAGCTGGGGAGGAACAACCCCCTGCCCCAGCACAGGCTGGGGGTGAGCTGCTGGAGAGCAGCTCCAGGAGAGGGACCTGGCACTGCTGGGGGATCAGCAACTGACCATGAGCAGCAACATGGGCTCGTGGGCAAAAAAATCAAAATCACAAAATCACAATCATTTCATTTAAAAACACCCACTGGCAGAAAAAGAAGGAAAAGCCCAAGATACCACCATCCTCTGCTGGGCTTTGATGGGAGATGGGCTGTGAATGCTGGGGATGGACACACAGGGAAAGGCNTGATGGGATGAAGCTGCAACACAAAGAGTTCAATTTAGACACAAGGAGAAACTGTTTGAGTGTTTCAGTGAGGGAGCCCTGGCCCAGGCTGCCCAGGGAGAGTGTGGAGGCTCCTTCCTTGGAGCTCTTCAAGACCCACCTGGACACATTCCTGTGTGACCTGATCTAGGTGGGAGCTGGTTTGGCAGAGGGGTCGTGCTGGATGAGCTCTGCAGTCCCCTTCCAACCCTCACCATTCTATGAGTCTATGATTGTATTATCCTCCAGAAAGAAACACAAACCAGCACGAGAGTTGTGATAAATCATGTGCTCAGCATCACCCCAGCTGTGATTGGAACTGATTGCAGGTCACAAAACCAAATCCCTCCTCCCTCCCCCCATCTCTTGCCAGTTACGACTGTTGTTGGTGTTCTCAAGCGCCGGCTCCGTGCGTCGCTGTGTCGGGCTCCGTGCTCCCGAGCTCGTTCTTCACCTAAAAACAGGGCCCTCCAGCAGGCTGTAAACTTTTATGATGTGATGGAACAAGCCAGAGCTAAAAATGTGAGCTTTTTGTCATCAGCAAATGCTTCCACTTCAGGGAGGAAAGGGAAAGCACCAGAAAGCAGAGCGAGAGGCCTTCAATCACCCCCCAAACACGCAGAGCCTGCGTGAGTCGCTTCGGAGCGAGCGGCAATAACCTCAGAGTTACTCTCCTGACTCTAATAACCCAAATGTTCCAGGCACTGGCTTGGATCTCATCAGAAACAGAGCAGCACAGAGTGTTCAGCACCGAGCTGAAGGAAGAAAAAGCCCTGAGTGAAGCGTTATTTCACCCAGCTCTGGCCGGCGGAGCCTCCTCTTGTGTGGGAGACAACACACGGCGTCTGTCTGGTCACAGCACCTTTGCTCCTTTGAGGGTTTTTTCCCCTCCCTCCCTCCTTTTTCTTCCTTCATTTTCCCCCTCTTATCTTCCCTTCTTGCTCTTCAGGAAGGTGCCTTGGTGGCAGGTAACAAAAACAATGGCAGGTGGCCTGATCCTGCCGTGTCCCAGCAGCTGATGCAGAGGATTGAAGGCGTCAAGTTGTGTGAAGCTGCCTGTGATGAAACATCCTCAGCCTTTACCTGCATGGTGGAAGGAGCTTTTTGCTCTCTTGCACACAGGCTCACTCCCTGGGGTTGTTCTTTTTACTTGTCCCACAGCATCTTTGCGGGGGGGCGTTAAGAGCTCTTGGATTGGGCTTCTCAGAATGTAACTTCTGCTTGGGCTTCAAAAGGTGGAAGTGGGCATCAGGGTTGTCACCTAAAGAAGCAGCAGAGCTCAAAAGGCATGGAGATGCATGGAATCACAGAGTGGTGGGTGTTGGAAGGGCCCTGCAGAGCTCATCCAGCCCAACTCCCCTGCTAAAGCAGGTTCCCCTGGCTCAGGGTTCCACCTGGTTCAGGTGGGGTTGGGAACCTCCTGAGAAGGAGCCTCCACACCCTGCCTGGGCAGCCTGGGCCAGGACTCCCTCACCTCAGCACCAAAGGACTTGCTCCTCATGTTCCAGTGGAACTTTGTGTGTTGCAGCTTTACTCCATCACCCCTTGTCACGTTGCTGGACACAAAAAAGACTGGACTCACCCTCTCCATACCCACCTTTATGTGTTCATCAGCATTGATAAGACCCACTCTCAGCCTTCTCTTCTCCAGGCTCAACAGCCCCATATCTTGCAGCATTTCCTCATAGACTCACAGCATAGTGGGGGATGGAAGGGACCTGCAGAGCTCATCCAGTCCAACCCCCCTGCAGCAGCAGCTCCCACCTAGATCAACTCACACAGGAAGGTGTCCAGGTGGGTCTTGAAGAGCTCCAAGGAAGGAGCCTCCACACCCTCAACGAGATGCTCCAGTCCCCTCAGCCCTTTACTGCACATCTTATATTCCTGTTAGCTTTTGAAACCCTTTGAAGAGAAGACCAAGCAATAAAAGGACTAGAAATGCAGTGAGGAGGAGGAAGAGTCAGCAGGGAGGGACGTGGTGGGGGGTTCTCTGCTCAGCTTTCATTTCCCAAAGCAGTTTAGAGGGGGATCTAAATTTTCCTCTCCTGAGGTTTCACACCTCTGTACGTGTGATCCTCGTGGTTAACTGCAGCATTTAGAATGAGGATTCTTTTCCCCTCCTCTATCATAATGGTTGAGCTGACAGCAGGTTTCATTCTCTTCTTTCCCTTCTCCCACAGAAAACAAGTTGGGTTTTGGCTGAGTTTTTTTAGCATGAGCTTTTCCCAGCAGGAGCTGTCTGCTCTCAATCAAACCCTTTGAGCCTCTCAAAGAAAGAACATACTGCTAATTTTGGCCAAAATTTGATGATGGCTTCTATTTAAACCAAGCATTCCTTGCTCTTGAGACCTACCAGCTTGCAGCAGAACACTCACAGTGGGGGGAGAGAAAAAAACTTCACGTTGATGTAGTGAGGTTTCTTTTTGCTGAGCTGGAAACGTTCCTTCATGAATTATCCAGTGCTGTTCCAGTGCCTGGTGGCAGAGCTCTTGTCAGTGAATAGGCACTGGCATGAAACACACTCCAGAACTGTAATTAATAGCTCAACTTGCAGAAAAGAGCTTCAATTTGGAGCTGCAAAGCTCTTCTGCTCTGCTCATGCTCTGCCTGGAGCACAGATGTCTCCCTGCAGAGTGTCTGCCGGGTGACCTGTGCCACGAGGCTTTGCTTTGCTTCCCTGGGTAGGATGCAGAGAAGCACTTGTGCCAGCTCCCAGCCAGAAAGCAGCACAAGGGATTTCTGTTCAAATGCAAGGAATGTAAGGAGTTTGTGGAAGGAGCAGCCAGGGAATGGGACTGAAGGGCTTCCAGAAGGATGGAGGAGTACAGTACAGCCGTGGAGCTGCCTCAGGAGGCTTGGACTGGATGAGCTCTAAAGGTCCCTTCCAATCCTTACCAGTATATGACTCTGGGAAGGAAAATGAACTGTTTTTCCTAAAAGCTGGGATGGAGACACAGCAGAAAGGGCCTGTAAGCTCATCAAAGGCAGCTCTGTTGGGTCAGAGACATGCTGTAACGCTCACATGCCCCGTGCTGGATGCCTTAGTGTCAGCTTCCCCTTTGCAGCTACCTCCTGAGCAGGGAGCATGGAGGAGAGCCCAGGAGAGGGGGAAAAGGTGCTAAGGAGGGACATGCAGAGGAAGATTGCAGCATTTCAGCTGGCAGTGTCCCATCCCATGTGAGATAGCAACAGGACATCCCTCTCCTTCCTCTCCTTCCCTCTCACAGAGGATGGTTCTGTCTCAACCCATGGCTCTTGTAACACCCCATCCCATGGTACCTCAGCAGCTCTGTCCCTCCTTCTGCTCTCCACCTTTTGCATCCTGATGGCTTGGCTGACAGCAGCAAGGAGATAAACATGCACATAGTGTCTTTGGGAGGTGGTAACTGGAGGCCAGAGACTCAGTACACAGAAGGAAGGGTAAAATCCCACCTCTGCTGAGCTTGCTGGAGGTTTGCTGGCCCATCCTCACCCTTTGCACAGGCCCCATCCCCAGTAAGCTGCTCATCATAAATTGCACAGCAAACATGGGAGGTGGGGAGGGAAATAATCCTTTCACTGGTCCAGACAAGGGAAAAAAACAGCTGTGATTCAAACCAGTGATGCACTGAGTTAGTGGCATTTGTCTTTATGCCCCATCAGGCTGCCAAAGACCAGCCCCATTCCTCTCTCACAGGTGGGACTTTTCATACCCTGTCAAAAGCCAACCAGGCTCCTTCTGGGTATTTTTTTTCCCCCTCTGCCATCTGACTCAGTCCCCTTTGCCCTCTTTCCCTTCATTAGTGTGAGACAGTAAAGAAAATTACAGTGTAGGCAAGCTGGATTGGAAAGGGGTTGTTAAAACAAGAGAGAGGGGGGGGGGGGGGGGGGGGAGNGGGGGGGGAAGTAAATAACAGTGACCTGGCAGTGACTGGAGCGTTGTTTATTCCATGCTGCATGCAAGAAGCCACCAATAGGAACAGGGGAAACCTGTTATAAAGGATGATTAAAAGCAGCTTTGAAACAGGAGGTTGGTTGGTCCCTTGCTCAAGGTGATGCACACAAGGATTGTGTCTTCTGTAGTGGTGGTTTGAACCCTCTTAGTGTCACATGTAGGGAGAGAAACAGGAGGGTGCTTAATCTGTGGAGCAACATACCCAGGCAATTAGCTGGGTGATAACCTTCCCTTGCTGCAGCCCTTAGGCTGGGGTGACACTGCTCTGAGCCATCACATTCGGATTTACAGGGCAAGTTGTGTGCTGGTGGCTGGGAGAGGCTGGGCTGAGGAGGAAGCACAGAGGCCTGTGTCTCAATCCCCTTCCTTGAGCCTGGGGAGGTAACGGAGCGGAATGGATGCTGATTTAAGTACCTTTTGAAAGGCTTAAATGCATGAATTGTCTCCCCTGTTAATTGGGGGGGTTGTAAATATCAGTGAGCATCTGCACAGCCTTTTACCTCTGTCTCTCCCTGGGAAAGGGGAGAGGCACATAGATCCCTGCAGGGAGCTGGAGGGATGCAGGGCCAGCCGTGGCCGGTGATGCCACGGAGCTCAGATGGAAGTGATGAGGGGCTCAGGGCATGGGCAGCACTGCTCCTGCTCTCAGCCTCCGCAGCATCTCTCTACAGGCTTTGGTTGGGCTCTGAGGCTGGGGAACTGCTTCAGAAAAGTCACCCCTTCCTCTAGGGACTGGTGAGGTGGGTGAGCAAGGGGAGCTTGCTGTCTCCTGCAAGCTCTGCAGCTTGAAAGGAGGAGGAGCTGCAAGGACACAGAGTCCCAGAGTGGTGAGGGTTGGAAGGGCCCTGCAGAGCTCAACCCCCTGCTACAGCAGATTCCCCTCACTCAGGGGGCACAGGAACATGTCCAGGTGGGTTTTGGACCCTCCTGAGAAGGAGCCTCCACACCCTCCCTGGGCAGCCTGGGCCAGGGCTCCCTCACCTCAGCACCAAAGGACTTGCTCCTTGGGAATAGGTGGAACTTTTGTGTTCCAGCTTGTGCCTAGCAGCCCTTGTCCTGTTGCTGGATACAACAGAAAAATATGTTTCCCCATCCTCTTGACACCCACCCTTTAGGTACTTGTGTTACCAATAGTTACGAATATCTCACTGCTGGGTGTCAGGAGGTTGGGGCAGCACTTTTTTCCTGTTGTCTCCAGTGACAGGACAAGGGGTGATGGGATGAAGCTGGAACACAAGAGTTTCACCTAAACCCAAGGAGAAAATCCTTTGGTGCTGAGGTGAGGGAGCCCTGGCCCAGGCTGCCCAGGCAGGGTGTGGAGGCTCCTTCTCAGGAGGTTCCCAATCTCACCTGGACACATTCCTGTGTGACCTGAGTGCGGGGAACCTGCTGGAGCAGGGCTGGATGAGCTCTGGAGGGCCCTTCCCACCCCCACCATGCTGAGATTCTGTGTCATTCTGTGAAACACCTTCTCCTGAAGCAGGGCAAATAAAATCTAGCCTCTTGCATCAGATTTGTGTGGATGGCAGGGTGCTGAAACAAGGGTCGGGCAGAAAAGCAGCATGTCTCTGCCTCATTCACGTTCAATATAATCCTAGACAAACAAGCTTTGCTTACTAAAACACAGCACAGATGAAGTACAGGACTGAAGAGCCACCAAGCCTCTGCCATTGCCCTTCTCTCTGTGCTGCACTCATCCCCATCTCCTCTCACGAATGGGACTTTGCAGCTTTCTGAGAGCTGAGCAGAGGGCAAGGATTGCTTTGGGTCCCTCACAGGTCCTACTCAACTGTGCACAAAGAAGCAGCAGGGGAAGGTACATTTAATCTGCTTGCAGCTTGTCCTGGAAAGCATCAAGTGCACAGGAGAGGTTATGAAGGTGCAGCAGGCTGTGCTCAGTGATGGTCAAGGATAGGACAAGGGGCAATGGGTATAAGCTGGAACAGAAGAGGTTCCAAAGCAACACAAGGGACAAACAAAGAGATAAAAGGAAGAATTTCTTCCCTGTTGAGGTGAGGGAGCCCTGGCACGGGCTGCCCAGATGGGCTGTGGAGGCTCCTTCTCTGGAGACATCCCAGCCCAGCTGGATGAGTCCCTGTGTGCCCTGCTCTAGGTGCTGCTGCTCTGGCAGGGGGGTTGCACTGGGTGAGCTTTCCAGCTCCCTCCCAACCCTTGAAGTTCTGTGATTCCTCTTGGGGCACATCCAGTCCTCTGCTCACACATGTCAGGGATGAGTTTGCACACTTGGCCATGTTTGGACAATGACTGGTTAAACTCTTTGCTTAACATCACCCAATGGGACTCTCAAGATGCTCTTCCACCACTTCCAGTCCAACTCAACTGGGGCCAGCTCATGAGCCCCACTGCTTCACTGCATTTAAGGGACAGTGTGATGGTAAAGTAGGAGGACTTCTGCTCTGTGTTCATGCTGATAGATAGGAATGTAAAGCTGACTTGCAGCCCTGGCTTGGGCTCCTCTCACTGCCTCTCCAAATCACCTCTCCAGCTGGAAAGGAGGAGCTCGGGCACTGATTGTTGGAGGTGAGATTTACTCATGCAACCTGGCCATCCTGTGAAGTTCAGCTCCCTCTTGTCTCCCTTCAAAGCACCCCCCCTGCCTGCTGGTGGGTTGTTTTTTTTTTCCCCCTCTATGTTTAAAGCCACCTTGCTGTGAGGCAGTTGGCTCAGCTGGCAACAAGAGCTGCCTGTTGCAACCCTTTCCCCTCCTTGCCTCGGGGTGCTTGGAGTGCCCGGGCACTCTTTGTTAATTATCTCCAACCTGACTGCTTATTTCCACCACAACTTTGAACGACATTGTTCCTTTTCCTTTCACAACATAGCATGGCTTTTTAATTTCCCCTCCTTAACAGGAGGGCCTGTTTGTGTTGGAAATGCCACATTAGTGCCTGTGAAATGGAGATGGGATTGATTTTCATTTCAGAGATTTCACAGCTTGCCCCAGAACTTTTGCTGCTTGATTGCTCAGTGAGGCACAAAGCTCTGAGAGGAGTCAGAATCACAGACACAAAGAAGAGAGACATCTCAAACCAGATTGGATCTTCAAAGGCCTTACAAGCCGTGGCTCAGCCAGGGGCTGTCACTTGAGCTTTCAGGGCTCCTTGTCCCATCAATGGGCAAGCCAAGAGCTGAAGGAGCTGCCTGGTCATTGCTTTGTCCTTGAGGGAGATGCTTAGATCTACCTTTCCGTTCCCAACTGTGTCTTGCTGCAGCCTCCGGAGTTCAGGTTGGCGTGGGACAACCAGTTCTTGCTCATTTGCTTGGCAGCCCTTGGCCCTCGTTAATTCTGTCATCAAATCACAGTATCATTTGGGTTGGAAAAGCCCTTGAAGCTCCTGGAATCCAAGCCCTGACTTCACTCTTCCAAGCCCAGCACTACCCCACAGCCCTCAGCACCTCAGCTCCACAGCTTTGGGATCCCTCCAGGGCTGGGCACTGCCCCAGCTCCCTGGGCAGCCTGGCACAGGGGCTGACACCCCTCTCAGGGAAACAGTTCTGCCTCAGCTCCAGCCTCAACCTCCCCTGGGGCAACTGGAGCCCCTTTCCTCTTGTCTTCATAGAGTCATGGCATGGTGTCTTACCCACCTCAAAGTCTGAGGGAGGATAAGTGTTTAGGGTTTGCCTTTTTGATGGAGCTGTGATGGAAATTCGTGTTTTCCTTCCAACTCAGCTCACCTGTGCTTGGAGGATCAGGTTAAGCTTTGAGGCAGAAGAAGCTGTCATGGGGTCTCCTTCCTGCTAGGGATCATACAAACAGGCCATACCAAGCATCACACAGATGGAGTCATCAGCCCCCATCATTTAGCTCATGTCACCAAGGCTTGTGTAGACACCTTAGCAGATGCTTGGGGAAGTGTAAGTCACTCATGTAGGGAGCAGAAGGAGCACAACCTGCTTCCACCTTTCCCTCTTGGTTATTATCTGCACTATTGGAAGTTAAGGGCCTGGAGCATCTTCCTGCCGAGGAAAGGCTGCAGGACCTGGGGCTGTTCAGTCTGGAGAAGAGGAGCCTGAAGGGGGAGCTCAGGAATAGTTACAAATATCTCACTGGTGGCTGTCAGGAAGTTGGGGCAGCACTTTGTTGTATCCAGCAACAGGACAAGTGGTGATGGGATGAAGCTGCAACACAAACAGTTCCATTGAAACATAA
>WBNH01005558.1:29626-41276 GCA_013401255.1 Urocolius indicus | reverse complement strand
GATGGGATGAAGCTGCAACACAAACAGTTCCATTGAAGCACAAGGAGAAGCTGTTTGAGTGTTTCAGTGAGGGAGCCCTGGCCCAGGCTGCCCAGGGAGGGTGTGGAGGCTCCTTCCTTGGAGCTCTTCAAGACCCACCTGGACACGTTCTTGTGTGACCTGATCTAGGTAGGAGCTGCTTTGGCAGGGGGATTGGGCTGGATGAGCTCTGCAGGTCCCTTCCAACCCCCACCATGCTGTGATTCTATGAAGGACACGTTTGGTTTTGGTTGTCTTTGAAGGGGCTGGGTTGTTTGTTTAAAGCGAATCCCTCCTCCCATGCCAACATCTGCTGCTGTGTATTTGCTCACAGGGGGAAATTTTTCAAACAACACAGAATGGATAAAAAAAAAAAAACCCACAAACCCCCAAGAAAGGGAAGGAATAGATTATTCCCACTACATCAACCCAGGGGCAGCTGCTGGCTGCAATCTTCTTCAATTTCCAGCCGTGCAAAGCAAGGCCCTTTCATTCTCTAAGTGCTGCTTTCTTGCGTGACCTATATTTTGCAAACTGATGGGGTCACCACCTCCCCTCCTCCCAACCTGTTGAACTCAACGAGCATTTGTGAGGTTATGTTTCTCTGGAGGATTATTTCAGAAGGAAGGTGGCTGTTACTAATAAGGCAGCGTTGTTCTGGTGGGGTTTGAGTGGTGGAGTTTTCGTTTTCTCCCTCCCCTTTGCTCTGTTTTGGAGATGAAAATCTCCAGCTGACTGAGAAAGTGCTTTCCTTCACATCTCTGTCCTTCAGAGCTGGTTTAGAAAGCACGTGATCATCCTCCATTCATCATCTTCTCACCCTTTTCTGTTGATTTCTTTTCCCTCTCTCCTCCTGGTTGCTATGAAGCTGGCTGGCAAGTTGAAGAAGATGTAGCTTGTCAGGGTGGGTTTGAAGAGATCCTATTTGGCCATGTTACTGTGAGGTGAGGGAACCCTGGCCCAGGCTGCCCAGGGAGAGTGTGGAGGCTCCTTCCTTGGAGCTCTTCAAGCCCCACCTGGACACGTTCCTGTGTGACCTGATCTAGGTGGGAGCTGCTTCTGCAGGGGGGTTGGGCTGGATGAGCCCTAAAGGTCCCTTCCAACCCCCACCTCTCTGTGACTGTGTGATTCTATGATATGAACACAGGCAGTTTAAGAACACGAGCCATTAAAGGCACGGCTCATTCCCCTCTCATTCTCATTTGATCAGAGGTCACGAGCAGAGCCAGGTGAGATCCAGCAGCTTCAGCACTCCCTTTGGTCTTTCTCAACTTTGGAGTCTTTTTTTTTTTTCCCTTCCCTCATCAGAAGTTTTTGGATTGTGGGGTTTGGTTTTTTTTCTCCCTCTTCTCCTTTAATCTCACTTTCCATTAAAAGTCTTCCCAGAGCTAATGCAATAAATTTAGATCCGAAGCCAGATGCATAGCAAAAAAAAAAACTTTTGGCAGAGAAGCCTCCATCAGAAGACATTGCAAATGAAATCTGCTCCCCCTTGGGGATTATTTCTACAGTTTAATTTAATTTGATATTTCAAATTAAATTAATTCCAATGGTTCTGCAGTTTCCAGGGGGAAAACAGACTTCATTTATGATGTTCTGCCACCAAATTGTTTTGCCTCTATCATATATCTTCTGTCGTTAACCAGGAATGATAAGTAGTGACAACTATTGGGTTCCTTCCTTGCCCTTTGTTTTGCAATCCTCATCCTAACAGGAGTGGAAACAATCCCTTGTGTGAGGGCTTCTCAGTCTGGTTAGCCCCAGCGTTTCCACTGAAATTTCTTTTATTTTCTGGGGGCTGAAAATGAGTTGGTTTTTTTTTTCATCCAAATGTGTGTTAAAAACAAAAAAAAAGAGAAGCAGCAACACGATGTATTTTGCCTGGAAGGTGTTGTTTTGATGGAACTCCTGCTCCTTGCTGCTTTGCAATGTGCAGATGACAACAAACCAGAGATGCTTTTGTTTGGGATGGAGGGTTTGGTAATGCCAGGCTCTAAAGCACAGGCAGGGCAGGCATCAGAGATTAAAAACACTCAGAGGGTTTGCTGCTTTTGGTTTGGGATTCACAGGGGTTTTTTTATCATCAAATTGTTTAGGTTGGAAAAAGCTCTTAAAGCTGCTGGAGTCCCAGCCCTACCCTCACCCTGCCCAGCCCACCCCTACCCCATGGCCCTCAGCACCTCAGCTCCATAGAATGAACTTTCCTTACTTTCTAAGTGGAGCACTGGAGTCTGTTTTGCCTGGGAGCATCCCTGGCAGTGAGCCCTCCCTGCCCTTGTCTCCATCCACAGGGTCCTTGATTATCTCTTCTCCTCCCATCTCACTGGGTCCTCCCCCATCATAACAAGGGTGTGAGTGGATGTGGGGCAGTGAGCAAGAGGCTGATGTGGTGCTTCATTGCTGGCTGGGCCAAACCACCACATGTGGCCATTGCATGGTCTGAACAACCTGTCCCAGAGGCTGTGCATGGCCAGGGATGGGTGGCAAGAGGGGAATGTCATAGAATCACAGAATCATTGTGGTTGGAAAAGCCCTTGAAGCTTCTGGAGTCCCAGCCCTTCCCTCACCCTGCCCAGCCCAGCACTGACCCACAGCCCTCAGCACCTCAGCCCCACACCTTTGGGATCCCTCCAGGGCTGGGCACTGCCCCAGCTCCCTGGGCAGCCTGGCACAGGGGCTGACACCCCTCTCAGGGAAACAGTTCTGCCTCAGCTCCAGCCTCAACCTCCCCTGGGGCAACTCCAGCCCCTTTCCTCTGGTCCTGTTGCTTGTGGCTTGGAAGCAAAGATGGGCACCCCTGCTCCCCTCAGCCTCCTGTGAGGGAGCTGCAGAGAGTGCTGCTGTCTGCCCTCAGCCTCCTCTTCTCCAGCTCTACTCCCCTACTTTGGCAAGAAGTTTGTGGGTTTTTTTTTTCACAAGGGCAGAGCTGGGAAAATTTTCTGCCCTTTCCAATCAGATTCAGCTTTCACAGCATCACAGAATCTCAAGTGCTGGAAGGGATCTCCAAAGCTCACCCAGTGCAACCCCCTGCCAGAGCAGCAGCACCTAGAGCAGGGCACACAGGAACTCATCCAGCTGGGTTGGGATGTCTCCAGAGAAGGAGCCTCCACAGCCCATCTGGGCAGCCCCTGCCAGGGCTCCCTCAGCTGTGTTTGCACTTGGAGTGGGGGCTGTTACCTTTCAGCCTTAACCTGCAGGAGGGGATTTGCTAAACCCAAAAGCTGAACAGTCCTGCTTCTGGTGGGCTCCCCACTGCATGGGAATTACTGAGCTTGTGTCAGCTCTAACCCAAGTGCTTCCCACCAGGCACATGGACTTCTTTATCATCATCTAATCCCTCTTTTGAATGGAACGATGTATTTAACGTGGCTTTTCTCTCCTGGCTCTTATTATCCAGAGTCATCAAGGAACTTGCACCAAAGTCTGAAGTCCATTAAGACAAGGTAATTCAGGGAAGTGTTTGCATCCAGGACTATATATGTAGAGCACTTTGCTATCTGCTGGCCTGTGGAAAAGCCATTATTCTCGACAGGGGGAAAAAAATACTGGTAATATCACAAGAGGCTTTGGAAGAGAACATAAAACCAGTTTCATTTTCCAGTCAACTGAGATCTAATATTTCCTATACAAGATGTTTAGATGTCTTAGAGAAAGGAGCAATGTTTATTTGTCTGAAGTGACAACGTGCACAAAAGTTCTCTATTGTGCTCCTGGCTCTTGTGGTGGGTTTTTTTTTCCCCTTACTGTAAATGATTTTGTAGGGAGAAACCTTCTTCCCATCCATCACCGCCAGCAGATTAGAGAAATACAAATATCATCTAAAGGGAAAGGAGCTGAGCCCGCTAATGAATGCAGGGGAGAGGGAAATGAGAACTGCAACACCTCTCCTGATGGGGAAGGCTGAGTGCTGAGTCAGAGACAGCATTGTTGTCTCTTGTTGATTTACTTGCTTAGACTGAGGATCCCAGTGTGATACTTCCCAGATGTGTTTTTGGGCCAATCCAAAAACCATTTCCTTGAAGCAGCCTGTCATCAGCAAAGGAAGATTGGTCAAAGGATCACAGGTTCACAGAAGCTGGGTGGGAGGGAGCTGGAAAGCTCATCCAGTGCAACCTACCCGCCAGAGCAGCAGCACCTAGAGCAGGGCACACAGGAACTCATCCAGCTGGGTTGGGATGTCTCCAGAGAAGGAGCCTCCACAGCCCATCTGGGCAGCCCCTGCCAGGGCTCCCTCACCTCAACTGGGAACAACTTTGTCCTTGTGTTGCTTTGAAACCTCTTCTGTCCCAGCTTGTTGCCCCTTGTCCTGTCCTTGGCCATCCCTGAGCACAGCCTGGCTCCAGCCTCCTCACACCAACCCTTGATGGGTTTGTGACATGACTGAGCTCACCCCTCAGGCTCCTCTTCTCCAAGCTGCAGAGCCCCAGCTCCCTCAGCCTTTCAGCACAAGGCAGATGCTCCACTCCAGCATCTCTGTGGCCCTGCACTGAGCTCTCTCCAGCAGCTCCCTGTCCTTCTGCAGCTGAGGGGCCAGAACTGGACACGATATCCCAGATGTGGGCTCAGGAGGGCAGAGCAGAGGGGGAGCAGAACCCCTCTGACCTACTGCCCACAGCCCTTTTAAAAGGGCTTATTGCCATTGGCTTTCTTGGCCACGAGGGCACGTGGCTGGCTTGATACTTCTTTAGTTTTTCCCTGGAAGTCAACTGGGGTTTTTTTTACAGCCTATTTGTCAAGCCCAGCAAGGATTTATTCCAGAATTAACATGCAGCCCTGAAGCACTCGGGGGAGGGTGAGATTTAGATGCCTCCATGGTCTTACTCACAGCCAGGAGCCTGACAGCCGGGCTGGTGCTGCAAGCTCTTGCCTTTGGAGCTGTGGCCGTCCCTCAGCCTGTTTCAGGGGTGATGAAAGGCAAGTCTGTGTTCCAGGAACCTCATGGATGGAGGCTCTGTGTGTGAAGGGGACAAAACAAGCAGTTAGGAGGCCAGGACTTGAACCTCCTTTGTCCATTTTGCAGGCTTAGCCCACCTCTAGGAGCACTGGCACATCTGACTGTGCTTTGAAGGTTTTAAGTGTCTGGATTTTCCTTGTCTTTCTCCTTTTTTAACCCCTCCTGCCTTTTTGTTTGTAATTGTTGTTATTTGAGAGCCGTTTCCTCCTCTCTGGCAGCCAGGAATCCTCAACCTTGAAGCTTCAGTGCTGTTCCGTTTGCTCACGTGCTGCCAGTGGCTTTGGTGTGGAAACTGTGTCTAGAATTGAAGTGGCTCTTGGGATTTGATGGAGGATTTGAATCAGGGAAGCAACCCTCAGTTGAATTAGTGCAAGGTGGTAAGGAGCAGGACGTGGAGCGTTGTGTCTCACCGCCGCAGCTCCTCACGTGAAGGCTTGAACCCACCTCCCAGCACGATTCACTCCCCTCATCTGAGGGATTTACCTTGCAGGCCATCTCCCCTCCTTCCAAATCCTCTCCATCCCTCATGGGAGGTTGTGTTCTGGCAGCATGTGCAGGGCACAGACCTGAGCAGCCATGCAGGACCTCACTGATGGGCCATGGCTGTTGTCTGAAGCCTCACATCAAATACTGTGTCCAGTTTTGGATCTCTCTCTACAAGAAGGACATAGAGGTGCTGGAGAGGATCCAGAGGCTGCTACCAAAGCTAGGAAAGGATTTGGAGATGAGGGAGGGCTGAGGGATCTGGAGTTGTTGAGCCTGGAGGAAAGAAGGCTCAGGGGAATGCTTCTCACTCTACAACTACCTGAAAGAAAGCTGCAGCCATGTGGGGTTGATCTGTTCTCCCTGGTGACAGCAACAGAACAAGAGGAAAATGGCCTAAAGTGTCACCAGGGGAGGTTGAAGCTGGATGTGAGGAGGAATTTCTTTGCTGCCAGGGCTGTGAGGCATTGGAAGGGGCTGCCCAGGGAGCTGCGGGAGTCACCGTCCCTGGAGGGGTTTCAGAGCTGGGTGGGTGCTGCACTGAGGGCAATGGGCTGCTGGGTGATGGGGCTGGGACAGAGGCTGCACTCCATGAGCTTAAAGGTCTCTTCCAGCTGAAATAAACTCATGATTCTACAATTCTAAGGAGAAGAAACCAAACCTTTCCTCTGGCCACGAATTGCTGTGTGGATCTGTGGTCTCCTGGGCTGTGTTTGAAGGGTGAGGCCTTAGGAAAGGGATGGCTGTAAGAGGCTCCTGTTAGCCAGTGCTCCTGCTGTGGGCAGATGTGCCCAAGCAACTGCAGGAAGATGCCCTTTTTTTTAGCCAGCCCCTTGGTTTTCTTTTGCTCCTCTTCTGGGAGTTTCTCAGGACACAGTATAAAAGAGATTGTGTGAACTTGATGCTGGAAACCTCCTGAGAAGGAGCCTCCACATCCTCCCTGGGCAACTTGGGCCAGGGCTTCCTCACCTGAACAGGAAAGATGTTTATCCTCACATTCCAGTGGAACCTCTTGTGCTCCAGCTTGTGCCCATCATACAACAAAGCCTGGCCCCATCCTCTCAACACCCACCTTTAGGTATTTATCAGCATTGATAAGGGCTCCCCTCAGCCTTCTCTTCTCCAGGCCCAAGGTCCCACAGCCTTTCCTCAGCAGAGAGATGCTCATCAGCAAAGAATAGGTGAGGGGGCTGTATCTGGGGATTTATAGATGGGAGATTGAGTCTTGGGTTGCCAGAGGCTTTTCTTGGGGTCATACAGGTGTGCTGGCCAGCCTCAAAGCAAGGCGAGATAGGCATTGTCTGCAAATACCTGAGAAGAGCTGTGTTATGGGCTGGGTTTCCCAGAGAAGCACATCTCAGCTCCAGGGAATGGGCTGGAGGAGGGAGTAGCTGTTTGGGTCCCATGGTCTGAGCAGCTCACAGTGTCTTCTTTCTTGTCTCAGTTGGTGGTACAGGCTTCCCCTCCTCACTCTGGAGGTGAATCTTGGAGTGTGTTGTGGAGAGTGCCTTGCTTTGCTCCAGAACAAGCCCTCTGCCACTGAGCTTAGTGACCACAGAAGGAAAAGCCTTCAGCTCACAGCAGTGAGAAGAGTATTCGCCCTGAGTGTCTTTGAGGGAGGCAAAGCCAAGAGAAAAGGCAGTTTATGTCCATACACAGCTCCTCTGAGATGGTTGAGCTGCTGCATGAAACCCTACCCTGAGTGAACTGCAGTGCCATTGCCCTCACTTCTTTATGCTTAAATACACCAGTGCAGCTAAAACCTGCATTCTAGGAGACCATTTCGACGTGGTTTCCAAAGCCCCTTAGGGGCTGAAGGCTGCTGCCTGCCCTCAAGGTAGTTTTAGGGGAGTTATTGATGGGATAACCTTTGGGGACCAAGTGTGGGCTTTCAGAGAGGCGAGGGAGAAATTGCTGTTTAAACAACCCCCCGGGGACTGGAACTGCTGGTGACCCAGAAACAGTTTATATGTTTTTATTGCTTTTTCCATAACTTCCCCAGGCTAAAGCTGTCTGCAGTAAAGCCAAAAAAAGAAACCACCATCCCCAGGTTGTTAAATGGGCCGGGGGTGGGACAGTGAGCAAATTAGCAGATGAGGACAAAAAGCTTGAGTCGAAGATACAGGAGCTGTGACAGTTGAACAACACTTGTGCCCACCTCTTTGCTGGTAATGTCCTTCTGATCTGAAGCCTCTTCCCAAACCAGCGTACTTCTTGTTTCATGTCTCACACCATGGTTTCAGTAACTGAGGGTAAAAGCAGATGATGCTGGGAAGTGTTGGGAGAGGTAGGGCTGAGAAGGGGATAGATACACCCTTATTTACTCATCACTTCACCCAAGCAGAGACCACCACCATCTCTTAACCACAACAGGGCTGAATCTGAGGTTACACTGCACTTAGGAGCATCAATCTGTCTGTGCCAAGACCTTCCTGCGGTGTTGTGGGAGCTGCTCATCATCCCTGAGACCTACCAGAGCTCTCAGTCTAACCCCCCCTCCTGTAGCCTCGCCAGCACCAAGGACTTTGTTCATTCATTTTGCTAATTGGATTTGGTACTAAAAGGGGCTGTTTCAGCTCCTCAAATCTGCTCCCCTCCAGCCAAAATCATCAGCGTGGAGGGGACCCCGGGGCCATCAAGTACTTAAAAGCACAAGCCATAGCTTGGCAGGCTCCAGGACAAACCTTGTCACATCCTATCAGTGTGAGCCCTCACAACTCTCCTGAGCACCAGCCACCAGCAGAAAACGTGACAAAGGCAGCAGGAGCACAGATGTAGAGAACAAACAAGCCTTTGCCCACGTTGTTGGACTGCTAATGAGGAGAGGCCTCATCAACAGCCCAGCCATCTAATTTCTCTTGGCCACTATTGCAGGCATTCAGGAACTGCACAGGGACATTCCCTGGCACACAGGGAGAGAGACAATTCCAAAGGGAAAATGGCCAATTCAGCCTCCCCCACGTGGTTTTTGGAAATGTCCTTTGACCACATCGTTGGCTGGTGAAAGACCCAAACTGCTGGTCTCCACTGAGCACCTGCCCTAGCTGCAGCAGCGTGAGCCTCCAGCAGCACGTCAACCCTCCTTGGTATGGGGCAGCCAGAGATGTGAGATCCTCACCCTCTAGCCCTCATTTCAAACTTCAGACTGTTTGGGTTCGATCTGCTCTTCACAGGATCTGAAGGGTTAGGAGGGAGCTGGAAAGCTCATCCAGTGCAACCCCGCTGCCAGAGCAGCAGCACCTAGAGCAGGGCACACAGGGACTCATCCAGCTGGGGTGGGATGTCTCCAGAGAAGGAGCCTCCACAGCCCATCTGGGCAGCCCCTNTCTGCAACTGAGGGGCCAGAACTGGACACAATATCCCAGATGTGGGCTCAGGAGGGCGGAACAGAGGGGGAGCAGAACCTCTCTGACCTACTGCCCACAGCCTTTCTCACCCAGCCCAGATGCCATTGGCCTCTTTCCCACGAGGGCACGTTGCTGGCTCAGGCTCATCCTGCTGCCCACAGCACCCCCAGCTCCCTTTCCCCTACCTCCCCTCCTTTGAAGCGGAGTTTCCTCGAGAGTTCAGCCAGGGAGCTGAATTCACTGCTGCTCCTTTTCAAACCTCCAACCAACCATTCCATCCCTCTGCAGGAGTTCTCCTCCTCCCTCCAGCACCTCACAGAACGGGAGATGTCCCATTGTAGCCCCCTCAGCGTGGCACAGGCCCCCCGGCACTGGTTGTGTTGCAGCGAGATCCATCGCTCGCCCAGCAGTGTCTCGACTCACAACCTAATTAAAGTTCATGTCACACTGGGAAGATGTAAAATGCTCTCAGAGTGCTCAGTGTTATTATTTTAAGCTTCCCTTTCCTTTTTCCCCTTTCCTGAGGCACAGCAACTCCCTGAATCCCAACTGGCACACCACAGCCAGCCACAAAACACCGCTAATTGGGTGTTTCTCCTGTTGACCTCATTTCTCAGGCACACTCAGGTTGGGTTTGTTTCAGCAGAGAAGTGGGGTTTTTTTTAGAGGGGGTTTGGCTTGGGTTTTGCTTTGCCAAGAGGGCTCAGAAAGTTAATAAAGAGGAAGCAGCCACTTGATGAGCTTGATGGGCAACCCTTTGATGTGCTTGTCCTCAAGACCCTGCCCTGCGTGGAGGTACAGGTGGTGCTGCCCTTCCCTTGTCCTTCATCCACTTTACACACTCAAGGAAATAAGGAAGGTGGGAAGGAAGGGATCAGAAGTGGAATGGTGTTTGAGGGCGATGAAAGGGATCAAAAGCGGAATGGTGTTTGAGGGAGATGTGAAGGAAGGGATCAGAAGTGGAATGGTGCTTGAGGAAGGTGGGAAGAAAGGGATCAAAGATGGAAGGCTCTTTGAGGGAAGGTGGTAAAGAAGAGATCAGAAGTGGAAGGATGCTTGAGGAAGGTGGGAAGGAAGGGATCAGAAGTGGAAAGACGTTTGAGTAAGATGGAAAAGAAAGGGGGATCAAAAGTGTAATGGTGTTTTAGGGAGATGGAAAGGAAGGGATCAAAGATGGAAGGCTGTTTTAGGACGGTGGGAAGGAAGGGATCAGAAGTGGAAGGATGTTTTTAGGAAGAGGTTTCATTTGGAAGAGGTCTCAGCCGGGCAGGTCCCAGACTTGTTGCTCCTTCCAACCAGGGAAGTGTTATGGAGTCAGCAATTCTTAAGCTTGTTTTACTGCAAGCAGATTGGGATGCTGAAGGGCATCTTTTGTCACCATTTCCCCTTCAAAAGATGAGGTGACTTGTGCTATTAAGGACATGAAGCTCAGCTCAGTCTCTCCCAGGTACAACTCCCCGCCGCATGAGTTCATTACAGCCGCCTTTGTTCCAGCCTCCCCGCCCTGGTTCTCCTCCCAAAGAACCCAGTAGCATCCCATTAATTCCTTAATTGCCTGCCATTATTGGCAAGGTCTGTGTCACCTTGTGGAGGTGGGAACCTCTCCTTCATGTCCTTCAGATGGCTCTTTCCCTTCCTTTGAGTCTATATTTGTGGAAAACATGTTTTCTTCCCCGTGTCAGGTTCTGCCCCTGTCTCCCTTCCAAGGCATTAATCAATTGTGCTGCTCCCCCTGTTTCCTAGAGAGGAAACACAATCAGATGCTGCTTTGCTTAAATAATACCTTGAGGGGAAAAAAAACCCCAACCTTAACCCAGAACAGTGTGTTTAAGAAGAGATGGCACGGTGGGAGCTAATGATGGAAATTACCTGGGGTTAAGTTGGGTTTTAAATCAGAGGGTTGGGGGAGGAGGGGGATTTGATTTTCTTCTTCTCTTCCCAGTGAATTATGGCAAGTGCAGAGGCCCTGCTGGATGGATGATTAGATTGGGGTGGTTTTTTTTTTCTTCTTCTCCCCTACCCCCTTTTCCATCTGCATTGAAAAATGAAATATTTCTGTAATATTAAATGCGTCAAATTGATCAAAGCTCCGTGTCAGGAGCTGTTGGAAGAGCTGCTTCTCATCCAGTTCCCCTCAGCCACTGCCAAACCACACACACACACACACACACACACACACACACACGCTTTTTCATATCCACTTTCTAGAGGTGTCTGGAGGTTCCCTCGAACCGAAAGAGCGTGTGCAAGGAATGAGTCTGCATTCCTTCCTCTGATTCCCATGGTGGGGGCCTTACAAAGGGCTGTGGGATATGGCACAGAATCACATAATCACAGCATGGTGGGGGTTAGAAGGGACCTGCAGAGCTCATCCAGCCCAATCCACTGCTCCAGCAGGTTCCCCTCGCTCAGGGGGCACAGGAACGTGTCCAGGTGAGGTTGGAAACCTCCTGAGAAGGAGCCTCTACACCCTCCCTGGGCAGCCTGGGCCAGGGCTCCCTCACTTCAGCACTGAAACAGCTTCTCCTCATGTTTCAATGGAACTTTTAGTGTTACAGCTTCATCCCATCACCCCTTGTCTTGCCCCAACCTCCTGACACCCACCGTTGAGATATCTGTGAAGGCCAGGCAACCACAGCTGCAGGGGCAAGACCTCACCACGGCCCTCACCACAGCTCACAGGGGAATGTCTGCTCTGGCACCTTGAGCTCCTTATTCCCTTCTCCTCTTTCACTCATCTTAGTGGCTGTGAATGTGTTGCTCTCACATCCTCACTCCCTTCTTCTGCAGCAACTTCTTTGCCTTCTCCAGTCTGTCAATCCCAGAGACATTATTTCACCGTCAGGCT
>WBNH01005558.1:11421-29543 GCA_013401255.1 Urocolius indicus | reverse complement strand
CACACACACACACACACACACACACACACACACGCTTTTTCATATCCACTTTCTAGAGGTGTCTGGAGGTTCCCTCGAACCGAAAGAGCGTGTGCAAGGAATGAGTCTGCATTCCTTCCTCTGATTCCCATGGTGGGGGCCTTACAAAGGGCTGTGGGGTATGGCACAGAATCACATAATCACAGCATGGTGGGGGTTAGAAGGGACCTGCAGAGCTCATCCAGCCCAATCCACTGCTCCAGCAGGTTCCCCTCGCTCAGGGGGCACAGGAACGTGTCCAGGTGAGGTTGGAAACCTCCTGAGAAGGAGCCTCTACACCCTCCCTGGGCAGCCTGGGCCAGGGCTCCCTCACTTCAGCACTGAAACAGCTTCTCCTCATGTTTCAATGGAACTTTTAGTGTTACAGCTTCATCCCATCACCCCTTGTCTTGCCCCAACCTCCTGACACCCACCGTTGAGATATCTGTGAAGGCCAGGCAACCACAGCTGCAGGGGCAAGACCTCACCACGGCCCTCACCACAGCTCACAGGGGAATGTCTGCTCTGGCACCTTGAGCTCCTTATTCCCTTCTCCTCTTTCACTCATCTTAGTGGCTGTGAATGTGTTGCTCTCACATCCTCACTCCCTTCTTCTGCAGCAACTTCTTTGCCTTCTCCAGTCTGTCAATCCCAGAGACATTATTTCACCGTCAGTGTGACGGAGCCCTGGCCCAGGCTGCCCAGGGAGGGTGTGGAGGCTCCTTCCTTGGAGCTCTTCAAGCCCCACCTGGACACGTTCCTGTGTGACCTGATCTAGGTGGGAGCTGCTTCGGCAGGGGGGTTGGACTGGATGAGCTCGAAAGGTCCCTTCCAACCCCCACCATTCTATGATTCCATGATTACCTCCATCGCTAATTGGGTCCATCTCTGAGCTGACTGGCCCCAGCCTCATCAGATCCAAGGGAAGCTTCCAGCAGCTTCTCTGAGAAACCACCCTGTAGCCCCCCCACTACCCAAAACCTGCCCCACAACCCTACTACAGACATAAGGGATGTTCTTTAAGGAAAGAGGTTGTCACAGAGAAGATGCCTTCCATTCAGAGCAGCAAGTACAGGAGGGGAAAGCAGCTTAGCTTCAGCAAGGAAGCAGAAAGAGGAGTAAAAAAACCCCCCACATTCTGTTGAGGTGGAGCATGGGAAGCAGTAATTGCGTAGTGTTCTGGACTCTCTGACGTTGGCAGCTTCATTAGGAACAGGTTCAGTATCTGCTGAGGTTGCTGAGGTCTACTTGAGTTCATCCCTGGGAAGGGACAGAGTGACCCTCACCTCCCTTTTACTGTTGTGGAAATAAGCACCCCTTCTCTTCAAAGAGAAACTGAAGGAGACAAAAGGATGAGGCTTCAGTGTGTTTGCTGGCTCTAGGAGGATGTGTTTGTGTCTGTGGAGATGTGTTCTGAGCTCCCACACCATGTGCAAAGAGCAGCAGATCTCGCTGCTGTTCTCTCTCCGGGTGCTTTGCTTCGTGCCTCAGTGTCCCTCAGCTGCTTGTGACCAACATCTCTGCTCTCCCTAACGTTGATTGCTTTCCTTTAGGAGCTCTTTGTGCTCTCAGCTGACCCTCCAGAGGCAAAATAAGCATTTTCCTTAGTTGCAAAGGTGGAGAAAATGGAGTTAAAGAGATGAAGCCATTTTTCAGCAAGTGACAGGTAGAAATGAGCAGAGGTTGGAGTGTTCCACAGACTTGGGTAGAGTCTGTGTCTGCTCTGATTAACCCAGAGGAAGGTCTTAGGGCCCTGAATTTGGTGAGGAGAGAGTTCATTTTCCCAGTAGCTGGTACTGGGGCTGTGCTCTGGATTTGGGTTGGAAACGGCATTGCTAGCACAGAGAAATTTCCATTACTGCTGAGCGACGCTTCCAGAGAGCAGCTCCACCAGCGAGCACAATGGTGGGGGCACAAGGAGTTGGAGGGGGACAGTTGACCCCAACTGACCCCAGGCATATCCCAGACTCTCAGATATCACACTCAGCACCTGAAGCCAGGGGAATGAGGAGGAAAGGAGGCTGTGGGGAGCAACGTTGTTTGTCTCTCCAAGTCACTCTTAGCATGGCAGAGCCCCACTGCCCTGGGGATGGCCCAGCCCCTGCCTGCCACGGCAAGGGGCAAAGAGGTCTTTGGTTTGCTTTGCTCCTGGGTGGCTTTTGCCTCTCAGCCCAGGAGTTTTCTCCCCACCATCCCACTGGGTTGGGATGGGGCTGAGTCGTTGCCAGGGGGTTAAAAGCACGGCTCCAGCCTGCAGGAACGGCAGCGGAGAGATGGATTTGCTGCAACTCTGCTGCTTACCAAATTAGAAACAATTTAAGGATTTAAGGATTAAGTACCATTAATTACTGCCCAACAAATGCTCAGCTACAATGGAGCACTTGTGGAAATGGAGAGAGAGAAGTTCTGCGTGCATGCTAAATGGTTTCATTAATGCTCGGTGCCATTTCATCGAGTGATAAATTAATTCGCCTGATGCTCCCAAGAATTACTGAGTGGGGACTGTGGGCAAGCAGCAGCCCAGATTCCCCCCCACACCTTGCCTAGGCAGAGTGAGGCATGCAGGGTACTCCAGAAAAGGGGAACCTTTGGGGAAAGGGAGGAAACTGGTGAGGCAGAACCCCAAGTGCTGCTCTGCACCAGAGGATTTGGAGGTCAGGATGGGGGTGGGTGTCAAGGTCATTGTCATCCTGCAACACTTGGAGTTGATGCTACACCCTCCTCCTATGCTGCTGATGGGCCATGCTCTGCTGTGACCTTTCCTTCTATTTCTGTTCCCTCTTTCCTTTCCACTGCAGCCATGGGGCTGAACAGACCTTTCCCAGCCACTGATTTCCTTTGGCTGGTGCTCGGTGGTCCTGCCATCGAGGACCATCAAGACTTTACATCCTCTTGCAAGGCTTGGAGCATCCCAGCTGCCTTGGCATCACTCCAAAGGCACCTTTTACCTGTGCCTGGAGAGAAAGATTTTGTGCTTCCAGAATCTAGGGAGGGTGGGAGGGGGAGCTTCGTCTGGCTTGGCAGAGCCAGAGCGTGTTTCTCCAGCAGCGATTTCCCCCTGGAGAAAGAGGGAGGGAGGGAGAAGCATCCAGGCAGGATGTTTTGTGGCAAGTCATTTCAGTTTCTCCTCTTGGCTGTCATGGCATGACAGCTGCCTGGGCACAGAGCCTCACTTTGCTGCCTCCCCTTTAGTACATGTTACCTGGAGTTCAGCATCGGTTTCCTGTCCCTCAAGACTTTTTAGCTTTGCCGTTGGCGTTGCAGGGTTATTGATTGCTCACCGGGCCGTGGCCTGCAGTCTGTATTAGGTGTGAACAAAACACTGGCCCCAACAGGCCCACGATACAGGGCAGGATGCTCTGAGCTTCGTTTCACCATCAGCCTCTCTGGTTTTAGCTCTTCCCTGCCTTGGCCTTCTGCTGCCTCTTGTGCTTTGCTCTCTCTCCCTCTCAAATGTGTTGGGAGCGATTTGTAGGGGTCGGGTGGTTTCATGACTGAGTGTTGGGTCCCTTTTTGCCCCCTGTGGTTTAGGGTCATTCAGCTCATTTGGTTTGCAGTCTGACTTTGGAAGGCAAAGAGTGGGGAATGGCAGAGAGAAGCACTGATCCCTCCCTGCCAAGGGGGAATGTAGCAGTGAGGGCATGTGTATCTGCCCCACAGCTGACTTCATAAAATCACTGAATCATTGTGGTTGTTAAAGCCCTTGAAGCTGCTGCAATCCCAGCCCTCCCCTCACCCTGCCAAGCCCACCACTAACCCCTGGCCCTCAGCACCTCAGATCCACAGCTTTGGGATCCCTCCAGGGCTGGGGACTACCAATCTTAAATGACATTGTGGCTGTGGAGATTTCATAGAATCCTTATGGTTGGAAAAGGCCTTTAAGATCATCAAGTCCAACCACCAGATTCACACTGCCAAGCCCATCACTAAACTAAACCATATCCCTCAGCACCTCATCTGTGTGTCTTTGGGATCCCTCCAGGGCTGGGCACTCCCCCAGCCCCCTGGGCAGCCTGGCACAGAGGCTGACACCCCTCTCAGGGAAACAGTTCTGCCTCAGCTCGAGCCTCAGCCTCCCCTGGGGCAACTCCAGCCCCTTTCCCCTTGTCCTGTGGAGAGAAGAGCCCCATCCCCAGCTCCCTTCAGCCTCCTGTGAGGGAGCTGCAGAGAGTGCTGCTGTCTGCCTGCAGCCTCCTCTTCTCCAGCCTCAACACCCCCATTCATTCCCTCAGCCCCTCCCCAGCACCCTTGTGCTCCATCCAGCCCCTTCCCCAGCTCTGTGCTCGGCTCTGGCCACGCTGCAGCCCCTCAGTGTCCCTGTGGCAGTGAGTGAGGGGCCCAGCACTGACACAGCCCTGGAGCTGCAGCCTCCCCCAGGGCCCAGCACAGGCTCCAGCCCCTCAGTGTCCTTTTTGGTGTGAGTGGGGCCAAGAACTGAACACAGCTGAACCTCCACTTCTGTCTGCTCTCCAAGACAGGCGGCTTTCCCCTGCCACACTCACGTGGTGCTCAGCTTTAGCACACTTCAGGTTGCCCCCAAGAGCTCTTGGTCCAGCCCTGGCACACATTTGGGCATCTCAGAAACCATCTGAGCTGAGATACTTCAAGTCCTGCCCGTGAAGACACGTCCCGGCTCAGCCATTAAAGAACAAAGGAGAGACTATCTAATTAACATCCCTAATGCTAGCGACGTGCAGAGCCCAGACCAAAGTTTTCATAACGTAATGAGCTGGTGTAAAAGCAGCCAGAGGGAGACATCGTCAGCTTTATTGTGCTGGCAGAGTCGAGCATTCTGGAGTGCCACCTTCTGGCACCTGGGCAATGCCAACGGGAGCAGATCTGGAGCGCAGCAGATTTCCCAACGCAGCCTTGAAAGCTGCTTCTTTTTCTTTACCCACTTTCCCCCTCTTTCATCCTCCTCCTCCTCCTCCTCCTGCCTTCCACGAGGAGCCGAGCGTCTGCCAGGCAGGGCCCCTGCGTGGGGTTTTGGGTATCGGCTCCTCGGCGCCAGCTTGGGAAGCATCTGTTTGCTGGTTTATTTATCCCCTCTGCAATCACCATGGGAGGATAAATCTCAGCCACATGCCACATCTCGTTTACAGGAGGGCCCCCTGAAAAGTTAGAAGTGCGAGTTTGGCAGGGGGTGAGGAGAAAGGGAGGGGGAAAGAGCCGGAGTCACACGCGCTGGGGACACCGAGGGCATCGGGGTGGCAGCAGCGGGGGGAGATGTAGCAACCATGCAAGTGACACGGTGGTAAGACACAGACAGGGGCAGAACAGTAATTAAACAGCACATCCAAAATCCTGGCTAAAAAAAAAAACAACCCTTGCATTTTAAATTGCAAGGCAGTGCAGAAAACAGCTCGTGCAGCCCTTGTTAGAGATGTGTTTCCAGGAAGCTTTTAAGAATGTTAATGATGATGGGAGCAGGAGAGCGGTGATTCAGGCTCCATGGGATGTGACCATCCGGGAGCCCACCACACTCCTGCTTGGCTCTTGGCATAAAGAAGCTGATGGGAGCCTGGAACTTGCTAAAAGAGCAGATTTCTTTCCAGGGAGACCAGGAAAGGGAGATCCTGAAGTGAGTGAGGACAGAGCCTCTCCTCTCCCTCTCCTCTCCCTCTCCTCTCCCTCTCCTCTCCCTCTCCTCTCCTCTCCTCTCCTCTCCTCTCCTCTCCTCTCCTCTCCTCTCCTCTCCTCTCCTCTCCTCTCCTAGATGTCCAGGGTTTCCCTGAAGCACGGGGTTCCATGATTTTCTTCCCTACAGCCAGTCCCAGGTTGTATCCTGCAGCCTGCTTCCCCAGGCTTTACCCTCATTGACCGAGGTCGGGTTCTCCTGTGTATGTTCTGCCATGGGATCCTCCATCAGCGCCGCTTTCCTCGTCTTCCCTTTGCTCCCAGTGATTCCTGCTGCTCCATTCCCAGTCTGGAGCAGACCTGGAGGCAGCAGAGAACCCATCACATAACTGGAACACTCGGGTCGGTCCTGAGGCTGTGCACAAGCAGCTGAGCAGCAGCATGGTGGGTGCCTGGCTCCTTCCCTGATGACACAGCACCTTCCCCTGCTCGCCCTCAGCACAACACAGGCCAGGAATCAGTGTCACATTTGTCTTGACTGCAGTGCTCGACACCTTTGGGCTAGAGAGCAAATCTCTGTCATTACTCCTCCTGCCATTTGCCCTCACATCTCCAAAGGACTAGGCCAGCTCTGTCCTTGGGGAGGGTGAATTCTCCTCAGTCCTGGTAATTTACAGAGCATTTCCCTGACCGGCCTTTAGGGCATGGTGTCACCTAATGGAAGCAATTAAAAAAAGCCTGAGGAAGTGACCCCAGGAAAGTTCAGGCAGCTAAAGATGAATGTGGGGAATTAAGAGGCCGGCTGGGGTGAGTCAGGAGCCTGAGGAGTGTGTGTTTGGAGTGGAATATGCCAGTGGGCACTGGGAAGGGGATGCAGTGTGAGGGGCTGAACAGGGAAACTGGCAGGTGGAGTATTATTGAGTGTCTTGTTTTCCTAAGAGGCTTTTTTGGATGTTTTAAGTTTGGGAGGTCCATCCTGGGAAGCTGTGTGAAGGTTTAACTTCCCACAGGGTTCCATTGGCCTGAAGGTTTAAGTTTCCAGACTTCCCAGTTGTCAAAGTCTTGCACTATCCTTCTGTGCTGCAGCAACTAAGCTGCTGCTTAAAGGAAAGCATGAACCACTGCTTTATATGTGGGAAACTGAGGCACGAGGTGGGGAGAAGCACATCTAAAGCAATGTCTCAGCCCTGCCCTCACCCTGCCCACCCCAGCACTGACCCACAGCCCTCAGCACCTCAGCCCCACGGCTTTGGGATCCCTCCAGAGCTGGGCACTGCCCCAGCTCCCTGGGCAGCCTGGCACAGGGGCTGACACCCCTCTCAGGGAAACAGTTCTGCCTCAGCTCCAGCCTCAACCTCCCCTGAGGCAACTCCAGCCCCTTTCCCCTTGTCCTGTGGAGAGAAGAGCCCCATCCCCAGCTCCCCTCAGCCTCCTGTGAGGGAGCTGCAGAGAGTGCTGCTGTCTGCCCTCAGCCTCCTCTTCTCCAGCCTCAACACCCCCATTCATTCCCTCAGCCCCTCCCCACACCCTTGTGCTCCATCCAGCCCCTTCCCCAGCTGCCTCACATTAACCTCTCCACCAACCCCCCCAGGCCCTTTCCCTCCGGGGAGTTTCCAGCCCCTCTGCCCCAGCCTGTGCCTGTGCCTGGGCTTGGGGAGGCCCAAGGGCAGGACTCAGCCCTTGGCCTTGTTCAGCCTCATGCCATTGCCCTCAGCCCATGGCTCCAGCCTGCCCAGGGCCCTCTGCAGCCCCTTCCTGCCCTCACACAGATCTCTGCACACACCCAGCTCGGTGCCATCACCACACTGACTGAGGGTGCCCTCGATCCCCTCACCCAGCTCAGGGACAGAGACGCTGAGCAGCACAGGCCCCAGCACTGAGCCCTGCGGAACATCACCGTTTGCCAAAAAGATTTAACTCAATTCCCCACCAGTTTTCCATTCAATATACATCCAGTTCACTAAAGTCCAAGTAGACACATCCACAGCCTTTCCCTTATCCACTATGGTGATCAAGAGGTCTGTGCTCAAGCTCAGGATCAACCAGACTGGGCAGAGAGTCTCCTCCTGCTTTCTGAGCAGGCAGGAAACATCCTGGGCAGCAGGTCTAGCGAAGCTGCTTTACCAGGGAAACATCAGTGTAGCTGCTCCTTCCTAGGGCAGACAGCAATCAGAGACCTCTGTCTGCAGCCCCTGACATACAGCCCTAACCATTTCCAGGCCTGATTGCCTTCAGCTGCAGGGGCAGAGGAGTTGAGGCCGAGAGCTTTTGGGGTGGACCATGTTTTGGAGCAGTGAGGAAAGCAGGAGGGCAAATGTTGACTTTCTTATCCAAACTCCTTGCCTCTCAATACAGAGAAAAAGCATCATTTTGGTTTAGAAAAGGATAGCTCTGGTTAATTTGTTGCTTAAGTGAGAAGTCAATAGTACACGAAGCCCTTTCTGGAAGCGACCACAGGTTTAGCAAGGGCAGGATTTCCCTTTCTCCTCTCTTACTCAGTGGCTGAAAAGCCTCTGATCAGGCTTTCCCCACCATGCAGAGCTGACCTAGATGCTTAAGCATTCGTTTGCTGCCAAAGTTTTGCATTTAGAGGTCTTGAGATTTCGTATCTTGGACTGTCCAGAAAGCTCTGAAATGAGGTGGAGGAGGGGGGGAAAAACCCACTGAGGGCAGCTCAGGACTTGGGAAGGAAAGGCGAGGTGACGTTAGGATGCCTCCCCTTCATTGGCAGCCCACAATGAGATGGAAAGAAACATCCAAACCCATCCCCTATGGTTCAGTTCAGGGGACGAAAAAAACAACCACCAAACCCTTTCCTTTTGCCTCTGCCCAGAGGCTACGAGTCACTCTGCTAATGCAGGAGGCACTAAAGTGACCCCTTTGGTTTTCCTTACGATCGCTTCTGATAGCACGGCTCTGCCAGAGATATCATATCTTTGATCTCTCTTAAAGTCTCTCTCTCTCTCTCGAGTTCAGTAGCATCTCCTTGAGATTAATACTTGATGGCATTCTCAGCACCAAGCTGTCCTAAGCCATACATCACAAAGATGTCACGCTCGCTCGGCGCTCGCCTCCTGCCTCAGTGACTTCATGCTGCCACAATAAATAACCCTTGGCCGCTTCCTCCCCGTTTGGAAAGTGGAAACCCTCTGGAAGGCAGGAGGGAAGGGATGGTCCCGCAGCAGATAGCTTCCCTTCTCTGGAGGCTGCTGAGATTTCTTTTGGGAGGGTTACTCTTCCCTCTCCCAGCTGGAGGGAGGGAGGGAAGATGAGGAGGTTGCTTCTCGCAGGGAGTGACAAGGCAACGTACCCCCAGGTTCCCCATCTGCCAGAGAGCTCATTCCACGTCTCCACCATTAAGCAAATGAGTTTGGAATGTCACTGTCTGCTTTAAGCTTTTTCTTTCCTTGCTTGTGTGTTTTGCCAAGGGCTGGGTGCTCAGGCCAGGCTCCTTTAGCAGGATGGGCTGGCTGTACAAACACCTTCCCTCTTGTGCAGGGTGAAGGATGCAGGCTGTCACACCAGCAAACTCAGGCTTTCAGAGCCCTCTGAAACCCTCTGCCTCACCCCAGTGTGAAACTCCCTCCTTGCACAGGGAGTTGGAAGGGGACTTTGAAGTGTTTTGCCCATCAGGGGTTGGGTTCCTGCAGGTGAACATCCACACTCACTGGTCACTGTTTCACCTTGGAACTGGCTGTTGTGGGGCAGGTACCAGCAACGCAGAGCAGGGCCCAGACTGCTGCAGCCTTGGTGCTTTCAGGATTGAGACAAAGTCAGGGAGCAGTGGAAGCCTTAATCTTGGAGATGCTCCAGGATAGCTTTGGGAGGAGCACCCAGGGGATGTGATCTGCTGTTGTCTGTGCAACTGGGAGCGAGGGGAGCTTTGCAAGATGGTTGTTTTTCATAGATCCAAGGTCCATTGCTCACATCTCGAGCCTTTTCTGTGCTTTTTTTGGTGCTGCTGAAGTGTAAAGTGACTGGGGCTGCGGGGCTGAGCCTTTGGGCTTCACCTCTTCAGCCTCAGAGTACACCCTGCAAACTGGCAAGGAAGAACTTGCACCCACACCAGCCTTTCTCCTCTCCCTCAGTGCAGTCGGTGAGAGGGAAATGAACAGGAAGGTTGTACCTAAGCATGAAGGAAAGAAATTCCTTCACTCAGCCAATGTCAAAATGAGGTGCCCAGGACCTTCCTGTGGCAGGCAGATGGGCTGTGCTACTTAGGGTGCCAGTCCTGGCTGCCCTGCTGACAAAGGGGCTGTTTCCTCTGATTTCTGCTGTAATCTCAGCTTTTTAAAGCACCTTTGAGGCTCGGAGCACCCAATTCCACAGAGTCAAGAGGTACCTGGCTCACCAAATAGCTGCAAGAAGGGATGCTTTCCTAAAAGCAGAGGACCTGCTTTAGCAGAGGGATTGGGCTAGGTGATCTCTAGAAGTCCCTTCCAAACCCTGCCATTCAGTGATTCTGTGATAAGGGCAGGCTGCAAAGCATTTTCTCCTCCTCTCCCTCCCCCCCAAAAAAGGCTGCCAGGGTGGGTTCAGTTTAACACTGACTGGATTGGCTGTTTCTGCATCATAGCCTGGGCACAAACAGGCTGTGCTGAATCTCAGAGTCACAGCATCACAGGATCTGAAGGGTTGGGAGGGAGCTGGAAAGCTCACCCAGTGCAACTCCCCTGCCAGAGCAGCAGCACCTAGAGCAGGGCACACAGGAACTCATCCAGCTGGGTTGGGATGTGTCCAGAGAAGGAGCCTCCACAGTCCATCTGGGCAGCCCCTGCCAGGGCTCCCTCACCTCAACAGGGAAGAAGTTTGTCCCTTGTGTTGCTTTGGAGCCTCTTCTGTCCCAGCTTGTTGGCCCTTGTCCCGTCCTTGGCCATCCCTGAGCACAGCCTGGCTCCAGCCTCCTCACACGCACCCTTGATGGGTTTGTAACCATGACTGAGCTCACTCCTCAGCCTCCTGTCCTCCAACACTCACCCTCATGCTCATAACCCTGCCTGGGAGCTCAGGGTAAGCCACGTGCCTCACAAGCTGGGAGTCTGCTAATGAGAAGGAACAGTGTCATTAGACAAACCCCCTTCATCTTCCCTCTTTATTGTTGTTCCACCAGCCTGCGGGGAGGAAAGCTTCCAACATTTAAAGCCCTGTCACCCCAGGTTAGAGCATGAGCCCTCATGCTTCGCTCCCATCTGTATTTCCTCCCATTGGTGGTGTTCGTGATGGTTACCCACATTAATTATTTCCCTGCTCAAGTCCCCTTCTCATTTCAGAGCACTGTCGTTTCTTAAGAGAGATGGATATTAAATATGCCACACATCAGCACGGGGTGGCATTACACCAGGCTGTTCAGTTCTGATGTGAAGGCTTGGCAAACCACCCCCCCAAACACACACACACAACTTTGCTCTTCGTAATCACTGTGGAATGTTTCAGTATTGCAGCTTTGGCATAAGGAATAAAGATGATGACAGGAGCTGATTCCTTATTAGCACGTGGAGCAGGGGTTGATATAAATGAGGGTGGAAAGCACAAAGTAATCCTTGGCTGGCAACATCCACGCAGGTACCTGTTGGATGGGGCCTGATGGGGAATGGACAGTCTTTTGTTGAGGTCCTCTGAGGTTTATCTGCCCTTGTTGGGTATGACACATCACTCTAGGAGAGGCCCCAGCAATCCCAAGGAGCAAGCTGAAGCTCCCTGGTTGAGGCGTGATGATGGAGCTCTTTCCCTTGAGCAGAAGGAGCCTTTCACACGCACGTGGGGCTACGTTAGATATTGAGGATGAAGTTCTGCCCTGTGAGGGTGGGTGAGGCACTGGAAGAGGCTACCTGGAGATGTTGTGGCTTGCCCCATCCCTGGAAGTGCTCAAGGGCAGGTTGGATGGAGCTTTGGGCAGCCTGGGCTAGTGGAAGGTGTCCCTGCCCATGGCTGGGGGTTGGAATGAGATGAGCTTTAAGGTCTCTTCCACCTCAGACCGTGCTGAGCTGCCTTGCCTGCTCAAAATATGACTTGATCCAAAGTCACCTCCTGTTACCCTGCCAGGGAGGGAGGGGGGAAGGCGATGCACCTACACTTTTGGCAGAGGTGTGGAGCCTTGGGTGACTTTGGCTTGAGCCAAAGGTGACTTTCAAGGGAAGAGGGGAAAAAAGAACCACATAACAGCTTTGCCAGGTTACCAGAGGTTGTAACAACAGCTGGGGATGGGGGGTTAGAGAACAATTTGCCTTAGGTTGAGCCTGAGGAAAATGCTTTGTGATTTTTCAGTAAAGAAAAAAAAAACCCAGTCAAAAGGAAAAAGAAGAAAGAGGTTGAGATCAAATGCAACGTTTTGCTCAGCTCCCAGATGAAATGTTCCCTCTTAGCAACGAGTGTTTGTGCACAGGTTGTGAGGGATGATTTGAAATGAAAAGTAAATGAAAGGTGAAGGGGAAAGAACCTCTCTTCCCCACCTGTTCTTTTTTTTTTTCTTCCTCTTCAAGTGTCAAAACAAATCTCTCAGGTTCCTCAGGGGCAGTTTGGGTTTGTTTGGTTTTGGCTTCTGAGGTTTGAGTTCCTGGAGACCTGCAAAAAAAATCTGGCGAGGCTACAACGAGGCATTCCCCACGTCTCACAGAGTTGCCTGTGGCTCCCAGAGATCATAGAATCACACAGTCACAGAAGGCTGGGGGTTGGAAAGGACCTTTAGAGCTCATCCAGCCCAATCCCCCCTGCAGAAGCAGCTCCCACCTAGATCAGGTCACACAGGAACGTGTCCAGGTGGGTCTTGAAGGGCTGCAAGGAAGGAGCGTCCACACCCTCCCTGGGTGTTCCAGTGCTCCCTCACCCTCACAGCACAGAGATGCTGCACAGTGCAAGGAAAAGAAGCCAGCTGCATCTCCTGGGGCATCCTGGCTCTCCAGGGATGCCTCACACCACCTTCAGCCTTGAGTTTAGTGGAGCAGTGAGTGCTCAGCACTTCCCAGAATGAGTCTTTCCACCTCAGATAGGTCCTTGAGTCCCTCTCTGCTGCGTGTCTCAACTCCCAAGCAGCTCATGCTCAGCACAGAAGGAGAGCCCAACCTCTCTCAGCTGTTATTGTCTATTAATTAAATGCTAATTAATTATTAAAAGGGCATTTATTGAGATTTAACAAGTCTGCAGCTGAAAAAGAAGGGGGGGGGGAAGAAAAGCTCGTGGGTGACAGGTGTTACACACCAGTAATGAGGTTCTTAATAATCAATTGGCATTTGTTTGACTTAGAATAGCATTCTTATTAAATCTACATCAACTACTTTACTTGAGACACTTAATTACATGTGGGGGATGTTTTTTTTTTTTTTTCCCTGCCTTGCCTTGGCAGGGTTGGGAGTTCCCAGCCCCACGTCTCCAGGCTGAGACAGGGGGAGGCTGTGCCTGAATGAATATGAAAGGTGATGGTTATTCATCAGGAGTGCCACTTAAGGAACGATTTCCCTCAGCTCCCATCCCCAGCTCCTGCTAAAGGGGAGCTTGAAGGGATCATTTGCTTTGCATTAGGAAGGCTGCCACGCTGGGGAGGGCAGTTGGATTGGTACCAGCCCTGAGGCCATCCCTGGGCAGGCACTGGCTCCTCTGAGTTAGGGAGGGAATTACCAGCCTCAGCTTTCACAGAATGCCAGAGTGATGGGGGTTGGAAGGGCCCTGCAGAGCTCATCCAGCCCAACTCCCAGCTAAAGCAGGTTCCCTTGGCTCAGGGGGCATAGGAACGTGTCCAGATGGGGTTGGAAACCTCCTGAGAAGGAGCCTCCACACTCTGCCTGGGCAGCCTGGGCCAGGGCTCCCTCACCTCAGCACCAAAGGACTTTCTCTTCATGTTTAGGTGGAACTTTTAGTGTTCCATCTTGTGCCCATCACCCCTTGTCCTGTCACTGGGTACAACAGAAAAAAAATGTCACCTCATCTTCTTGACATCCACTCTTTAGGTACTTGTGTTCCTGAGCTTCCCCCCTCAGGCTCCTCTTCTCCAGACTGAACAGCCCCAGGTCCCGCAGCCTTTCCTCAGCAGGAAGATGCTCCAGGGCCCTGAGCATCTTGCTGGCCCTGCACTGGCCTCTCTGCAGCACTTCCCTGTCCCTCTGCAGCTGGGGAGCCCAGCACTGGCCACAGGACTCCAGATGAGGCCTCAGCAGCTCTGGCACAGCAGAGCAGAGGGGGAGCACAAGCTCCCTCAACCTGCTGCCCACACTCTGCTGGATGCCCCCAGGCTGCCACAGGCTTCTTGCCCACGAGCCCACGTTGCTGCTCATGGTCAGTTGCTGATCCCCCAGCAGTGCCAGGTCCCTCTCCTGGAGCTGCTCTCCAGCAGCTCACCCCCAGCCTGTGCTGGGCCAGGGGGTTGTTCCTCCCCAGCTGCAGGACTCTGCCCTTGCCCTGCTTGAACCTCAGCAAGATAAAGGATGTGGGAAGGGAGTGGATGGTTTGTGAACATCACTATTTGATGGCACTGCAGGGTAAGGGTGAGCTTTTTCACTGGCTGCTGCTGGGAGACCCTTGTGTCTATTTGGCTTCTTCCTTTATGGAGCAGAGGAACAAAAATTCTGCTTTTCAGGGTGGGTTTTGAGTATTCAGAGGTGCTCAGGCTGCCACATCCTGTCATTCTTGACTGGGGAGCAGAGACCCCAGCTCACTGCAGCCTCTTGTCAGGGAGCTGCAGAGAGTGCTGCTGTCTGCCCTCAACCTCCTCTTCTCCAGCCTCAACACCCTCATTCCCACAGCCCCTCCTCATCACACTTATGCTCCAGCCCCTTCCACAGCTCCACTGCCCAGCTGCTCCAACCCCTGAATATCAGTAGCTCCACAACATCTCACCACCACCATTCCTCCTACCTGTCTTCAGCACAGTTTTCACCCTCCACCTGCTTCTCCCTCATCAGGAACGTCCTCTCAATCTTCCATATGCCTCTTGTTTCATCCCAGAGATGACTCGGGGTGCAGGTAGCTCTGGAGAAGCCCACATCCCTCCACATACAGGCCTGATTCATCCCTTCTTTGTTCTCCAGATCCTTCCCCAGCCTCAGTGGCCATCTCTGGACATTCCTCAGGCTTCTTTTGCTGTGCAGCACCCAAGGGGCTGTGGGAGGCTTCACTTGTTGCTTTGCTGTGTGGGAAAGCGATGCTCAGACCACCACCCTGCTGCTCCTTCAACACTCCTCGATGGAAACAACCCTCAGGGGATGGAGCAGCCTCACCAGGAGTCCCCCAGCATCCCCTCTCACCTCTCACTTCAGCTCTGGGAGCATTCAGCCTCTCACCCTGATGCTGACATTTGCCCTTCTTTCTTTCAGGGCTGGATAACAACCTCCCTGCCATTTAATTGTGATTACATGCATGAATGGTGCTGCTAGATAAGGCCAGAGAGGCAGGCAAGGATGTGTTTGCCCCATGGATCATTCCAACTACAATTGCTTTATGGTTTTATCCTCCTATTTATTTTCTCTCCTTTTTTTTTCCCCTTTTTCCCTCTCATATTTATTTGCTTTCCCCCTCCTCCTGCCTATTCATTTCCCCCCCCATCCTTGTTGCTTTTCTTCTTGTCACTTCTCCTAATTCCATCCAAAATGACAGCAGAAGAAAGATCTCCTTCTTCCATTCAGATAAATCCACACAGCTCCTTCTTTTCCTTCTGAATCTGATCTAGGTGGGACCTGCTTTAGCAGAGGAGTTGGGCTGGATGAGCTCTAGAGGTCCCTTCCAACCCCCACCATGCTGTGATTCATCTAATCCTATCCTCTGTTTGCCCCCTTTTTGCCTCATCCCACCTGAGCCTTGCCAGGGATTCCCTTTGCATCCTGTCACGAGTGGGAAAAGGTTTGAAAGCCTGTAAAACAGGAATGTTCTCAGGGAAAACAAAACCCCCCTCCAGAGCTCCCAGAGTTGGAAAGGAGTTGAACGAGGCAGCTGGGAAGGCTGAGGAAAGGGTTATGAAATGATCTCCTCTCTCTCTCCCCACACTCCTGTTTTACAGCTGTGACAACACGATGCTGTTAGTGCACATCCATCTTCATGGAGAAAGGAGAGGGGGGGAAAGAATGAAAATAATAACAAAAACACACCTCATCATTATCTGCATTGACCAGCCTGAGGAGCCAGGGAGTTATTCTTAAGAAAGCCATGTATCTTCTTGACTTTGGCATCAACATAAATAACATTATTTATCTCTCAGATTTAAATTCTCTGCACCTTTAGCAGGCAATAAATTCTCCTCTCCTGTCCCTTTATGTGTTTATTTCTCTTTCCATCCTTCATGGCTGAATATGAAACCAGAGCTCAGGGCAAGGGGAGAACCACCACCACTACCCCCCCCCCCATCCCTAAAAACCCCTCCTAAACGTGGCAGCTTGCTTTCAGCTTCTCTCTCCTCTGTGCTTTCTCAGCTGCTTGGCTTTGCTTTCCCTACTGGATTTAAAATGCAAATCAAACTGTAATAATAAGAATTGTCTTGCAAATCAATGTGTGTTCTTGCAGTGGCAGAGCCAAAAAGATTTGAACACAGCGCTGTCAGTCTGGCTGAGCACTGGGAGCGATGGCGGCTGTGAGGCAGCTCCATGGGCCTGAGGCCCGAGGGAGCTCCTGGCTGAGGTGAAATGGCAGGACAGGCTCTCTGCTCGTCACTCTGGGCAATGCCAAGCAAGCCAGTGTCTTCTGGATGTCATAATGGGGCAGCACAGGGGTAGTGGGGTAACCCCTAACACAAGCTCACTGTCAGTGAAATGCAGGGTTACTCTGCACCCTCAGTCAGTGTGGTGATGGCACCAAGCTGGGTGTGTGCAGAGATCTGTGTGAGGGCAGGAAGGGGCTGCAGAGGGCCCTGGGCAGGCTGGAGCCATGGGCTGAGGGCAATGGCATGAGGCTGAACAAGGCCAAGGGCTGAGTCCTGCCCTTGGGCCTCCCCAAGCCCAGGCACAGGCACAGGCTGGGGCAGANGCTGGGCATCAGGCTCTGCTCCCCAGTAATGAATGACAGGAGGAAACAGTCTCAAGTTGCCCCAGGGCAGGTTGAGGCTGGAGCTGAGGCAGAACTGTTTCCCTGAGAGGGGTGTCAGCCCCTGTGCCAGGCTGCCCAGGGAGCTGGGGGAGTGCCCAGCCCTGGAGGGATCCCAAAGCCATGGGGCTGAGGTGCTCAGGGCCGTAAGGTGCTCAGGGCCATGCTGGGCTGGGCTGGGCAGGGTGAAGGGAGGGTTTCGACTCCATGATCTTTTTTTTGGACTTGATGGTCTTTGCCAACCATAATGATTCTATGGCTTTGTGCACAGCTTGAGAGCTCTTTGTAGACTTGGCCTTCATGCCCCTGATAGGTTCTGCAGTGTTGGAAGCAAAAGAGGTGGTGGAGGACTTAGGACTCCGTTCAGGCACTGCAGGGAGGTTTTGGAGTCCCACCAAGGATGCCCAATTTTGTTTTGGGAGGAGAAAGTCCCAAGACGATGCTTCTATAGGTGGAACAAGGTGACCTTGTTCCCACAGGAACGGTTCAGGTATGCACCAAGAAAACAGGGTCCATTTGGGGCCTGTCATCAGCATCCCCCTGGTTTGTAGTGGTCAAAATAGATCCAGCTGGAAACCTCACAAGCTTCAAGCAGAACAATCTTACTCCCAGGTCATCCTTTTGATAGGGAGAGTTATGCTCTTGCTGTGGGAAGTTCCTAAAGGAGTTTGAGATGATTGAGCTTGTCTCAGGACCACGTGTAGAACTGCAAGAGGCTCCTCACCTGGGCTGAGATTTTCATTTAGGGGCCAGGTTTTTCAAAGCCTTCTCTCTTTTCCCTCAACTAAAAATAACTCAGCAGCAAATGACATTTTAACAGGAAATTAAATGAAAACATTTGTTTTGAATTGACATTTTGACTTGAAACCTTGGTTCCTTCTGGCTCTTTTAAAGCCAGAGAGAGCAGCAACCACGCTGCTGTTGTTGCAAAGCAGGAGTCAGTGCAGATCCTCTGCAGACACAGAAGGGCACAGAACACTTTGCTCTTGTGGAGTCCAAAAGTCTCTTTGTAGGGAGGGACACAGGAGCCAGCAAAACCTTTGCATCTTGTCCAAAAACAAGGGCAGTTTCCTCTTTTCATGAGCAAGACAGAGGTTGGGGAGGGGAGAATAAATGTATCCCATCGATCATTCTTTGCCCCCTCACCACGAAGAGGATGATACTGTAGAGGTGTTGAGGTTCCACCTTCTTTAAATATCACTGCTGTTTGTTTTCATGACTTGCTCTTAATTGCAATGAAGCTGAAATCTCCTTTGGGCCCCCATGAGGGAATTTATCCCCCTCTCTGCTTCACCTCAAAAGAAAGCACCTAGAAACGTTGGGTTTTCTGGATCTGCAAACACCCTTTCATCTCTCCCAACATCCCATCTGGCTGGCTGGCTGTTCCTCCACCTCTCCCTTCCTCTTCCTTTGTGATCACAGCCACCAAGAAACCCGTTAAATGAACATTCTCATGCCGCCTTCGTTTGCATTTCAAACCAGACAAAGGCACAGAAACCCACAGGAATGGAAGAGGGGATTGGGGCGGG